>JAIRCJ010000138.1:0-112347 GCA_020883675.1 Bruguiera gymnorhiza | reverse complement strand
CACCATTCAAAATGCAATGACATTGACGATAAATTTAATAAGCAAAACATTACATTTTCTCAACTTTTAGAATTTTAAAGTCCTATAAGGATCATCCATTATGAATAATCAGTTGAATTTAAATTTTGTAATTTTTTTAATTGTCCCTTTGCCACAATGCAATTTGAAATAATTTATATAATTTTTGTCTACCAACAAAAATTTAAGAAAAAGCAAAAACAATAGACTCTAAAAAGAAGTTTTCCAACTCCCTCAAGAGCAATATGGTTGACCCATGATTGACGCTTGCGATTACTGTTTATAATATTCATCCACAAAATTTTATTTTATGCAATTGAGTCCATTATTTTTTTTTTTGTTCAATTAAGATTTCAAATATTATTTTTACTCACCATTCAAAATGCAATGACATTGACGATAAATTGAATAATCAAAACATTACATTTTCTCAACTTTTAGAATTTTAAAGTCCTATAAGGATCAATCCATTATGAATAATCAGTTGAATTTAAATTTTGTAATTTTTTAATTGTCCCTTTTGCCACAATGCCAATTTGAAATAATTTATATAATTTTGATCTAGCAACATAATACTGAAGGAAAAAGCAAAAACAATAGACTCTAAAAAGAAGTTTTTCCACTCCCCTCAGGAGCAAGTATAGTTGACTCAAGATTGAAACTTGTGATTACTGTTTATAATATTCATCCACAAAATTTTATTTATGCAATTGAGTCCATTACTTCTTTTTTTGTTCAATTAAGATTTTCAAATATTATCTTTTACTCACCATTCAAAATGCAATGACATTGACGATAAATTTAATAATCAAAACATTACATTTTCTCAACTTTAGAATTTTAAAGTCCTATAAGGATCAATCCATTATGAATAATCAGTTGAATTTAAATTTTAGTAATTTTTTAATTGTCCCTTTTGCCACAATGCAATTTGAAATAATTTATATAATTTTTGTCTACCAACATAAAATTTAAGAAAAAGCAAAAACAATAGACCTAAAAAGAAGTTTTCCAACTCCCTCAAGAGCAATACTGGTTGACCCATGATTGATGCTTGCGATTACTGTTTATAATATTCATCCACAAAATTTTATTTTATGCAATTGAGTCCATTACTTCTTTTTTGTTCATTAAGATTTTCAAATATTATCTTTACTCACCATTCAAAATGCAATTGACATTGACGATAAATTGAATAATCAAAGCGTTACATTTTCACAACTTTTAGAATTTTAAAGTCCTATAAGGATCAATCCATTATGAATAATCAGTTGAATTTAAATTTTGTAATTTTTTTAATTGTCCCTTTGCCACAATGAATTTCAAATAATTTATATAATTTTTGTCTAGCAACATAATACTGAAGAAAAAGCAAACAATAGACTTTAAAAAGAAGTTTTCCACTCCCTCAAGAGCAATATGGTTGACCCAAGATTGATAGCTTGTGATTACTGTTTATAATATTCATCCACAAATTTTATTTTATGCAATTGAGTCCATTACTTCTTTTTTGTTCAATTAAGATTTTCAAATATTATCTTTTACTCACCATTCAAAATGCAATGACATTGACTATAATTTGAATAATGAAACATTACATTTTCTCAACTTTTAAAATTTTAAAGTCCTATAAGGATAAATCCATTATGAATAATTAGTTGAATTTAAATTTTGTAATTTTTTTAATTGTCTCTTTTGCCGCAATGCAATTTGAAATAATTTTTATAATTTTTGTCTGCCAACATAAAATTTAAGAAAAAGCAAAATCAATAGACTCTAAAAAGAAGTTTTCCAACTCCCCTCAAGAGCAATACGTTGACCCATGATTGATGCTTGCGATTACCGTTTATAATATTTATCCGCAAAATTTTATTTTATGGCAATTGAGTCCATTACTACTTTTTTGTTCAATTAAGATTTTCAAATATTATCTTTCACTCTCCATTAAAAATGCAATGACATTGACTAGAAATTGAATAATCAAAACATTACATTTCCACAACTTTTAGAATTTTAAAGTCCTATAAGGATAAATCTATTATGAATAATCAGTTGAATTCGATTTTGTAATTGTTTTAATTGTCTCTTTTGCCACAAAGCAATTTGAAATAATTTATATAATCATTGTCTACCAACATGAAATTTAAGAAAAAGCAAAAACAATAGACACTTAAAAGAAGTTTTCCAACTCCCCTTAAGAGCAATATGGTTGACCCATGATTGACTCTTACGATTACTGTTTATAATAATCATCCACAAAATTTTATTTTATGCAATTGTGTCCATTACTTCTTTTTTGTTCAATTAAGATTTTCAAATATTATCTTTTACTCACCATTCAAAATGCAATGACATTGACGATAAATTTAATAAGCAAAACATTACATTTTCACAACTTTTAGAATTTTAAAGCCCTATAAGGATCAATCCGTTATGAATAATCAATTGAATTTAAATTTTGTAATTTTTTTAATTGTCCCTTTTCCCACAATGCAATTTGAAATAATTTATATAATTTTCTCTAGCAACATAATACTGAAGAAAAAGCAAAAATTATACACTCTAAAAAGAAGTTTTTCCACTGCCCTCAAGAGCAATATGGTTGACTCAAGATTGAAGCTTGTGATTACTGTTTATAATATTCATCCACAAAATTTTATTTTATGCAATTGATTCCATTACTTCTTTTGTTGTTGAATTAAATAATTTATATAATTTTTCTCTACCAACATGAAATTTAAGAAAAAGCAAAAACAATAAACTCTAAAAAGAAGTTTTCCAACTCCGCCCAAGAGCAATATGGTTGACCCATGATTGACGCTTGCGATTACTGTTTATAATATTCATCCAAAAATTTTATTTTATGCAATTGAGTCCATTACTTCTTTTGTTGTTCAGTTGAGATTTTCAAATATTATCTTTTACTCACCATTCAAAATGCAATGAGATTGACAATAACTTGAATAATCAAAACATTACATTTTCTCAACTTTTAGAATTTTAAAGTCCTATAAGGATCAATTCATTATCAATAATCAATTGAATTTAAATTTTGTAATTTTTTTAATTGTTCCTGTTGCCACAATGCAATTTGAAATAATTTATATAATTTTGTCTACCAACATAAAATTTAAGGAAAAGCAAAAACAATAGACTCTTAAAAAAGTTTTCCCACTCCCCTCAACAGCAATATGGTTCACCCATAATTGACTCTTGTGATTACTGTTTATACTATTCATCCACAAAATTTTATTTTATGCAATTGATTGCATTACTTCTTTTTTTGTTCAATTATGATTTTCAAATATTATCTTTTACTCACCATTCAAAATGCAATGACATTGATGATAAATTGAACAATCAAAACATTACATTTTCTCAACTTTTAGAATTTCAAAGTCCTACAAGGATCAATCCATTATCAATAATTAGTTAAATTTAAATTTTCTAATTTTTTAATTGTCCCCGTTGCCACAATACAATTTAAAATAATTTATATAATTTTTGTCTACCAACATAAAATTTAAGGAAAAGCAAAAACAATAGACTCCAAAAGGATCTTTTTTCACTCCCTCAAGAGCAATACGGTTGACCTCTGATTGACGCTTACGATTACTGTTTATAATATTTATCCACAAAATTTTATTTTATGCAATTGAGTCCATTACTTCTTTTGTTGTTCAGTTAAGATTTTCAAATATTATCTTTTACTCACCATTCAAAATGCAATGACATTGATGATAAATTTAATAATCAAAACATTACATTTTCTCAACTTTTAGAATTTTAAAGTCCTATAAGGATCAATCCGTTATGAATAATCAGTTGAATTTAAATTTTGTTATTTTATTCATTGTCTCTTTTGCCACAATGCAATTTGAAATAATTTATATAATTTTTGCCTACCAACATAAAATTGAAGAAAAAGCAAAAACAGTAGACTCTAAAAAGAAGTTTTCCAACTCCCCTTAAGAGCAATATGGTTGACCCATGATTGACGCTTGCGATTACTGGTTCGTAATATTCCATCCACAAAATCTGATTTTACGCAATTGAGTCCATTACTTCATTTTTTGCTTACAAATTACGATTTTCAAATATTATATTTACTCACCATTGAAAATGCAATGACATTTGCGATAAATTTTTTAATAAGCAAAACATTACATTTTCTCAACTTTTGGAATCTTTAAAGTGCTATAAAGGAATCTAGTCCATTGTGAATAATCACTTGAATTTAAAGTTTCTAATTTTCTTCATTATCCCTTTCCACAATGACAATCTATAGAAAGTAATTTTAATCATAATTTTTATCTTACGCAACATAACAATTGAGAAAAAGCAAAAACTATAGACTCCTAAAAAGGAAGTTTTCCACACCTCCCTGAAGAGCAATATGGTTACCCAAGATGAAGCTTGTGATTAATGTTTTATAATATTCATCCACAAAATTTTTATTTTATGCAATTGAGTCCATTACTTCTTTTTTGTTCAATTAAGATTTTCAAATATTATCTTTTACTCACCATTCCAAATGCAATGACATTGACGATGAATTGAATAATCAAAACATTACATTTTCTCAACTTTTAGAATTTTAAAGTCCTATAAGGATCAATCCATTATGAATAATCAGTTGAATTTAAATTTTTAATTTTTTTAATTGTCTCTTTTGCCACAATGCAATTTGAAATAATTTATATAATTTTTGTCTACCAACATAAATTTAAGAAAAAGCAAAAACAATAGACTCTAAAAAGAAGTTTTCCAACTCCCCTCAAGAGCAATATGGTTGACCCATGATTGACGCTTGCGATTACTGTTTATAATATTCATCCACAAAATTTTATTTTATGCAATTTGAGTCCATTACTTCTTTTTTGTTCAATTAAGATTTTCAAATATTATCTTTTACTCACCATTCAAAATGCAATGACATTGACAATAAATTGAATAATCAAAACATTACATTTTCTCAACTTTTAGAATTTTAAAGTCCTATAAGGATCAATCATTATGAATAATCAGTTGAATTTAAATTTTGTAATTTTTTTAATTGTCCCTTTTGCCACAATGCAATTTGAAATAATTTATATAATTTTTGTCTACCAACATAAAATTAAGAAAAAGCAAAAACAATAGACTCTAAAAAGAAGTTTTCCAACTCCCCTCAAGAGCAATATGGTTGACCCATGATTGACGCTTGTGATTACTGTTTATAATATTCATCCACAAAATTTTATTTTATGCAATTGAGTCCATTACTTCTTTTTTGTTCAATTAAGATTTTCAAATATTATCTTTTACTCACCATTCAAATGCAATGACATTGACAATAAATTGAATAATCAAAACATTACATTTTCTCAACTTTTAGAATTTTAAAGTCCTATAAGGATCAATCCATTATGAATAATCAGTTGAATTTAAATTTTGTAATTTTTTTAATTGTCCCTTTTGCCACAATGCAATTTGAAATAATTTATATAATTTTTGTCTAGCAACATAATACTGAAGAAAAAGCAAAAACAATAGACTCTAAAAGAAGTTTTCCACTCCCCTCAAGAGCAATATGGTTGACCCAAGATTGAAGCTTGTGATTACTGTTTATAATATTCATCCACAAAATTTTATTTTATGCAATTGAGTCCATTACTTCTTTTTTGTTCAATTAAGATTTTCAAATATTATCTTTTACTCACCATTCAAAATGCAATGACATTGACGATAAATTGAATAATCAAAACATTACATTTTCTCAACTTTTAGAATTTTAAAGTCCTATAAGGATCAATCCATTATGAATAATCAGTTGAATTTAAATTTTGTAATTTTTTTAATTGTCTCTTTTGCCACAATGCAATTTGAAATAATTTATATAATTTTTGTCTAGCAACATAATACTGAAGAAAAAGCAAAACAATAGACTCTAAAAAGAAGTTTTCCAACTCCCTCAAAGCAATATGGTTGACCCAAGATTGAAGCTTGCGATTACTGTTTATAATATTCATCCACAAAATTTTATTTTATGCAATTGAGTCCATTACTTCTTTTTTTGTTCAATTAAGATTTTCAAATATTATCTTTTACTCACCATTCAAAATGCAATGACATTGACGATAAATTGAATAATCAAAACATTACATTTTCTCAACTTTTAGAATTTTAAAGTCCTATAAGGATCAATCCATTATGAATAATCAGTTGAATTTAAATTTTGTAATTTTTTAATTGTCCTTTTGCCACAATGCAATTTGAAATAATTTATATAATTTTTGTCTACCAACATAAAATTTAAGAAAAAGCAAAAACAATAGACTCTAAAAGAAGTTTTCCAACTCCCCTCAAGAGCAATATGGTTGACCCATGATTGACGCTTGCGATTACTGTTTATAATATTCATCCACAAAATTTTATTTTATGCAATTGAGTCCATTACTTCTTTTTTTGTTCAATTAAGATTTTCAAATATTATCTTTTACTCACCATTCAAAATGCAATGACATTGACGATAAATTGAATAATCAAAACATTACATTTTCTCAACTTTTAGAATTTTAAAGTCCTATAAGGATCAATCCATTATGAATAATCAGTTGAATTTAAATTTTGTAATTTTTTTAATTGTCCCTTTGCCACAATGCAATTTGAAATAATTTATATAATTTTGTCTAGCAACATAATACTGAAGAAAAAGCAAAAACAATAGACTCTAAAAGAAGTTTTTCCACTCCCCTCAAGAGCAATATGGTTGACCCAAGATTGAAGCTTGCGATTACTGTTTATAATATTCATCCACAAAATTTTATTTTATGCAATTGAGTCCATTACTTCTTTTTTTGTTCAATTAAGATTTTCAAATATTATCTTTTACTCACCATTCAAAATGCAATGACATTGACGATAAATTGAATAATCAAAACATTACATTTTCTCAACTTTTAGAATTTTAAAGTCCTATAAGGATCAATCCATTATGAATAATCAGTTGAATTTAAATTTTGTAATTTTTTTAATTGTCCTTTGCCACAATGCAATTTGAAATAATTTATATAATTTTTGTCTAGCAACATAAATACTAAGAAAATTGCAAAAACAATAGACTCTAAAAGGAAGTTTTTCCACTCCCCTCAAGAGCAATATGGTTGACTCAGATTGAAACTTGCGATTACTGTTATAATATTCATCCACAAAATTTTATTTTATGCAATTCAACTCATTACTTCTTTTTTTGTTCAATTAAGATTTTCAAATATTACCTTTTGCTCGCCATTCAAAATGCAATGACATTGACGATAAATTGAATAATCAAAACATTACATTTTCTCAACTTTTAGAATTTAAAGTCCTATAAGGATCAATCCATTATGAATAATCAGTTGAATTTAAATTTTGTAATTTTTCTAATTTTCCCTTTTGCCACAATGCAATTTGAAATAATTTATATAATTTTTGTCTACCAACATAAAATTTAAGGAAAAGCAAAAACAATAGACTCTAAAAGGAAGTTTTCCAACTCCCCTCAAGAGCAATATGGCTGACCCATGATTGACACTTGCGATTACTGTTTATAATATTCATCCACAAAATTTTATTTTATGCAATTGAGTCCATTACTTCTTTTTTTGTTCAATTAAGATTTTCAAATATTATCTTTTACTCACCATTCAAAATGCAATGACATTGACGATAAATTGAATAATCAAAACATTACATTTTCTCAACTTTTAGAATTTTAAAGTCCTATAAGGATCAATCCATTATGAATAATCAGTTGAATTTAAATTTTGTAATTTTTTTAATTGTCCCTTTTGCCACAATGCAATTTGAAATAATTTATATAATTTTTGTCTAGCAACATAATACTGAAGAAAAAGCAAAAACAATAGACTCTAAAAAGAAGTTTTTCCACTCCCCTCAAGAGCAATATGGTTGACCCAAGATTGAAGCTTGCGATTACTGTTTATAATATTCATCCACAAAATTTTATTTTATGCAATTGAGTCCATTACTTCTTTTTTGTTCAATTAAGATTTTCAAATATTATCTTTTACTCACCATTCAAAATGCAATGACATTGACGATAAATTGAATAATCAAAACATTACATTTTCTCAACTTTTAGAATTTTAAAGTCCTATAAGGATCAATCCATTATGAATAATCAGTTGAATTTAAATTTTGTAATTTTTTAATTGTCCCTTTTGCCACAATGCAATTTGAAATAATTTATATAATTTTTGTCTACCAACATAAAATTTAAGAAAAAGCAAAAACAATAGACTCTAAAAAGAAGTTTTTCCACTCCCCTCAAGAGCAATATGGTTGACCCAAGATTGAAGCTTGTGATTACTGTTTATAATATTCATCCACAAAATTTTATTTTATGCAATTGAGTCCATTACTTCTTTTTTGTTCAATTAAGATTTTCAAATATTATCTTTTACTCACCATTCAAAATGCAATGACATTGACGATAAATTGAATAATCAAAACATTACATTTTCTCAACTTTTAGAATTTTAAAGTCCTATAAGGATCAATCCATTATGAATAATCAGTTGAATTTAAATTTTGTAATTTTTTAATTGTCCCTTTTGCCACAATGCAATTTGAAATAATTTATATAATTTTTGTCTAGCAACATAATACTGAAGAAAAAGCAAAAACAATAACTCTAAAAAGAAGTTTTTCCACTCCCCTCAAGAGCAATATGGTTGACCCAAGATTGAAGCTTGTGATTACTGTTTATAATATTCATCCACAAAATTTTATTTTATGCAATTGAGTCCATTACTTCTTTTTTTGTTCAATTAAGATTTTCAAATATTATCTTTACTCACCATTCAAAATGCAATGACATTGACGATAAATTTAATAATCAAAACATTACATTTTCTCAACTTTTAGAATTTTAAAGTCCTATAAGGATCAATCCATTATGAATAATCAGTTGAATTTAAATTTTGTAATTTTTTTAATTGTCCTTTTGCCACAATGCAATTTGAATAATTTATATAATTTTTGTCTAGCCAACATAATATTAAGAAAAAGCAAAAACAATAGACTCTAAAAAGAAGTTTTCCAACTCCCCTCAGAGCAATATGGTTGACCCATGATTGACGCTTGCGATTACTGTTATAATATTCATCCACAAAATTTTATTTTATGCAATTGAGTCCATTACTTCTTTTTTGTTCAATTAAGATTTTCAAATATTATCTTTTACTCACCATTCAAAATGCAATGACATTGACGATAAATTGAATAATCAAAACATTACATTTTCTCAACTTTTAGAATTTTAAAGTCCTATAAGGATCAATCCATTATGAATAATCAGTTGAATTTAAATTTTGTAATTTTTTTAATTGTCTCTTTTGCCACAATGCAATTTGAAATAATTTATATAATTTTTGTCTACCAACATAAAATTTAAGAAAAGCAAAACAATAGACTCTAAAAAGAAGTTTCCAACTCCCCTCAAGAGCAATATGGTTGACCCATGATTGACGCTTGCGATTACTGTTTATAATATTCATCCACAAAATTTTATTTTATGCAATTGAGTCCATTACTTCTTTTTTGTTCAATTAAGATTTTCAAATATTATCTTTTACTCACCATTCAAAATGCAATGACATTGACGATAAATTGAATAATCAAAACATTACATTTTCTCAACTTTTAGAATTTTAAAGTCCTATAAGGATCAATCCATTATGAATAATCAGTTGAATTTAAATTTTGTAATTTTTTTAATTGTCCCTTTTGCCACAATGCAATTTGAAATAATTTATATAATTTTTGTCTACCAACATAAAATTTAAGAAAAAGCAAAAACAATAGACTCTAAAAAGAAGTTTTCCAACTCCCCTCAAGAGCAATATGGTTGACCCATGATTGACGCTTGCGATTACTGTTTATAATATTCATCCACAAAATTTTATTTTATGCAATTGAGTCCATTACTTCTTTTTTGTTCAATTAAGATTTTCAAATATTATCTTTTACTCACCATTCAAAATGCAATGACATTGACGATAAATTGAATAATCAAAACATTACATTTTCTCAACTTTTAGAATTTTAAAGTCCTATAAGGATCAATCCATTATGAATAATCAGTTGAATTTAAATTTTGTAATTTTTTTAATTGTCCCTTTTGCCACAATGCAATTTGGAAATAATTTATATAATTTTTGTCTAGCAACATAATACTGAAGAAAAAGCAAAACAATAGACTCTAAAAAGAAGTTTTCCACTCCCCTCAAGAGCAATATGGTTGACCCAAGATTGAAGCTTGTGATTACTATTTATAATATTCATCCACAAATTTTATTTTATGCAATTGAGTCCATTACTTCTTTTTTTGTTCAATTAAGATTTTCAAATATTATCTTTTACTCACCATTCAAAATGCAATGACATTGACGATAAATTGAATAATCAAAACATTACATTTTCTCAACTTTTAGAATTTTAAAGTCCTATAAGGATCAATCCATTATGAATAATCAGTTGAATTTAAATTTGTAATTTTTTTAATTGTCCCTTTTGCCACAATGCAATTTGAAATAATTTATATAATTTTGTCTACCAACATAAAATTTAAGAAAAAGCAAAAACAATAGACTCTAAAAAGAAGTTTTCCAACTCCCCTCAAGAGCAATATGGTTGACCCATGATTGACGCTTGCGATTACTGTTTATAATATTCATCCACAAAATTTTATTTTATGCAATTGAGTCCATTACTTCTTTTTTGTTCAATTAAGATTTTCAAATATTATCTTTTACTCACCATTCAAAATGCAATGACATTGACGATAAATTGAATAATCAAAACATTACATTTTCTCAACTTTTAGAATTTTAAAGTCCTATAAGGATCAATCCATTATGAATAATCAGTTGAATTTAAATTTTGTAATTTTTTTAATTGTCCCTTTTGCCACAATGCAATTTGAAATAATTTATATAATTTTTGTCTAGCAACATAATACTGAAGAAAAAGCAAAAACAATAGACTCTAAAAAGAAGTTTTTCCACTCCCCTCAAGAGCAATATGGTTGACCCAAGATTGAAGCTTGCGATTACTGTTTATAATATTCATCCACAAAATTTTATTTTATGCAATTGAGTCCATTACTTCTTTTTTGTTCAATTAGATTTTCAAATATTATCTTTACTCACCATTCAAAATGCAATGACATTGACGATAAATTTAATAATCAAAACATTACATTTTTCTCAACTTTTAGAATTTTAAAGTCCTATAAGGATCAATCCATTATGAATAATCAGTTGAATTTAAATTTTGTAATTTTTTTAATTGTCCCCTTTGCCACAATGCAATTTGAAATAATTTATATAATTTTTGTCTACCAACATAAATTTAAGAAAAAGCAAAAACAATAGACTCTAAAAAGAAGTTTTCCAACTCCCCTCAAGAGCAATATGGTTGACCCATGATTGACGCTGGCGATTACTGTTTATAATATTCATCCACAAAATTTTATTTTATGCAATTGAGTCCATTACTTCTTTTTTTGTTCAATTAAGATTTTCAAATATTATCTTTTACTCACCATTCAGAAATGCAATGGACATTGACGATAATTGAATAATCAAAACATTACATTTTTTCTCAACTTTTAAGAATTTTCAAAGTCCTATAAGGATCAACCCATGTTTGAATAATCAGTTGAATTTAAATTTTGCATAATTTTTTTAATTGTCTCTTTTTGCCACAATGCAATTTGGAATAATTATATAATTTTTTGGTCCTAGGCAACGATCATACTGACGAAAAGCAGAAAACCTATAGAACTCTAAAAAGAAGGTTTTCCTACTCCCCTCAAGAGCCAATTTTGGTTTGACCCAAAATTGAAACTTGTGAGTTACTATTATATAATATTCCATACCACAGAAATTTTATTTTATGCCAAATTGAGTTCCATTACTTCCTTTTTTGGTCCAATTAAGTATTTTCAAATATTATCTTTTGTGCTCACTCATTCAAAATGCGAAATGACATTGACGATAAATTGATAATCAAAATATTACATTTTCAAGTCAACTTTTAGAATTTTAAAGTCCTATAAGGATCAATCCATTATGAATAATCAGTTGAATTTAAATTTTGTAATTTTTTTAATTGTCCCTTTTGCCACAATACAATTTGAAATAATTTATATAATTTTTGTCGAGCAACATAATACTGAAAGAAAAGCAAAAACAATAGACTCTAAAAGAAGTTTTTCCACTCCCCTCAAGAGCAATATGGTTGACCCAAGATTGAGCTTGTGATTACTGTTTATAATATTCATCCACAAAATTTTATTTATGCAATTGAGTCCATTACTTCTTTTTTGTTCAATTAAGATTTTCAAATATTATCTTTTACTCACCATTCAAAATGCAATGACATTGACTAAATTTAATAATCAAAACATTACATTTTCTCACTTTTAGAATTTTAAAGTCCTATAAAGATCAATCCATTATGAATAATCAGTTGAATTTAAATTTTGTAATTTTTTTAATTGTCCTTTTGCCACAATGCAATTTGAAATAATTAATATAATATTTTGTCTAGCAACATAATACTAAAAAAAGCAAAAACAATAGACTCTAAAAGAAGTTTTTCCACTCCCCTCAAGAGCAATATGGTTGACCCAAGATTGAAGCTTGTGATTACTGTTTATAATATTCATCCACAAAATTTTTTTATTTGCAATTGAGTCCATTACTTCTTTTTTTGTTCAATTAAGATTTTCAAATATTATCTTTTACTCACCATTCAAAATGCAATGACATTGACGATAAATTTAATAATCAAATATTACATTTTCTCAACTTTTAGAATTTTAAAGTCCTATAAGGATCAATCCATTATGAATAATCAGTTGAATTTAAATTTTGTAATTTTTTAATTGTCCCTTTTGCCACAATGCAATTTGAAATAATTTATATAATTTTGTCTACCAACATAAATATTTAAGAAAAAGCAAAAAACAATAGACTCTAAAAAG
Source organism: Bruguiera gymnorhiza (assembly GCA_020883675.1). Lineage (NCBI taxonomy): Eukaryota > Viridiplantae > Streptophyta > Magnoliopsida > Malpighiales > Rhizophoraceae > Bruguiera > Bruguiera gymnorhiza. Next base: position 99,293 of record JAIRCJ010000138.1, on the reverse strand, counting down.
AAGTTTTCCAACTCCCCTCAAGAGCAATATGGTTGACCCATGATTGACGCTTGTGATTACTGTTTATAATATTCATCCACAAAATTTTATTTTATGCAATTGAGTCCATTACTTCTTTTTTTGTTCAATTAAGATTTTCAAATATTATCTTTTACTCACCATTCAAAATGCAATGACATTGACGATAAATTTAATAAGCAAGACATTAGATTTTCTCGACTTTTAGAATTTAAAGGTCTATAAGGATCAATCCATTATGAATAGTCAGTTTGAATTTAAATTTGTTATTTTTTCAATATCGCTTTTGTCACAATATAATTTGAAATATTTATATAATTTTTGTCTAGCAAACATAATACTGAGGAAAAGCAAAACTAATACACTCTAAAAGGAAGTTTTTGCACTTCCCCTCAAGAGCAATATGGTTAACCCAAGATTGAAACTTATGATTACTGTTTATAATATTCATCCACAAAATTTTATTTTATGCAATTGAGTCCATTACTTCTTTTTGTTGTTCAATTAAGATTTTCAAATATTATCTTTTACTCACATTCAAATGCAATGACATTGACGATAAATTTAATAAGCAAACATTACATTTTCTCAACTTTTAGAATTTTAAAGTCCTATAAGGATTAGTCCATTATGAATAATCAGTTGAATTTAAATTTTGTAATTTTTTTAATTGTCCCTTTTGCCACAATGCAATTTGAAATAATTTATATAATTTTTGTCTAGCAACATAATACTAAAGAAAAAGCAAAAACAATAGACCCTAAAAAGAAGTTTTTCCACTCCCTTCAAGAGCAATATGGTTGACCCAAGACTGAAGCTTGTGATTACTGTTTATAAATATTCATCCCCAAAATTTTATTTTATGCAATTGAGTCCATTACTTGTTTTTTTGTTCAATTAAGATTTTCAAATATTATATTTTACTCACCTTTCAAAATGCAATGACATTGACGATAAATTGAATAATCAAAACATTACATTTTCTCAACTTTTAGAGTTTTAAAGTCTTATAAGTATAAATCCATTATGAATAATCAGTTGAATTTAAATTTTGTAATTTTTTAATTGTCTCTTTTCCCACAATTCAATTTGAAATAATTTATAAATTTTTGTCTACGAACATAAAATTTAAGAAAAGGCAAAAACAATAGACTCTAAAAGAAGTTTTCCAACTCTCCTCAAGAGCAATATGGTTGACCCATGATTGACGCTTGAGATTACTGTTTATAATATTCATCCACAAATTTTATTTTATGCAATTGAGACCATTACTTCTTTTTTGTTCAATTAAGATTTCAAATATTTCTTTTTCTCACCATTCAAATTGCAATGACATTGACGATAAATTGAATAATCAAACCATTACATTTTCTCAACTTTTAGAATTTTAAAGTCCTATAAGGATCAATCCGTTATGAATAATCAGTTGAATTTAAATTTTGTAATTTTTTTTACTTGTCCCTTTTGCCGCAATGCAATTTGAAATAATTTATATAATTTCTGTCTAGCAACATAATACTGAAGAAAAAGCAAAAACAATAGACTCTAAAGAGAAGTTTTTCCACAGCCCTCAAGAGCAATATAGTTGACCCAAGATTGAAGCTTGTGATTACTGTTTATAATATTCATCCACAAAATTTTATTTTATGCAATTGAGACCATTACTTCTTTTTTTGTTCAATTAAGATTTTCAAATATTATCTGTTACTCACCATTCAAAATGCAATGGCATTGACGATTAATTGAATAATCAAAACATTACATTTTCTCAACTTTTAGAGTTTTTAAAGTCGTATAAGTATAAATCCATTATGAATAATCAGTTGAATTTAAAATTTTATAATTTTTTTAAATTGTCTCTTGCCACAATACAATTTGAAATAATTATATAATTTTTGTCTAGCAACATAATACTGAGAAAAAGCAAAAAAATAGACTCTAAAAAGAAGTTTTTCCACTCCCCCTAAGAGCAATATGGGTTGACCAGATTGAAGCTTGTGATTACTGTTTATAAATATCATCCACAAAATTTTATTTTATGCAATTGAGTCATTACTTCTTTTTTTGTTCAATTAGAGATTTTCAAATATTATCTTTTACTCACCATTCAAAATGCAATGACATTGACGATAAATTTAATAATCAAAACATTACATTTTCTCAACTTTTAGAATTTTAAAGTCCTATAAGGATAATCCATTATGAATAATCAGTTGAATTTAAATTTTGTAATTTTTTTAATTGCCTCTTTTGCCACAATGCAATTTGAAATAATTTATATAATTTTTTTCTAGCAACATAATACTGAAGAAAAAGCAAAAACTATAGACTCTAAAAAGAAGTTTTTCCACTCCCCTCAAGAGCAATATGGTTGACCCAAGGATTGAAGCTTGTGATTACTGTTTATAATATTCATCCACAAAATTTATTTTATGCAATTGAGTCATTACTTCTTTTTTGTTCAATTAAGATTTTCAAATATTATCTTTTACTCACCATTCAAAATGCAATGACATTGCATGATAAATTTAATAATCAAAACATTACATTTTCTCAACTTTTAGAATTTTAAAGTCCTATAAGGATAAATCCATTATGAATAATCAGTTGAATTTAAATTTTGTAATTTTTTTAATTGTCCTCTTTTGCCACAATGCAATTTGAAAAATTTATATAATTTTTGTCTAGCAACATAATACTGAAGAAAAAGCAAAAAACATAGACTCTAAAAGAAGTTTTTCCACTCCCCTCAAGAGCAATATGGTTGACCCAAGATTGAAGCCTGTGATTACTGTTTATAATATTCATCACAAAATTTTATTTTATGCAATTGAGTCCATTACTTCTTTTTTGTTCATTAAGATTTCAAATATTATCTTTTACTCACCATTCAAATGCAATGACATTGACGATAAATTTCAATAAGCAAAACATTACATTTTCTCAACTTTTAGAATTTTAAAGTCCTATAAGGATCAATCCATTATGAATAATCAGTTGAATTTAAATTTTGTAATTTTTTTAATTCTCCCTTTTGCCACAATGCAATTTGAAAATAATTATATAATTTTGTCTACAACATAATACTTAAGAAAAAGCAAAAACCATAGACTCTAAAAAGAAGTTTTGCAACTCCCCTCAAGAGCAATATGGTTGACCCAAGATTGAAGCTTGTGATTACTAGTTTATAATATTCATCCACAAAATTTTATTTTATGCAATTGAGTCCATTACTTCTTTTTTTGTTCAATTAAGATTTTCAAATATTATGCTTTTACTCACATTCAAAATGCAATGACATTGACAGATAAATTTAATAATCAAAACATTACATTTTCTCAACTTTTAGAATTTTTAAAGTCTTATAAGGATCAATCCATTATGAATAATCAGTGAATTTAAATTTTGTAATTTTTTTAATTGTCTCTTTTGCCACAATGCAATTTGAAATAATTTATATAATTTTTGTCTAGCAACATAATACTGAAGAAAAAGCAAAAACAATAGACTCTAAAAGAAGTTTTCCACTCCCCTCAAGAGCAATATGGTTGACCCAAGATTGAAGCTTGTGATTACGTTTATAATATTCATCCCAAAATTTTATTTTATGCAATTGAGTCCATTACTTCTTTTTTGTTCAATTAAGATTTTCAAATATTATCTTTTACTCACCATTCAAAATGCAATGACATTGACGATAAATTTAATAATCAAAACATTACATTTTCTAAACTTTTAGAATTTTAAAGTCCTATAAGGATCAATCCATTATGAATAATCAGTTGAATTTAAATTTTGTAATTTTTTTAATTGTCTCTTTTGCCACAATGCAATTTGAAATAATTTATATAATTTTTGTCTAAGCAACATAATTTAAGAAAAAGCAAAAACAATAGACTCTAAAAAGAAGTTTTCCAACTCCCCTCAAGAGCAATATGGTTGACCCATGATTGACGCTTGTGATTACTGTTTATAATATTCATCCACAAAATTTTATTTTATGCAATTGAGTCCATTACTTCTTTTTTGTTCAATTAAGATTTTCAAATATTATCTTTTACTCACCATTCAAAATGCAATGACATTGACGAAAATTGAATATAATCAAAACATTACATTTTCTCAACTTTTAGAATTTTAAAGTCCTATAAGGATCAATCCATTATGAAATTCAGTTGAATTTAATTTTGTAATTTTTTTTTTCTGTCTTTTGCCACAATGCAATTTGAAATAATTCTATATAATTTTTGTCATAGCAACATAATACTTAAGAAAAAGCAAAAAACAATAGACTCTAAAAAAGAAGTTTTCCACTCCTCTCAAGAGTAATATGGTTGACCCATGAGTTGAAGCTTGTGATACTGTTTATAATATTCATCCACAAAATTATTTTATGCAATTGAGTCCATTACTTCTTTTTTTGTTCAATTAAATTGCAAATATTATGTTTTACTCACCATTCAAAATGCAATGACATTGACGATAAATTTAATAATCAAAACATTACATTTTCTCAAACTTTTAGAATTTTAAAGTCCTATAAGGATCAATCCATTATGAATAATCAGTTGAATTTAAATTTTGTAATTTTTTAATTTGTCCCTTTTGGCACAATGCAATTTGAAATAATTTATATAATTTTTGTCTAGCAACATAATACTGAAGAAAAAGCAAAACAATAGACTCTAAAAGAAGTTTTTTCCACTCCCCTTCAAGAGCAATATGGTTGACCCAGATTGAAGGCTTTGGACTTACTGTTTATAAATTTCATCACACAAAATTTTATTTTATGCAATTGAGTTCCATTACTTCTTTTTTGTTCAATTGAAGATTTTCGAAATATTATGTTTTTGCTCACCTTTCAAAATGCAATTCATTGACGATTAAATTTGAATAATGAAAACCATTACAATTTCTCTCAACTTTTTAGAATTTTTAAAGTCTCTTATAAGGATCAATCCATTCATGAATAATCAGTTGAATTTAAGATTTTGTAATTTCTTTTAATTGTCCTTGTTTCGCCGTTATGCAATTTTGAAATAATTCTATATAATTTTTTTCTAGGCAACATAATACTCAAAGAAAGAAGCAAAAATCTATACGACTCTAAAAAGACAGTTTTTTCCCAACTCCCTCTCAAGAGCAATATGGTGACCAAGATCGATGTTTGCTGAGGGGGGGGGTTATTCTGTTATTGAATATTCATCCACAAAATTTTATTTTATGCAATTGAGTCCATTAACTTCTTTTTTTGTTTCAATTAAGATTTTCAAATATTATCTTTTACTCACCATTCAAAATGCAATGACATTGACGATAAATTTAATAATCAAAACATTACATTTTCTCAACTTTTAGAATTTTAAAGTCCTATAAAGATCAATCCATTATGAATAATCAGTTGAATTTAAATTTTGTAATTTTTTTAATTGTCCCTTTGCCACAATGCAATTTGAAATAATTTATATAATTTTTGTCTAGCAACATAATACTTAAGAAAAGCAAAACAATAGACTCTAAAAGAAGTTTTTCCACTCCCCTCAAGAGCAATATGGTTGACCCAAGATTGAAGCTTGTGATTACTGTTTATAATATTCATCCACAAAATTTATTTTATGCAATTGAGTCCATTACTTCTTTTTTTGTTCAATTAAGATTTTCAAATATTATCTTTTACTCACCATTCAAAATGCAATGACATTGACGATAAATTGAATAATCAAAACATTACATTTTCTCAACTTTTAGAATTTTAAAGTCCTATAAGATCAATCCATTATGAATAATCAGTTGAATTTAAATTTTGTAATTTTTTAATTGTCCTTTTGCCACAATGCAATTTGAAATAATTTATATAATTTTTGTCTAGCAACATAATACTGAAGAAAAAGCAAAAACAATAGACTCTAAAAAGAAGTTTTTCCACTCCCCTCAAGAGCAATATGGTTGACCCAAGATTGAAGCTTGTGATTACTGTTTATAATATTCATCCACAAAATTTTATTTTATGCAATTGAGTCCATTACTTCTTTTTTTGTTCAATTAAGATTTTCAAATATTATCTTTTACTCACCATTCAAAATGCAATGACATTGACGATAAATTTAATAATCAAAACATTACATTTTCTCAACTTTTAGAATTTTAAAGTCCTATAAGGATCAATCCATTATGAATAATCAGTTGAATTTAAATTTTGTAATTTTTTTAATTGTCTCCTTTTGCCACAATGCAATTTGAAATAATTTATATAATTTTTGTCTAGCAACATAATACTGAAAGAAAAAGCAAAAACAATAGACTCTAAAAAGAAGTTTTCCACTCCCCTCAAGATGCAATATGGTTGACCAGATTCGAAGCTTGTGATTACTGTTTATAATATTCATCCACAAAATTTATTTTATGCAATTGAGTCCATTACTTCTTTTTTTGTTCAATTAAGATTTTCAAATATTATCTTTTACTCACCATTCAAATGCAATGACATTGACGATAAATTAATAAGCAAAAACATTACATTTTCTCAACTTTTAGAATTTTAAAAGTCCTATAAGGATCAATCCATTATGAATAATCAGTTGAATTTAAATTTTGAATTTTTTAATTGTCCCTTTTGCCACAATGCAATTTGAAATAATTTATATCAATTTTTTGTCTAGGCAACATAATACTGAAGAAAAAGCAAAAACAATAGACTCTAAAAAAAGTTTTCCACTCCCCTCAAGAGCAATATGGTTGACCCAAGATTGAAGCTTGTGATTACTATTTATAATATTCATCCACAAAATTTTATTTTATGCAATTGAGTCCATTACTTCTTTTTTGTTCAATTAAGATTTTCAAATATTATCTTTTACTCACCATTCAAAATGCAATGACATTGACGATAAATTTAATAATCAAAACATTACATTTTCTCAACTTTTAGAATTTTAAAGTCCTATAAGGATCAATCCATTATGAATAATCAGTTGAATTTAAATTTTGTAATTTTTTTAATTGTCCTTTTTGCCACAATGCAATTTGAAATAATTTATATAATTTTTGTCTAGCAACATAATACTGAAGAAAAGCAAAAACAATAGACTCTAAAAAGAAGTTTTTCCACTCCCCTCAAGAGCAATATGGTTGACCCAAGATTGAAGCTTGTGATTACTGTTTATAATATTCATCCACAAATTTATTTTATGCAATTAAGTCCATTACTTCTTTTTTGTTCAATTAAGATTTTCAAATATTATCTTTTACTCACCATTCAAAATGCAATGACATTGACGATAAATTTAATAAGCAAAACATTACATTTTCTCAACTTTTAGAATTTTAAAGTCCTATAAGGATCAATCCATTATGAATAATCAGTTGAATTTAAATTTTGTAATTTTTTAATTGTCCCTTTTGCCACAATGCAATTTGAAATAATTTATATAATTTTTGTCTAGCAACATAATACTAAGAAAAGCAAAAACAATAGACTCTAAAAAGAAGTTTTTCCACTCCCCTCAAGAGCAATATGGTTGACCCAAGATTGAAGCTTGTGATTACTGTTTATAATATTCATCCACAAAATTTATTTTATGCAATTGAGTCCATTACTTCTTTTTTGTTCAATTAAGATTTTCAAATATTATCTTTTACTCACCATTCAAATGCAATGACATTGACGATAAATTTAATAATCAAAACATTACATTTTCTCAACTTTTAGAATTTTAAAGTCCTATAAGGATCAATCCATTATGAATAATCAGTTGAATTTAAATTTTGTAATTTTTTTAATTGTCCCTTTTGCCACAATGCAATTTGAAATAATTTATATAATTTTTGTCTAGCAAATAATACTGAAGAAAAAGCAAAAACATAGACTCTAAAAAGAAGTTTTTCCACTCCCTCAAGAGCAATATGGTTGACCCAAGATTGAAGCTTGTGATTACTGTTATAAATATTCATCCACAAAATTTATTTTATGCAATTGAGTCCATTACTTCTTTTTTGTTTCAATTAAGATTTTCAAATATTATCTTTTACTCACCATTCAAAATGCAATGACATTGATGATAAATTTAATAAGCAAAACATTACATTTTCTCAACTTTTAGAATTTAAAGTCCTGTAAGGATCAGTCCATTATGAATAATCAGTTGAATTTAAATTTTGTAATTTTTTAATTTCCCTTTTGCCACAATGCAATTTGAAATAATTTATATAATTTTTGTCTAGCAACATAATACTGAAGAAAAAGCAAAAACATTAGACTCTAAAAGAAGTTTTTCCACTCCCCTCAAGAGCAATATGGTTGACCCAAGATTGAAGCTTGTGATTACTATTTATAAATATTCATCCACAAAATTTATTTTATGCAAATTGAGTCCATTACTTCTTTTTTTGTTCAATTAAGATTTTCAAAATATATCTTTTCTCACCATTCAAAATGCAATGAACATTGACGATAAATTGAATAAGCAAGAACATTACATTTTCTCAACTTTTAGAATTTTAAAGTCCTTATAAGGATCAATCCATTATGAATAATCAGTTGAATTTAAATTTGTAATTTTTTTAATTGTCCCTTTTGCCACAAGCAATTTGAAATAATTTATATAATTTTTGTCTACAACATAATACTGAAGAAAAAGCAAAAACAATAGACTCTAAAAAGAAGTTTTTTCCAACTCCCCTCAAGAGCAATATGGTTGACCCAATGATTGGCTTGTGATTACTGTTTATAATATTCATCCACAAATTTATTATTATGCAATGAGTCATTCTTCTTTTTTGTCAATTAAGATTTTCAAATATTATTTTTACTCACCATTCAAAATGCAATGACATTGACGATAAATTGAATAATCAAAACATTACATTTTCTCAACTTTTAGAATTTTAAAGTCCTATAAGGATCAATCCATTATGAATAATCAGTTGAATTTAAATTTTATAATTTTTTTAATTGTCGCTTTTGGCCACAATGCAATTTGAAATAAATTTATATAGATTTTGTCTACCAACTAAAATTTAAGAAAAAGCAAAAACAATAGACTCTAAAAAGAAAGTTTTTCCAACTCCCTTAAGGCAATATGGTTGACCCATGATTGACGCTTGTGATTACTGTTTATAATATTCATCACAAAATTTTATTTTATGCAAATTGAGTCCATTACTTCTTTTTTGTTCAATTAAGGATTTTCAAATATTATCTTTTACTCACCATGTCAAAATGCAATTGACATTGACGATAAATTGAAATAATCAAAACACTACATTTTCTCAACTTTTAGAATTTTAAAGTCCTATAAGGATCAATCCATTATGAATATAGTCAGTTGAATTTAAATTTTGTAATTTTTTAATTGTCCTTTTGCCACAATGCAATTTGAAATAATTTATATAATTTTTGTCTAGCAACATAATACTGAAGAAAAAGCAAAAACAATAGACTCTAAAAAGAAGTTTTTCAACTCCCCAAGAGCAATATGGTTGACCCAAGATTGAAACTTGTGATTACTGTTTATAATATTCATCCACAAAATTTTATTTTATGCAATTGAGTCCATTACTTCTTTTTTTTGTTCAATTAAGATTTTCAAATATTATCTTTTACTCACCATTCAAAATGCAATGACATTGAAAATAAAATAAATTAAATAAAAAATTACATTTTCTCAACTTTTAGAATTTTAATCCTATAAGGATCAATCCATTATGAAAATCTAATTAAATTTTGTAATTTTAATTTTTATAATATTTTTAATTGTCTTTTTTGCCAACAATACAATTTTAAAAGAAGTTTTCCAACTCCCTCAAGAGCAATATGGTTGACCCAAGATTGAAGCTTGTGATTACTGTTTATAATATTCATCCACAAAATTTTATTTTATGCAATTGAGTCCATTACTTCTTTTTTTGTTCAATTAAGATTTTCAAATATTATCTTTTACTCACCATTCAAAATGCAATGACATTGACGATAAATTTAATAAGCAAAACATTACATTTTCTCACTTTTAGAATTTTAAAGTCTATAAGGATCAATCCATTATGAATAATCAGTTGAATTTAAATTTTGTAATTTTTTTAATTGTCCTTTTGCCACAATGCAATTTGAAATAATTTATATAATTTTTGTCTAGCAACATAATATTGAAGAAAAAGCAAAACAATAGACTCTAAAAAGAAGTTTTCCACTCCCCTCAAGAGCAATATGGTTGACCCAAGATTGAAGCTTGTGATTACTGTTTATAATATTCATCCACAAATTTTATTTATGCAATTGAGTCCATTACTTCTTTTTTTGTTCAATTAAGATTTTCAAATATTATCTTTTACTCACCATTCAAAATGCAATGACATTGACGATAAATTGAATAATCAAAAATTACATTTTCTCAACTTTTAGAATTTTAAAGTCCTATAAGGATAAATCCATTATGAATAATCAGTTGAATTTAAATTTTGTAATTTTTTTAATTGTCTCTTTTGCACAATGCAATTTGAAATAATTTATATAATTTTTGTCTACCAACATAAAATTTAAGAAAAAGCAAAAACAATAGACTCTAAAAAGAAGTTTTCCAACTCCCTCAAGAGCAATATGGTTGACCCAATGATTGACGCTTGCGATTACTGTTTATAATATTCATCCACAAAATTTTATTTTATGCAATTGAGTCCATTACTTCTTTTTTTGTTCAATTAAGATTTTCAAATTTATCTTTTACTCACCATTCAAAATGCAATGACATTGACGATAAATTAATAAGCAAAACATTACATTTTCTCAACTTTTAGAATTTTAAAGTCCTATAAGGATCAATCCATTATGAATAATCAGTTGAATTTAAATTTTGTAATTTTTTTAATTGTCCCTTTTGCCACAATGCAATTTGAAATAATTTATATAATTTTGTCTAGCAACATAATACTGAAAAAAAGCAAAACAATAGACTCTAAAAAGAAGTTTTTCTACTCCCTCAAGAGCAATATGGTTGACCCAAGATTGAAGTTTGTGATTACTGTTTATAATATTCATCCAAAAAATTTTATTTTATGCAATTGAGTCCATTACTTCTTTTTTTTTCAATTAAGATTTTCAAATATTATCTTTTACTCACCATTCAAAATGCAATGACATTGAATGAAAATTTAATAAGCAAAAAATTACATTTTCTCAACTTTTAGAATTTTAAAGTCCTATAAGGATCAATCCATTATGAATAATCAGTTGAATTTAAATTTTGTAATTTTTTTAATTGTCCCTTTTGCCACAATGCAATTTGAAATAATTTATATATTTTTTGTCTAGCAACATAATATTGAAGAAAAAGCAAAAACAATAGACTCTAAAAAGAAGTTTTCCACTCCCCTCAAGAGCAATATGGTTGACCCAAGATTGAAGCTTGTGATTACTGTTTATAATATTCATCCACAAAATTTTATTTTATGCAATTGAGTCCATTACTTCTTTTTTGTTCAATTAAGATTTTCAAATATTATCTTTTACTCACCATTCAAAATGCAATGACATTGACGATAAATTGAATAATGAAAACATTACATTTTCTCAACTTTTAGAATTTTAAAGTCCTATAAGGATCAATCCATTATGAATAATCAGTTGAATTTAAATTTTGTAATTTTTTTTAATTGTCTCTGTTGCCACAATGCAATTTGAAATAATTTATATAATTTTTGTCTACCAACATAAAATTTAAGAAAAAGCAAAAACAATAGACTCTAAAAAGAAGTTTTCCAACTCCCCTCAAGAGCAATATGGTTGACCCAAGATTGAAGCTTGTGATTACTGTTTATAATATTCATCCACAAAATTTTATTTTATGCAATTGAGTCCATTACTTCTTTTTTTGTTCAATTAAGATTTTCAAATATTATCTTTTACTCACCATTCAAAATGCAATGACATTGACGATAAATTGAATATGCAAAACATTACATTTTCTCAACTTTTAGAATTTTAAAGTCCTATAAGGAGCAATCAATTATGAATAATCAGTTGAATTTAAATTTTGTAATTTTTTTAACTGTCTCCTTTGCCAAAATACAATTAGAAAAAATTATATAATTTTTCTCTAGCAACATAATACTTAAGAAAAAGCAAAAACAATAGACTCTTAAAAGAAGTTTTTCCACTCCCCTAAAGAGCAATATGGTTTAACCCAAGATTGAAGCTTGTGATTACTGTTTATAATATTCGTGCACAAAATTTTATTTTATGCAATTGAGTCCATTTCTTCTTTTTTTGTTCAATTAAGATTTTCAAATATTATCTTTTACTCACCATTCAAAATGCAATGACATTGACGATAAATGAATAATCAAAACATTACATTTTTTCAACTTTTAGAATTTTAAAGTCCTATAAGGACCAATCCATTATGAATAATCAGTTGAATTTTAATTTTGTAATGTTTTTAATTGTCACTTTTGCTAGAATGCATTTTGAAAAAATTTATATAATTTTTGTCTAGCAACATAATACTAAAGAAAAAGCAAAAACAATAGAATCTAAAAAGAAGTTTTTCCACTCCCCTAAAAGAGCAATATGGTTGACCCAAGATTGAAACTTGTGATTACTGTTTATAGTATTCATCCACAAAATTTATTTTATGCAATTGAGTTCATTCTTCTTTTTTGTTGAATTAAGATTTTCAAAATATTATCTTTTACTCACCATTTAAGATGCAATGACATTGACGATAAATTGAATAATGAAAACGTGACATTTTCTAAACTTTTAGAATTTTAAAGTCCTATAAGGATCAATCCATTATAAATAATCCGTTGAATTTAAATTTTCTAATTTTTTTAATTGTCACTTTGTCACAGTGCAATTTGAAATAATATATATAATTTTTGTCTAGCAACATAATACCAAAGAAAAAGCAAAAACAATAGACTCTAAAACAAGTTTTTCCACCCCCCTAAAGAGCAAAAATGGTTGACCCAAGATTGAAGCTTGTGATTACTATTTATAATATTCATCCACAAAATTTAATTTTATGCATTTGAGTCCATGACTTCTTTTTTTGTTCAATTAAGATTTTCAAATATTACCTTTTACTCACCATTCAAGATGCAATGATGTTGACGATAAATTGAATAATCAAAACTTTACATTTTCTCAACTTTTAGAATTTTAAAGTCCTATAAGGAGCAATCCATTATGAATAATCAGTTGAATTAATTTTCTAATTTTTTTAATTGTCCTCTTTTTCCATAATGCAATTTGAAATAATTTATATAATTTTTGTCTAGCAACATAATACTAAAGAAAAAGCAAAAACAATAGACTCTAAAAAGAAGTTTTCCACTCCCCTAAACAACAATATGGTTGACCCAAGATTGAAGATTGTGATTACTATTTATAATATTCATCCACAAAATTTTATTTTATGCAATTGAGTCTATTACTTCTTTTTTTGTTCAATTAAGATTTTCAAATATTATCTTTTACTCTCCATTCAAAATGCAATGACGTTGACGATAAATTAAGTAATCAAAACATTACATTTTCTCAACTTTTAGAATTGTAATGTCCTATATGGAGCAATCCATTATGAATAATCAGTTGAATTTTAATTTGTAATTTTTTTAATTGTCTCTTTTGCCACAATGCAATTTGAAATAATTTATATAATTTTTGTCTAGCAACATAATACTGAAGAAAAAGCAAAAATAATAGACTCTAAAAAGAAGTTTTTCCACTCCCTTAATGAGCAATACAGTTAACCCAAGATTGAAAGTTTGTGCTTACTGTTTATAATATTCATCGACAAAATTTTATTTTATGCAATTGTGTCCATTACTTCTTTTTGTTCCATTAAGATTTTTAATATTATGTTTTACTCACCTTTCAAAATGCAGTGACATTGACGATAAATAGAATAATCAAAACATTACATTTTCCCAACTTTTAGAATTTTAAAGTCCTAGAAGGATCAATCCATTATGAATAATCAGTTGAATTTAAATTTTATAATTTTTTTAATTGTCACTTTGTCACAATGCAATTTAAAATAATTTATATAATTTTTGTCTACCAACATAATACCAAAGAAAAAGCAAAAACAATAGACTCTAAAAAGAAGTTTTTCCACTCCCCTAAAGAGGAATATGGTTGACCCAAGATTGAAACTTGTGACTATTGTTTATAAATTCATCCACAAAATTTTATTTTATGCAATTAAGTCCATTACTTCTTTTTTTGTTCAATTAAGATTTTCAAATATTATCTTTTTGTCAGCATTACAATGCAATGATGTTGACGATAAATTGAATGATGAAAACATTACATTTCCTCAACTTTTAGAATTTTAAAGTCCTATAAGGAGCAATCCATTATGAATAATCAGTTGAATTTTAATTTTATAATTTTTTTAATTGTCTCTGTGCCACAATGCAATTTGAAATAATTTATATAATTTTTGTCTAGCAACATAATATTAAGAAAAAGCAAAAGCAATAGACTCTAAAAAGAAGTTTTTCACTCCCTACAGAGCAATATTGTTAACCCAAGATTTGAAGTTTCTGTTTACTGTTCATAATATTCATCACAAAATTTTTATTTTATGCGATTGAGTCCATTACTTCTTTTTTGTTTATTAAGATTTTTGAAGATTATGTTTTACTCACTTTTCAAAATGCACTAATATTGACGATAAATTGAATAATCAAAACTTTACATTTTCTAAACTTTTAGAATTTTAAAGTCCTATAAGGAGCAATCTATTATGAATAATCAGTTGAATTTTCATTTTGTAATTTTTTTTAATTGTCTCTTTTGCTACCAAGCAATTTGAAATAATTTATAAAATTTTTGTGTAGCAACATAATAGTAAAGAAAAAGCAAAAACAATAGACTATAAAAAGAAGTTTTTCCACTCCCCTAAAGAGCAATATGGTTTGACCCAAGATTGAAACTTGTGTTACTGTTTATAATATTCACCCACAAAATTTTATTTTATGCAATTGATTCCATTACTTTTTTTGTTCAATTAAGATTTTAGAGATTATGTTCTAACTCAACTTTTAGAAATGGAATACATTGACGATAAATTGAATAATCAAAAACATTACAGTTTCTCAACTTTAGAATTTTAAGGTCCTATAAGATCAATCCATTATGAATAATCAGTTAAATTTAATTTTGTAATGTTTTTAATTGTCACTTTTGCCACAATGCAATTTGAAATAATTTATATAATTTTGTCTAGCAACATAATACTAAAAGAAAAAAAAAACAATAGACTCTAAAAAGAAGTTTTTCCACTCCCTTACAGAGCAATATCGTTAACCCAAGATTGAAGTTTCGTTACTGTTCATAATATTCATCGACAAAATTTTATTTTATGCAATTGAGTCATTACTTCTTTTTTTGTTCAATTAAGATTTTCAAAGATATCTTTTACTCACTTTTCAAATGCAATGACATTGACGATAAATTGAATAATCAAAACATTACATTTTCTCAGCTTTTAGAATTTTAAAGTCCTATAAGGAGCAATCCATTATGAAATAATCAGTTGAATTTCATTTGTAATTTTTTAATTTTCTCTTTCTGCGAAAATGCAATTTGAAATACTTTATAATAATTTTTGTCTAGCAACATAATACTGAAGAAAAAGCAAAAAACAATAGACTCTAAAAGAAGGTTTCTCCACTCCCTATAGAGCAATATGGTTAACCCAAGATTGAAGTTTGGGTTACTATTTATAATATTCATCGACAAAATTTTATTTTATGCAATTAAGTCCATTACTTCTTTTTTTGTTCAATTAAGATTTTCAAATATTACCTTTTACTCACCATTCAATGCAATGACGTTGACGATAAATTAATAATCAAAACATTACATTTTCAACTTTTAGAATTTCAAAGTCCTATAAGGAGCAATCCATTATGAATAATCAGTTGAATTTAAATTTTGTAATTTTTTTTNCAAAATGGTTGACCCAAGATTGAAGCTTGTGATTACTATTTATAATATTCATCCACAAATTTAATTTTATGCATTTGAGTCCATGACTTCTTTTTTTGTTCAATTAAGATTTTCAAATATTACCTTTTTACTCACCATTCAAGATTGCAATGATGTTGACGATAAATTGAATAATCAAAACTTTACATTTTCTCAACTTTTAGAATTTTAAAGTCCTATAAGGAGCAATCCATTATGAATAATCAGTTGAATTTTAAATTTTCTAATTTTTTTAATTGTCTCTTTTTCCATAATGCAATGTGAAATAATTTATATTAATTTTGTCTAGCAACATAATACTAAGAAAAAGCAAAAACAATAGACTCTAAAAAGAAGTTTTTCCACTCCCCTAAACAACAATATGGTTGACCCAAGATTGAAGATTGTGATTACTATTTATAATATTCATCCACAAAATTTTATTTTATGCAATTGAGTCTATTACTTCTTTTTTTGTTCAATTAAGATTTTCAAATATTATCTTTACTCTCCATTCAAAATGCAATGACGTTGACGATAAATTAAGTAATCAAAACATTACATTTTCTCAACTTTTAGAATTGTAATGTCCTATATGGAGCAATCCATTATGAATAATCAGTTGAATTTTAATTTTGTAATTTTTTTAATTGTCTCTTTTGCCACAATGCAATTTGAAATAATTTATATAATTTTTGTCTAGCAACATAATACTGAAGAAAAAGCAAAAATAATAGACTCTAAAAAGAAGTTTTTCCACTCCCTTAATGAGCAATACAGTTAACCCAAGATTGAAGTTTGTGCTTACTGTTTATAATATTCATCGACAAAATTTTATTTTATGCAATTGTGTCCATTACTTCTTTTTTGTTCCATTAAGATTTTTGAATATTATGTTTTACTCACCTTTCAAAATGCAGTGACATTGACGATAAATAGAATAATCAAAACATTACATTTTCCCAACTTTTAGAATTTTAAAGTCCTAGAAGGATCAATCCATTATGAATAATCAGTTGAATTTAAATTTTATAATTTTTTTAATTGTCACTTTTGTCACAATGCAATTTAAAATAATTTATATAATTTTGTTTACCAACATAATACCAAAGAAAAAGCAAAAACAATAGACTCTAAAAAGAAGTTTTTCCACTCCCCTAAAGAGGAATATGGCTGACCCAAGATTGAAACTTGTGACTATTGTTTATAATATTCATCCACAAAATTTTATTTTATGCAATTAAGTCCATTACTTCTTTTTTTGTTCAATTAAGATTTTCAAATATTATCTTTTTGTCAGCATTCACAATGGAATGATGTTGACGATAAATTGAATGATGAAAACATTACATTTCCTCAACTTTTAGAATTTTAAAGTCCTATAAGGAGCAATCCATTATGAATAATTAGTTGAATTTTAATTTTATAATTTTTTTAATTGTCTCTGTTGCCACAATGCAATTTGAAATAATTTATATAATTTTTGTCTAGCAACATAATATTAAAGAAAAAGCAAAAGCAATAGACTCTAAAAAGAAGTTTTTCACTCCCCTACAGAGCAATATTGTTAACCCAAGATTGAAGTTTCTGTTTACTGTTCATAATATTCATCCACAAAATTTTATTTTATGCGATTGAGTCCATTACTTCTTTTTTTGTTCAATTAAGATTTTTGAAGATTATGTTTTACTCACTTTTCAAAATGCACTAATATTGACGATAAATTGAATAATCAAAACTTTACATTTTCTAAACTTTTAGAATTTTAAAGTCCTATAAGGAGCAATCTATTATGAATAATCAGTTGAATTTTCATTTTGTAATTTTTTTTAATTCTCTCTTTTGCTACCAAGCAATTTGAAATAATTTATAAAATTTTTGTGTAACAACATAATAGTAAAGAAAAAGCAAAAACAATAGACTATAAAAAGAAGTTTTTCCACTCCCCTAAAGAGCAATATGGTTGACCCAAGATTGAAACTTGTGATTACTGTTTATAATATTCACCCACAAAATTTTATTTTATGCAATTGATTCCATTACTTCTTTTTTTGTTCAATTAAGATTTTTAGAGATTATGTTCTACTCAACTTTTAGAATGGAATGACATGGACGATAAATTGAATAATCAAAACATTACAGTTTCTCAACTTTTAGAATTTTAAGGTCCTATAAGAATCAATCCATTATGAATAATCAGTTAAATTTAAATTTTGTAATGTTTTTAATTGTCACTTTTGCCCACAATGCAATTTGAAATAATTTATATAATTTTGTCTAGCAACATAATACTAAAGAAAAAGCAAAAACAATAGACTCTAAAAAGAAGTTTTTCCACTCCCTTACAGAGCAATATCGTTAACCCAAGATTGAAGTTTCTGTTAACTGTTCATAATATTCATCGACAAAATTTTATTTTATGCGATTGAGTCCATTACTTCTTTTTTTGTTCAATTAAGATTTTCAAAGATTATGTTTTACTCACTTTTCAAAATGCATTGACATTGACGATAAATTGAATAATCAAAACATTACATTTTCTCAGCTTTTAGAATTTTAAAGTCCTATAAGGAGCAATCCATTATGAATAATCAGTTGAATTTTCATTTTGTAATTTTTTTAATTTTCTCTTCTGCGAAAATGCAATTTGAAATACTTTATATAATTTTTGTCTAACAACATAATACTGAAGAAAAAGCAAAAACAATAGACTCTAAAAAGAGGTTTCTCCACTCCCCTATAGAGCAATATGGTTAACCCAAGATTGAAGTTTGGGATTACTATTTATAATATTCATCGACAAAATTTTATTTTATGCAATTAAGTCCATGACTTCTTTTTTTGTTCAATTAAGATTTTCAAATATTACCTTTTACTTACCATTCAAGAT
Organism: Bruguiera gymnorhiza; assembly: GCA_020883675.1. NCBI lineage: Eukaryota > Viridiplantae > Streptophyta > Magnoliopsida > Malpighiales > Rhizophoraceae > Bruguiera > Bruguiera gymnorhiza. The sequence continues at coordinate 80,412 of JAIRCJ010000138.1, read as the reverse complement.
GCAATGACGTTGATGATAAATTGAATAATCAAAACATTACATTTTCTCAACTTTTAGAATTTCAAAGTCCTATAAGGAGCAATCCATTATGAATAATCAGTTGAATTTAAATTTTGTAATTTTTTTAATTGTCTTTTTTGCCATAATGCAATTTGAAATAATTTATATAATTTTTGTCTAGCAACATCATACTAAAGAAAAAGCAAAAACAATAGACTCTAAAAAGAAGTTTTTCCACTCCCCTAAAGGGGAATATGGTTGACCCAAGATTGAAACTTGTGATTATTGTTTATAATATTCATCTACAAAATTTTATTATATGCAATTAAGTCCATTACTTCTTTTTTTGTTCAATTAAGATTTTCAAATATTATCTTTTTCTCAGCATTCAAAATGGAATGACGTTGACGATAAATTGAATAATGAAAGCATTACATTTTCTGAACTTTTAGAATTTTAAAGTCCTATAAGAATCAATCCATTATGAATAATCAGTTGAATTTAAATTTTGTAATGTTTTTAATTGTCACTTTTGCCACAATGCAATTTGAAATAATTTATATAACTTTTGTCTAGCAACATAATACTAAAGAAAAAGCAAAAACAATAGACTCTAAAAAGATGTTTTTCCACTCCCCTAAAGAGCAACATGGTTGACCCAAGATTGAAACTTGTGATTACTGTTTATAATATTTATCCACAAAATTTTATTTTATGCAATTGAGTCCATTACTTCTTTTTTTGCTGAATTAAGATTTTCAAATATTATCTTTTACTCACCATTTAAAATGCAATGACATTGACGATAAATTGAGTAATCAAAACATTACATTTTCTCAACTTTTAGAATTTTAAAGTCCTATAAGGAGCAATCCATTATGAATAATCAGTTGAATTTTCATTTTGTAATTTTTTTAATTGTCTCTTCTACCAAAATGCAATTTGAAATAATTTATATAATTTTTGTCTAACAACATAATACTGAAGAAAAAGCAAAAACAATAGACTCTAAAAAGAGGTTTTTCCACTCCCCTACAGAGCAATATGGTTAACCCAAGATTGAAGTTTCAGATTACTATTTATAATATTCATCAACAAAATTTTATTTTATGCAATTGAGTCCATTACTTCCTTTTTTGTTCAATTAAGATTTTCAAATATTATCTTTTACTCTCCTTTCAAAATGCAATGACCTTGACGATAAATAGAATAATCAAAACATTACATTTTCTCAACTTTTAGAATTGTAAAGTCCTATATGGAGCAATCCATTATGAATAATCAGTTGAATTTTAATTTTGTAATTTTTTTAATTGTCTCTTTTGCCACAATGCAATTTGAAATAATTTATATAATTTTTGTCTAGCAACATAATACTGAAGAAAAAGCAAAAATAATAGACTCTAAAAAGAAGTTTTTCCACTCCCTTAATGAGCAATACAGTTAACCCAAGATTGAAGTTTGTGCTTACTGTTTATAATATTCATCGACAAAATTTTATTTTATGCAATTGTGTCCATTACTTCTTTTTTTGTTCGATTAAGATTTTCAAATATTATGTTTTACTCACCTTTCAAAATGCAGTGACATTGACGATAAATAGAATAATCAAAACATTACATTTTCCCAACTTTTAGAATTTTAAAGTCCTAGAAGGATCAATCCATTATGAATAATCAGTTGAATTTAAATTTTGTAATTTTTTTAATTGTCACTTTTGTCACAATGCAATTTAAAATAATTTATATAATTTTTGTCTAGCAACATAATACCAAAGAAAAAGCAAAAACAATAGACTCTAAAAAGAAGTTTTTCCACTCCCCTAAAGAGGAATATGGTTGACCTAAGATTGAAACTTGTGACTATTGTTTATAATATTCATGCACAAAATTTTATTTTATGCAATGACATTGACGATTAATTTAATAATCAAAACATTACATTTTCTTAACATGTAGAATTTTAAACACCTATAAGGATCAATCCATTGTGAATAATCAGTTGAATTTAAATTTTGTAATTTTTTTAATTGTCTCTTTTGCCACAAACAATTTGAAAGAAGTTATATAATTTTTGTCTAGCAACATAATACTTAACAAAAAGCAAAAACAATAGACTCTACAAAGAAGTTTTTCCAGTCCCTTCAAGAGCAATATGGTTGACCCAAGATTGAAGCTTGTGATTACTCTTTATAATATTCATCCACAAAATTTTATTTTATGCAATTGAGTCTATTACTTCTTTTTTTGTTCAATTAAGATTTTCAAATATTATCTTTTACTCACCTTTCAAAGTGCAATGACATTGGCGATTAATTTAATAATCAAAACTTTACATTTTCTCAACTTGTAGAATTTTAAAGTCCTATAAGGATCAATCCATTGCGAATAATGAGTTGAATTGAAATTTTGTAATTTTTTTAATTGTCTCTTTTGCCACAGTGCAATTTGAAATAATATATATAATTTTTGTCTAGCAACATAATACTTAAGAAAAAGCAAAAACAATGGACTCTAAAAAGAAGTTTTTCCACTCTCCTCAAGAGCAATATGATTGACCCAACATTGAAGCCTATGATTACTATTTATAATATTCATCCATAAAATTTTATGTTATGCAATTGAGTCCATTACTTCTTTTTTTGTTCAATTAATATTTTCAAATATTATCTTTTACTCACCTTTCAATGTGCAATGACATTGACGATTAATTTAATAATCAAAACTTTACATTTTCTCAACTTGTAGAATTTTAAAGTCCTATAAGGGTGAATCCATTGTGAATAATCAGTTGAATTTAAATTTTGTAATTTTTTTAATTGTCTCTTTTGCCACAGTGCAATTTGAAATAATTTATATAATTTTTCTCTAGCAACATAATACTTAAGAAAAAGCAAAAACAATAGACTCTAAAAAGAAGTTTTTCCACTCCCCTTAAGAGCAATATGGTTGACCCAACATTGAAGCCTGTGATTACTATTTATAATATTCATCCATAAAATTTTATGTGATGCAATTGAGTCCATTATTTCTTTTTCTGTTCTATTAAGATTTTCAAATATTATCTTTTACTCACCTTTCAAAATGGAAGGACATTAACGATAAATTTAATAATCAAAACATTACATTTTATCAACTTGTAGAATTTTAAAGTCCTATAAGGATCAATCCATAATGAATAATCAGTTGAATTTAAATTTTGTAATTTTTTTAATTGTCTCTTTTGCCACAATACAATTTGAAATAATTTATATAATTTTTTTCTAGCAACAAAATACTTAACAAAGAGCAAAAACAATAGACTCTACAAAGAAGTTTTTCCAGTCCCCTCAAGAGCAATATGGTTGACCCAAGATTGAAGCTTGTGATTACTCTTTATAATATTCATCCACAAAATTTTCTTTTATGCAATTGAGTCCGTTACTTCTTTTTTTGTTCAATTAAGATTTTCAAATATTATCTCTTACTCACCATTCAAAATGCAATGACATTGACGATAAATTTAATAAACAAAACGTTACGTTTTCTTAACTTGTAGAATTTTAAACTCCTATAAGGATCAATCCATTGCGAATAATGAGTTGAATTTAAATTTTGTTATTTTTTTAATTGTCTCTTTTGCCACAATGCAATTTGAAATAATTTATATAATTTTTGTCTAGCAACATAATACTTAACAAAAAGCAAATACAATGGACTCTAAAAAGAAGTTTTTCCACTCCTCTCAAGAGCAATATGGTTGATCCAACATTGAAGCCTGTGATTACTGTTTATAATATTCATCCATAAAATTTTATGTTATGCAATTGAGTCCATTACTTCTTTTTTTGTTCTATTAAGATTTTGAAATATTATCTTTTACTCACCTTTCAAAGTGCAATGACATTGACGATTAATTTAATAATCAAAACTTTACATTTGCTCAATGTGTAGAATTTTAAACTCCTATAAGGATCAATCCATTGTGAATAATCAGTTGAATTTAAATTTTGTAATTTTTTTAATTGTCTCTTTTGCCACAATGCAATTTGAAATAATTTATATAATTTTTGTCTACCAACATAATACTTACGAAAAAGCAAAAACAATAGACTCTAAAAGGAAGTTTTTCCACTCCCCTCAAGAGCAATATGGTTGACCCAAGATTGAAGCTTGTGATTACTGTTTATAATCTTCATCCACAAAATTTTATTTTATGCAACTTAGTCCATTACTTCTTTTTTTGTTCAATTAAGATTTTGAAATATTATGTTTTACTCACCATTCAAAATGCAATGACATTGACGATAAATTGAATAATCAAAACATTACATTTTCTTAACTTTTAGAATTTTAAAGTCATACAAGGATCAATCCATTGTGAATAATCAGTTGAATTTAAATTTTATAATTTTTTTAATTGTCTCCTTTGCCAGAATGCAATTTGAAATAATATATATAATTTTTGTCTAGCAACATAATACTTAAGAAAAAGCAAAAACAATAGACTCTAAAACGAAGTTTTTCCACTCCCTTTAAGAGCAATATGGTTGACCCAACATTGAAGCTTGTGATTACTATTTATAATATTCATCCACAAAATTTTATTTTATGCAATTGAGTCCATTACTTCTTTTTTTGTTCAATTAAGATTTTCAAATATTATGTTTTAGTCACCATTCAAAATGCAATGATATTGACGATAAATTTAATAATCAAAGCACTACATTTTCTCAACTTGTAGAATTGTAAACTCCTATAAGGATCAATCCATTGTGAATAATCGGTTGAATTTAAATTTTGTAATTTTTTTAATTGTCTCTTTTGCCACAATGCAATTTAAAATAATTTATATAATTTTTGTCTAGCAACATAATACTTGAAGAAAAAGCAAAAACAATAGATTCTAAAAAGAAGTTTTTCCACTCCCCTCAAGAGCAATATGGTTGACCGAAGATTGAAGCTTGTGATTACTGTTTATAATATTCATCCACAAAATTTTATTTTATGCAATTGAGTCCATTACTTTTAATAATTAAAACATTGCATTTTTTCAACTTTTAGAATTTTAAAGTTTTAATGGCATAAATTCTTTGTTAATAATCAGTTGAATTTATATTTTATACTTCTTTTAATTGTCTCCTTTGCCACGATGTAATTTGAAATAATTTATATAATTTTTGTCCACCAACATATTACTTAAGAAAAAGCAAATACAATGGTCTCCAAGAAGAAGTTTCCGCACTCCCCTTCAATGGTCTCCACGATTACTATTTATAATATTCATCACAAAAGTGTTTTTTATACAATTGAGTCAATTACTTGTATTTTTGTTCAATTAAGAGTTTCAAATATTATGATTTTCTCACCATTGAAATGCAATGGCATTAGCAATAAATTGTATAATCAGATTGAAGCTTATGATTACTACTTATAATATTCATCCACAAAAGTGTATTTTATACAATTAAGTCCATTACTTGTATTTTTGTTCAATTAAGACTTTCAAATATTGTGTTTTTCTCACCATTGAAATGCAATGACATTAGCAATGAATGTAAAAATCAAAACATTACACTTTTTCAATTTTTTGAATTCTAAAGTTCTGTAGGAATAAATGCATTGTTAATTATTAGCTGAATTTGAATTTGTGTAATTTTTTTAATTGCCTCCTTTGTGCCATTTCTATTTTAAATGATTTATATAATTTTAGTCTAAGAAAATATTACTTTAGAAAAGGCTAATCAATGGGACTCTAATAAGAAGTTTCGCCACTCCCCTCAAAAGCAGTATGCTTGACCCAACATTGAAACTTGACATTGCTAGTTAAAATATTCATCCATTAAAGTATATTCTATACAATTGAGTTCATTACTTGTATTTTTGTTCAATTAACATATTCAAATATTATGTTTTACTCACCATTCAAAATGCAAGGGCATTAACAATAAATTTAATAATGAAAACATTGTGTTTTTTCAACTTCTAGAATTTTAAAGTCCTATAGGGATAAATCCTTTGTTAATAATCAGTTGAATTTATAGTTTATAATTTTTTGAGTTGTCTCCTTTGCCACAAAGCAATTTTAAATAATTTTTATAATTTTTTCTACCAACATATTACTTAAGGAAAAGTAAATGCAATGGACTCTAAGTAGAAGTTTGCCCACTCCCCTTAAGAGCAATATGGTTGACCCAAGATTGAAGCTTGTGATTACAGTTTATAATATTCATCCACAAAATTTTATCTTAAGCAATTGAGTCCCTTACTTCTTTTTTTGTTCAATTAATATTTTCAAATATTATGTTTTATTGACCATTCAAAATGCAATGACATTAATAATAAATTGAATAATCAAAATATTGCATTTTCTCAACTTTTAGAATTTTAAAGTCCTATAAGGATAAATCCATTATGAATAATCAGTTGAATTTAAATTTTATAATTTTTTTAATTATCTCTATTGCCATAATGCAATTTGAGATTTTCAAATATTATATTTTATAATTGTATTACTTGTATTTTTGTTGAATTAAGATTTTCAAATATTATATTTTACTCACCATTGAAAATGCAAGGGCGTTAACAATAAATTTCATAATGAAAAGATTGCGTTTTTTCAACTTTGTGTCTTGTGTCGCCACCTTTTCTCTTCTTTTTTTTTTGTTTTGATTATCTCTCTCTTTTCAATCTCTCCTTTTGGTTTACTCTCTTTTTTAATCCTTAGTTGATCCTCATAAGTTTGTTGAGGTGATAATGGTACAAGAGTGACAAGTTTTTCATTCATTACAGAGGAATATCGATTCTTGAAACCATCGTACATGACTCGTCTGTCAAAATGTCATCACCTTCCTAATAGAATATGGCCTGTATGTATAGGTTTAACATCATATAAAACTTCAACATGGTATCGTTTGGTAGAAAATGACACAAGTATTTATTTATTTACCCTAACTTCACCAATGTCATTCAACCATTGAAGTTTATATGGCATAAGATGCTTTATAGTTGATAAATTCAGCTTTTCAACCATAATTGTGCTAGCTACATTATTGCAACTCCCACTATCAATAATCATACTACATACCTTATCTTTGATGAGACACCTCTTAGGAAAGATTTTATCTCATTGCATCTCCTTTTCTTCCTTCACTTGCACATTCAATTCAAGCCTTGTGATGAGAGTTACTCCATTAACTAGATACTCCTCTCCATGACTTTTACCCTTTGATGGTGGCACGATATCATCATCATTTGATTTACTTAGAGTTTCAACATCATCATTACCTTTCAAGAGCATTGCTCGCATATTTGGACATTGAGATGCAATGTGAGCTCTTCCCAAACACTTAAAACATTTAATATCCCCATTTTTACTTGGTTAAGTATCAGGATTACTTGTCTCCTTTGCACAACCTACTGCCTAACCAATGATCTAACACCCTCTCCTTTGCACCAATGCCCTAACCTGCTGCCTTATTTCCTTTGACATGCTTGACTCATGCGGACTCCATGCCAAGCATTGGCATAAGATATTGCTAATACTTGCATTTTTGTATTGAGGACTCTAAAGGGCTAACAAACCACCCCCACCCGTTGAACCCAATGTCCTCGTTGGTAGGGTTGATTGGTAGTACTAGATCTGCTTCTTAAACTACCGTAATGTCATGTCCCTCTCCCAACTATCCTCCCTGTTTGGAGCATCTTTCCACTTCACCAGGTATTCCACCTGGCGATTCTTCTTGCTTTGTCCTTGCATCCTTTGATTCGAAATATTCTCCACTTAACATTGGAACTCTGCTCAAATGGTTGAGGGAGCACGCCTTGTCTGCCTCCTTGGAGGTTCGACCCCATCTTCCTCGTGAAAGGGTCTCAAGAAGCTCACATGGAAAGTCGGATGGACCTTTAACCTTTCTAATAGTTGCAATTGATAAGCAACATTGCCAACTTTCTTTACCACCGCAAATGGACCATCATACTTGGGAATCAACTTGTGATGCACCGTCTTGTTGCTAATCTTCTTCCATATTTAAGGAGTCAGTTTAAGTAGAACTTTGTCCCTAACTTCGAACTTAAGGCCTCGCCTTCCCCTGTCTACATACTTCTTCATGTGTTAGGCCGCTTTATTTAAGCTGTCGTGGGCCTCATCGAACAACTCCTGTTTAAAACAAGCATATTGGTAGGCTGCTGGACACTTCCCTCCAGGGCTTGTCCATGCTATCTCATTTGGAGTAAGGGGCTGATGCCCCACTGCCAACTCAAAGGGACTCATTCCTGTTGATGATGCTCAGTGAAGATTATAGCAAAACTGCACATAATCTAGTAACTTTAGCCAATTTTGTTGGCTTGCAGTCACGTAGTGCTGAAGATACTCCTCCAATAGGCCATTAATTCACTCTATCTAGCCATCTGTTTGAGAATGGTTGGCAGTGGAAAACTTTAACTCCGATCCCATCATGTTGAACAGAGTTGTCCAAAACCTGCCCATAAAGCAAGGATCCCGATCGCTCATGATATCTTCTGGCAAACCAAAGTACTTAACCACCTGTTTGTAGAATAATTCAACAACCATCTCTGCTTGACATGAAGACAGGGCTGGAATGAACACAACATACTTTAAGAACCGATCAACCACTACCATGACAAAACCCTTGCCATCAACTTTTGGAAACCCACTCCATCGAAACTGACACCTAAGGTTTCGTTGGAGTGGGTAGTGGTTGCAGCAACCCCGCTTCCTTTTGTCTCTCAACCTTGTCCTGTTGACTAACAATGCACGTCTTTATGTGCACCTCAATGTCATCTTCCATCTTTGGCCAATAGTAGCTATGGGCCAGTAAGGCTATCATCCACTCCATGCCTGGATGACCAGCCCATTAGGAGTCATGGCACTCTTGCAAGATCTCCCTCTTGAAGCCTACACCTTTGGGAACATATAACCTGTTACCCTTCATGTGTAATATTCTGTCATCGAGCCAGTATCGTCTCACCATGCCCTTGCTCACTTGCTGCACGAGCTTTTGATAATCGCTATCAAGTGGCGTTTGTGACTTAACTCAGTCCAACAAGTCACTTTGCACCTTAGTGAGGGCAAGGACCACTTCTCGCACTTGATGACTCAGAGCATCCGCAACCTGATTATGCCTTCCCAGCTTGTGTTCCCACACAAAATCATACTCTGCCAAGAGCTAGGTAATATGTTTGTAGACCAAAATTATACAAATCATTTCAAATTGCATTGTGGCAAAGGAGACAATTAAAAAAATTACAAAATTTAAATTCAATTCATTATTAACAATGCATTTATCCTTATAAGACTTTAAAATTTAAAAAGTTGAAAAAATGCAAAGTTTTGATTTTTCAATATATTGTTAATGTCATTGTATTTATATGGTGATAAAAATAAAATATTTGAATATGTTAAATAAACAAAAATATAAGTAATGGACTTAATGATATAAAATACACTTTAGTGGATGAATATTATAAATGGCAATCCCAAACTTCATTGTTGGGTCAAGCATATATCTCTAGAGGGGAATGAGAAATTTTCTTATTAGAGTCCATTGCATTTGCTTTTTCTTAAATAATATGTTTGTAGACTAAGACAATATAAATCATTTCAAATTGCACTATGGCAAAGCAAACAATTAAAAAGATTACAAAATTTAAATTCAACTAATTTTTAACAATGCATTTATCTATAAAACACTTTAAAATTCTTAAAATTGAAAAATGAAATGTTTTGATTTTTAATTTTATTTTTAATGCCATTGTATTTTGAATGGTGAGAAAAAACATAATAATTGAACATGTTAATTGAACAAAAATACAAATAATGGACACAATTGTATAAAATACACTTTAGTGCATGAATATTATAAATTGCAATCCTAAGTTTCATTGTTGGGTCATGCTTATATCTCTAGAGGGGAGTGGTAAAACTTCTTATTAGAATCCATTGCATTTGCTTTTTCTTAGGTAATACATTTGTAGACTAAAATTATATAAATCATTTCAAATTGCATTGTGATGAAGGAGCCAATTAAAAAAGTTGCAAACTTTAAATTCGACTAATTATTAACAATACATTTATCCCTTTAGGACTTTAAAATCCTTAAAATTGAAAAAAATGCAAGGTTTTGATTTTTAATTTTATTGCTAATGCCATTGCATTTTGAATGGTGAGAAAAAACATAATAATTGAATATGTTAATTGAACAAAAATACAAGTAATGGACTCAATTGTATAAAATATACTTTAGTGCATAAATATTTTAAATAGTAATCGCAAGTTTCATTGTTGGGTCATGCATATATCTTTAGAGGGGAGTAGGAAAACTTCTTATTACAGTGCATTGTATTTGCTTTTTCTTAAATAATATGTTTTTAGAATAAAATGATATAAATCATTTCAAATAGCATTGTGGCAAAGGAGAAAAAATTTACAAAATTTAATTTTAACTGATTATTAACAATGCATTTATCCCTATAGGACGTTAAAATTTTAAAAGTTGAAAAAATGCAATGTTTTGATTTTTCAATATATTGTTACTGTCATTGCATTTATATGGTGAGAAAAACATAATATTTGAATATGTTAAATGAACAAAAATACAAGTAATGGATTGAATGGTATAAAGTACACTCTAGTGGATTAATATTATAAATAGTAATCTCATACTTTAATGTTAGGCCAAGCATATATCTCTATAGGGGAGTGAGAAAACTTCCTATTAGAGTACATTGTCTTTGCTTTTTCTTAGGTAATATGTTTGTAGACTAAAATTAGATAAATCATTTCAAATTGCATTGTGGCAAAGGAGAAAATTAAAAAAATTAAAAAAATTAAATTTAACTAACTATTAACAATGCATTTATACCTATAAGAGTTTCAAATAATAAAAATTGAAAAAATGCAACAATTTGATCTTTAAATATATTGTTAATGTCATTACATTTGAATGGTGAGAAAAACATAATATTTGAATATGTTAAATAAACAAAAATACAAGTAATGGACTCAATGGTATAAAATACACTTTAGTGGATGAATATTATAAACAGCAATCCCAAGTTTCAATGTTGGGCCAAGTATATATCTCTATAGGGGAATGGAAAAACTTCTTATTAGAGTACATTACATTTGCTTTTCCTTCAATAATATGTTTGCAGACTAAAATTATATAAATCATTTCAAATTACATTGTGGGAAAGGAGACAATTAAAAAATTACAAAATTTAAATTCAACTGATTATTAACAATGCATTTATTCCTACAAGAGTTTGAAATTCTATAAATTGAAAAAATGCAATGCTTTGATTTTAAAATTTATTGTTGATGCTATTGCATTTGAATGGTGAGAAAAACATAATATTTGAATATGTTAATTGAAATAAAATACAAGTAGTGGACTCAATTGTATAAAATACACTTTAAGGGATGAATGTTATAAATAGTAATCGCAAGCTTTAATATTGGGTCAAGCATATAACTCTAGAGAGAAGTGGGAAAACTTATTATTAGAATCCAATGCATTTGCTTTTCCTTAAGGAATATGTTTGTAGACTAAAATTATATAAATCATTTCAAATTGCATTATGGCAATGGAGATAATTAGAAAAATAACAAAATTCAAACTTCAACGAATTATTAATAATGAATTTATCCTTATAAGACTTTAAAATTCTAAAAATTGAAAAAATGCAATGTTTTGATTTTCAAATTTATTGCTAAAGCCATTGTATTTGAATGGTGAGAAAAACATAATATTTGAATATCTTAATTGAACAAAAATACAAGTAATGGACTTAATTGTATAAAATACACTCTAGTCAATAAATATTATAAACAGCAATCCCAAACTTCAATGTTGGGCCAAACATATATCTCTAGAGGGAAATGGGAAAACTTCTTATTAGAGTCCACTGCATTTACTTTTTCTTAAGCAATATGTATGTAGTCTAAAATTATATAAATCATTTCAAATTGTACTGTGGCAATGAAGACAATTAAAAAAATTACAAAATTTAAATTTAACTGATTATTAACAAAACATTTATCCCTATATGAATATAAAATTCTTAAAATTGAAAAATGCAATGTTTTAATTTTTAAATTTATTACCAAAGTCATCGCATTTGAATAGTGAGAAAAACACAATATTTGAATATATTAATTGAACAAAAATTCAGGTAATGGACTTAATTGTATAAAATACACTATGTTTGATGAATATTATAAAGAGCAATTCCAAGTTTTAATGTTGAGCCAAGCATATATCTCTAGAGGGGAGTGGGAAAACTTCCTATTAGAGTTTATTGCATTTACTTTTTCTGAAGCAATATGTATGTAGACTAAAATTATATAAATCATTTCAAATTGCGCTGTGACAATGAAGATAATTAAAAAAATTACAAAAATTAAATTTAATTAACTATTAACAATGCATTTATACCTATAAGAATTTAAAATTCTAAAAATTGAAAAAATGCAATGTTTTGATTTTTAAATTTATTGCTAAAGCCATTGCATTTGAATTGTGAGAAAAAAATAATATTTGAATATGTCAATTGAAATAATACACTTTAGTGGATGAATATTATAAATAGCAATCTCAATCTTTAATATTGGGCTAAGCATATATCTCGACAAGGGAATGGAAAAACTTTTTATTAAAGTCCATTGCATTTACATTTTCTTAAGCAATATGTATGTAGACTAAAATTATATAAATCATTTCAAATTGCACTGTGACAATGGAGACAATTAAAAAAATTACTAAATTTAAATTTAGCTGATTATGAATAAAGCATTTATCCCCATAAAAATATAAAATTCTAAAAATTGAAAACAATGTAATGCTTTGATTTTTAAATTTATTACCAAAGCCATTGCATTTGAAAAGTGAGAAAAATACAATATTTGAATATGTTACTTGAAATAATATACATGTAATGGACATAATTGTATAAAATATACTTTAGTGGATGATTGTTATAAATAACAATCACAAGTTTCAATGTTCGGTCATACATATATCTTTAGAGGAGAGTGAGAAAACTTCTTATTAGTATACATTGTATTTGTTTTTTCTTAATTAATATGTTTGTAAACTAAAATTATATAAATCATTTCAAATTGCACTTTGACAATGGAGACAATTAAAAAAATTGAAAAATTTAAATTCAACTCATTATTAACAATTCATTTATCCATATAAGACTATAAAATTCTAAAAATTGAAAACATACAATGTTTTGATTTTTAAATTTATAGCTGAAGCCATTGCATTTGAATAGTGAGAAAAACATAATATTTGAATATGTTAATTGAAATAAAATACATGTAATGGACTCTATTGTATAAAATACATTTTAGTGGATTAACATTATAAATAACAATCCCAAGTTTCAATGATGGGCCAAGCATATATCTCTAGAAAGGAATAGGAAAACTTCTTATTAGAATCCATTGCATTTACATTTTCTTAAGCAATATGTATGTAGACTAAAATTATATAAATCATTTCAAAATGCACTGTGGCAAAGGAGACAATTAAAAAAATTACAAAATTTAAATTCAATTGATTATTAACAATACATTTTTTGCTAAAAGACTTTAAAATTCTAAAAATTGAAAAAATGCAATGTTTTGATGTTTAAAGTTTTTGTAAATGTCATTGCATTTGAATGGTGAGAAAAACATAATATTTGAATATGTTAATTTAACAAAAATACAAGAAATGGACTCAATGATCTAAAATACGCTTTAGTGGATGAATATTATAAATAACAATTCTAAACTTCAATGTTGGGCAAAACATATATCTCTAAAGGGAATGAAAAACTTCTTATTCGAGTTCACTACATTTGTTTTTTCTTTAGTAATATATTTGTAAATTAAAATTATATAAATCATTTCAAATTGCACTGTAGCAAAGTAGACAATTAAAAAAAATTACAAAATTTAAATTCAACTAATTATTAACAATGCATTTGTCACTATAAGACTTTAAAATTCTAAAAATTGGAAAAATGCAATGTTTTGATTTTTAAATTTTCTATAAATGCTATTGCATTTGAATGGCAAGAAAAACATAATATTTGAATATGTTAATTGAACAAAAATACAAGAAATGGACTCAATGACATAAAATACACTTTAGTGGATGGATATTATAATTAGCAATCCCAAATTTCAATATTGAGCTAAGCATATATCTCTAGAGGGGAATGGGAAAAATTCTTATCAGAGTCCATTGCATTTACTTTTTCATAAGCAATATGTATATAGACTAAAATTATATAAATCAATTCAAATTACACTATGGCAATAGAGATAATAAAAAAAATTATAAAATTTAAAATTTAAATTCAATTGATTATTAAGAAAGTATTTATCCCTACAAAAATATAAAATTGTAAATATTGAAAAAATGTAATGTTTTGATTTTTAAATTTATTGCCAAAGTCATTGCATTTGAATAGTGAAAAAAATACAATATTTGAATATGTTAATTGAAATAAAATATGTGTAATGGACTTAACTGTATAAAGTACACTTTAGTGGACAAATATTATAAATAGCAATCCCAAGCTTTAATGTTGGGTCAACCATACATCTCGATAAGGGAATGGGAAAACTTTTTATTAGAGTCTATTGCATTCGCCTTTTTTTAAGTAATATGTTTGTAGACTAAAATTATATACATCATTTTAAATTGCATTGTGGTAGAGGAGACAATTAAAAAAATTAAAAAATTTAAATTCAATTGATTATTAACAATTCCTTTACCTATATAAGATTATAAAATTCTAAAAATTGAAAAAATGCAATGTTTTGATCTTTCAATTTATTGCTAAAGCCATTGCATTTGAACAATGGGAAAAACATAATATTTGAATATGTTAATTGAAATAAAATACATGTAATGGACTCAATTATATAAAATACACTTTAGTGGATAAATATTATAAATAGCCATCACAAACTTTAATGCTGGGTCAAACATATATCTGTAAGGGGAATGGGAAAACTTTTTATTAGTGTCTACTGCATTTACTTTTTCTTAAGAAATATACTTGTAGACCAAAATCATATAAGTCATTTCAAATTGCACTGTGGCAAAGGAGACATAAAAAAATTACAAAATTTAAATTCAACTGAGTATTAATAATGCATTTATCCCTACAAGACTTTAAATTCTAAAGAGTGAAAAATTGCAATGTTTTGATTTTTAAATTTATTGTAAATGTCATTGCATTTAATAGGTGAAAAAAAACATAATATTTGAATATGTTAATTGAACAAAAATACAAGTAATGGACCCAATCATATAAAATACACATAAGTGGATGAATATTATAAATAGCAATCACAAGCTTCAATGTTGGGCCAAACATATATCTCTAGAGGGGAATGGAAAACTTCTTATTAGAGTGTAATTGTTTGTTGACTAAAATTATATAAATCATTTCAAATTGCATTGTGGTCAAGGAGACAATTAAAAAAATTATAAAATTTAAATTCAACTGACTATTAACAATGCATTTATCCTTGTAGGACTTCAAAATTCTAAAAATTAAAAAAATGCAATGTTTTGATTTTTAAATTTATTGTTAATGCTGTTGCATTTGAATGGTGAGAAAAACATAATATTTGAATATGTTAATAGAACAAAAAGTCAAGTAATGGACTAAATTATATAAAATTCACTTTAGTGGATGAATATTATAAATAGCAATCCTAACATTCAATGTTGTGCCAAGCATATTACTCTTAACAGGAGTGGGGGAACTTCTTATTAAAGTCCACTACATTTACTTTTTCTTAAGTAATATGTTTGTAGAATAAAATTATATAAATCATTACAAATACCATTATTGCTAAGGAGATAATTGAAAAAATTAGAAAAGTTAAATTCAACTAATTAAAAACAATGCATTTATCCGTATAAGACATTATAATTCTTAAAATTGAAATATTGCAAGGTTTTGATTTTTACATTTATTGTAAATGCCATTGCATTTGAATGGTGAGAAAAACATAAAATTTAAATATGTTAATTAAAAAAAAATACAAGTAATGGACTCAATAATATAAAATACACTTTAGTCGATGAATATTATAAATAGCAATCCCAAGTTTCAATGTTCTGTCAAGCATATTGCTCTTAAGGGAAGTGGGGAAACTTCTTATAAAAGTCCATTGCATTTGGTTTTTCTTAAGTAATATATTTTTAGACTAAAATTATATAAATCATTTCAAATAGGATTATCGCTAATGAGACAATTAAAAAAATTACAAAAGTTAATAATAATGCACTTATCTTTATAAGACTTTATAATTCTTAAAATTGAAAATTTGCAATGTTTTGATTTTTACATTTATTGTAAAAGCCATTACATTTGAATGGTGAGAAAAACATAATATTTGAGTATGTTAATTGAACAAAAATATAGGTAATGGACTTCATTGTATAAAATACACTTTAATGGATGAATATTATAAATAATAATGCCAAGTTTCAATGCTTGGCCAAGCATATATCTCTAGAGGGAAGTGGGAAGATATCTTTTTAGAGTCCATCGCATTTGCTTTCTGTTAAGTAATATGTTTGTAATCTAAAATTATATAAATCATTTCAAAATTGAATTGTGGCAAAGGAGACAATTAAAATAATTACAAAATTTAAATTCAATTGATTATTAATAATGCATTTGTCCCTATAAGAACTTAAATTCTAAAAATTGAAAAAATGCAATGTTTAGATTTTTAAATTTATTATTAATGGCATTACATTTGAATGCTGAGAAAAACATAATATTTGACTATGTTAATTGAACAAAAATACATGTAATGGACTTAATTGTATAAAATACACTTTAGTGGATGAATATTATAAATAGTAATCCCAAACTTCAATGTTGGGTCAAGCATATTACTCTTAAGGGGAGTGGGGAAACTTCTTATTAGAGTCCATTGCATTTGCTTTTTCTTAAGTAATATGTTTGTAGACTAAAATTATATAAATCATTTCAAATTGCATTATGACAAAGGAGAAAATCAAAAAAGTTATAAGATTTAAATTGAACTAATTCTTAACAATGCATTTGTCCCTTTAATTTCAATTTTAAATTTATTGTTAATGGCATTACATATGAATGTTGAGAAAAACATAATATTTGAATATGTTGATTGAACAAAAATACAAGTAATGGACTCAATTGTATAAAATACACTTTAGTGGATGAATATTATAAATAGCAATCCCAAGCTTTAATGTTGGGTCAAGCATATTGCTCTTGAGGGGAGTGGGGAAACTTCTTATTAGAATTCATTGCATTTGTTTTTTCTTAAGTAATATGTTTGTAGACTAAAATTATATAAATCATTTTAAATTACATTGTGGCGAAGGAGAAAATTAAAAAAGTTACAAGATTTAAATTGAACTAATTCTTAATAATGCAT
Organism: Bruguiera gymnorhiza; assembly: GCA_020883675.1. NCBI lineage: Eukaryota > Viridiplantae > Streptophyta > Magnoliopsida > Malpighiales > Rhizophoraceae > Bruguiera > Bruguiera gymnorhiza. Next base: position 62,961 of record JAIRCJ010000138.1, on the reverse strand, counting down.
TTGTCCCTACAAGATTTCAAAATTATAAAAGTTGAAAAAATGCAATGTTTTGAATTTTAAATTTATTTTTAATAGCATTACATATGAATGTTGAGAAAAACATAATATTTGAATATGTTGATGGAACAAAAATACAAGTAATGGACTCAATTGTATAAAATACATTTTTATGGATCTGTATTATAAATAACAATCCTAAACTTTAATGTTGGGTCAAGCATATTACTCTTGATGAGAGTGGGGAAACTTCTTATTAGAGTTAATTGCATTTGCTTGTTCTTAAGTAATATATTTTTACACTAAAATTATATAAATCATTTCAAATAGTATTGTCACAAAAGAGACCATTAAAAAAATTACAAAAGTTAAATTCAACTAATTATTAATAATGCATTTCACTCTATAAGAAATTAAAATTTTTAAAATTGAAAAATTGCAATGTTTTGAATTTTAAATTTATTGTTAATGTCATTATATTTGAATGGTAAGAAAATCATAATATTTGAATATATTAATTGAACAAAAATACAGGTAATGGATGAATATTATAAATAACAATCCCAAACTTCAATCCTTGGGCAAACATATATCTCTAGAAGGAAGTGGGAAAACTTCTTTTTAGAGTCCATTGCATTTGCTTTTTCTTAAGTAATATCTTTGTAGACTAAAAATATATAAATCATTTTAAATAGCATTATCGCTAAGGAGACAATTAAAAAAATATCAAAAATTAAATTCAACTAATTAATAACAATGCATTTATCCCTATAAGACTTTATAATTCTTGAAATTGAAAAATTGCAATTTTTTGATTTTTAATATATTGTAAATGCCATAACATTTGAATAGTGAGAAGAACATAATATTTAAATATGTTAATTGAACAAAAAAATAAGTAATGGACTCAATAATATAAAATACACTTTAGTGGATGAATATTATAAATAGCAATCTCAAACTTCAATGTTTTATCAAACATATTGCACTTAAGGGGAGTGGGGAAACTTCTTATAAAAGTCCTTTGCATTTGGTTTTTCTTAAGTAATATATTTTTAAACTAAAATTATATAAATTATTTCAAATAGCATTATCACTAAGGAGACAATTAAAAAATTTACAAAAGTTAAATTCAATTGATTAATAATAATGCATTTATCCCTATAAGACTTTATAATTCTTAAAATTGAAAAATTGCAATGTTTTGATTTCTACATTTATTGTAAATGTCATTGCATTTGAATGGTGAGAAAAAATATAATATTTGAAAATGTTAATTGAACAAAAATTCAAGTAATGGACTCAATTGTATAAAATAGACTTTGGTGGATAAACTTCTTATTAGAGTCCATTGCATTTGCTTTCTCTTAAGTGATATATTTGTAGACTAAAATTATATAAATCATTTCAAATAGCACTGTGGCAAAGGAGACAATTAAAAAAATTACAAAATTTTAATCCACCTAATTATTAACAATGCATTTATCCTTATAGGTCTTTAAAATTTTAAAGATTGAAAAAGTGCAATGTTTTGATTTTTAAATTTATTGTTAATGTCATTACATTTGAAAGTGAGAAAAACATAATATTTGAATATGTTAATTGAACAAAAATATAGGTAATGGACTCAATTGTATAAATACACTTTAATGGATAAATATTATGAATAGAAATCCTAAGTTTCAATGTTGGGTCAAGCATATATCTTTAAAAGGTAGTGGTAAAACTTCTTATTAGAGTCCATTGTATTTGCTTTTTCTTAAGTACTATGTTTGTAGACTAAAATTATATAAATCATTTCAAATTGCATTGTGACAAAGTAGAAAATTAAAAAAATTACAAAATTTAAATTCAACTGATTATTGATAATGCATTTGTCTTTATAGAACTTTAAAATTCTAAAAATTGAAAAAATGCAATGTTTTGATTTTTAAATTTATTGTTAATGGCCATACATTTGAATGGTGAGAAAAGCGTAATGTTTGAATATGTTAATTGAACAAAAATACAAGTATTGGAAAAAATTGTATAAAATACACATTAGTGAATGAATATTATAAATAGTAATCCTAAACTTCAATGTTGGGTCAAACATATTGCTCTTGAGGGGAGTAGGGAAACTTCTTATTAGAATCCATTACATTTGCTTTTGCTTAAGTAATAAATTTTTAGACTAAAATTATATAAATCATTTCAAATAACATTGTTGCAAAGGTGACAATTAAAAAAATTACAAAATTTAAATTCAATTGATTATTAACAATGCATTTGTCCTTATAGAACTTTAAAAATCTAAAAATTGAAAAAATGCAATGTTTTCATTTTTAAATTTATTGTTAATGGCAATACATTTAAATGGTGAGAAAATGTAATATTTGAATATATTAATTGAACAAAAACACAAGTAATGGACTCAATTGTATAAAATACACTTTAGTGGAAGAATATTATAAATAACAACCCCAAGCTTCGATGTTGGGTCAAGCATATTGCTCTTGAGGGGAGTAGGGAACTTCTTATTAGAGTCCATTGCATTGGTATTTTCTTAAGTAGTATATTTTTAGACTAAAATTATATAAATCTTTTCAAATAGTAGTGTTGCAAAGGAGACAATTACAAAAATTACCAAAGTTAAATTTAGCTCATTATTAGCAATGCATTTATCCTTATAGGACTTTAAAATTCTAAAAATAGAAAAGGTGCAATCTTTTGATTTTTAAATTTATTGTAAATTTCATTGCTTTTGAATAGTGAGAAAAATATAATATTGGATATGTTAATTGAACAAAAATACAAGTAATGGACACAATTATATAAAATACACTTTAGTAGATGAATATTATAAATAGCAATCTCAAGGTTCAATGTTGCAACAAGCATATTGCTCTTGAGTAGAGTGCAGAAACTTCTTATAAGTGTCTATTGCATTTGATCTTTCTTAAGTAATATATTTTTAGACTAAAGTTATATAAATCATTTCAAATAGCATTATCGCTAAGGAGACAACTAAAAAAATTACAAAAGTTAAATTCAACTAATCAAAAATAATGCATTTATCCCTATAATGCATTTATCCCTATACAAAAGTTATGTGTTTGTTGACTAAAATTATATAAATCATTTCAAATTGCATTGTGACAAAGGAGACAATTAAAAAAAATTCCAAAATTTAAAATCAACAGATTATTAACATTGCATTTATCCTTATAAGACTTTAAAATTCTAAAAGTTGAAAAAAATGCAATGTTTTGATTTTTAAATTTATTGTTAATATCATTGCATTTTGAATGGTGAGAAAAAATATAATATTTGAATATGTCAATTGAACAAAAATACAAATAATAGAATCAATTGTATAAAACAAACTTTTGTGGATGAATATTATAAATAACAATCTCAAGTTTTAATGTTCTGTCAAGCATATTGCTCTTAAGGGGAGTGGGGAACCTTTTTATTAGAGTTCATTGCATTGGCATTTTCTTAAGTAGTATATTTTTAGAATAAAATAACATAAATCATTTCAAATAGCATTGTAAAAAAATTACAAAATTTAAATTCAACTAATTATTAATAATGTATTTATCCTTATAAGACATTAAAATTTTAAAAATTGAAAAAATGCAATGTTTTAATTTTTAAATTTATTATTAACACCATTACATTTGAATTATGAGAAAAACATAATATTTAACTATGTTAATTGAGCAAAAATTTAACTAATGGACTCAATTGTATAAAATACACTTTAGTGAGTGAAGATCAAAAAAAACAATCCCAAGTTTTAATGTTGCGTCAAACATATTGCACTTGAAGGGAGTGACGAAATTTCTTATTAGAGTCCATTGCATTTGCTTTTTATTAAGTAATATGTTTACAGACTAAAATTAACTAAAATTATATAAATCATTTCAAATTGCATTATGGCAAAAGAGACAATTAAAAAAAATTACAAATTTTAAATTCAACTCATTATTAACGAAGCATTTGTCCCTATATGACTTTAAATTCTAAAAATTGAAAAAATGCAATGTCTTGATTTTTAAATTTATTGTTAATGGCATTACATTTAAACGCTGAGAAAAACATAATATTTGAATATATTAATTCAACAAAAATACATGTAATAGACTCAATCGTATAAAATACACTTTAATGGATGAATATTATAAATAGCAATCCTAAACTTCAATGTTGGGTCAAGTATATTGCACTTGAGGGGAGTAGGAAAACTTCTTGTTAGAGTCCATTTCATTTACTTTTTCTTAAATAATATATATTTTAGACAAAAATTATATAAATCATTTCAAATAGGATTCTTGCAAAGGTGACGATTAAAAAAATTATAAAATTTAAATTCAACTAATTATTAACAATGCATTTGTCCCTATAACACTTTAAATTCTAAAAATTGAAAATATGCACTATTTTGACTTTTAAATTTTGTTGTTAATGGCATTATATATGAATGTTGACAAAAACATAATATTTGAAGATGTTGATTGAAAAAAAATATAAGTAATGGACACAATTGTATAAAATACATTTTTATGGATCTATATTACAAATAACAATTCCAAGTATCCATGTTGGGTCAAGCATATTACCCTTGAGGGGAGTGGGGAAACTTTTTATTAGAGTTTATTGCATTTACTTTTTCTTAAGTAATATATTTTTAGACAAAAATTATATAAATCATTTCAAATAGCATTGTCGCAAAGGAGATAATTAAAAAAATTACAAAAGTTAAATTCAAATAATTATAAATAGTGCATTTATCCTTATAAAAAATTAAAATTCTAAAAATTTTAACATTGCAATGATTTGAATTTTAAATTTATTGTTAATACCATTAGATTTCAATGGTGAGAAATACATAATATTTGAATATGTTAATTGATAAAAAATACATGTAATGGACTTAATTGTATAAAATACATTTTTGTAGATCTATATTATAAATAGCAATCCTAAGCATTAATGTTGGGTCAAGCATATTGCTCTTGAGGGAAATGGGGAAACTTTTTATTAGAGTCAATTGGATTTGCTTTTTCTTAACTAGTATATTTTTAGACAAAAATTATATAAATCATTTCAAATAGTATTGTTGCAAAGGAGACAATTAAAAAAATTAGAAAGGTTAAATTCAACTAATTACTAATAATGCATTTATCCCTATAAGAAATTAAAATTCTAAAAATTGAAAAATTACAATGTTTTGAATTTTAAATTTCTTGTTAATGCCATTACATTTCAATGGTGAGAAATACATAATATTTGAACATGTTAATTGATCAAAAATACAGGTAATGCACTCACTTGTATAAAATATACTTTAATGGATGAATATTATAAATAAAAATCCCTAGCATCAATGCTTAGCCAAGCATATATTTTTAGAGGGAAGTGGGAAAACTTCTTTTTAGAATCCATTGCATTTGGTTTTTCTTAAGTAATATGTTTGTAGACAAAAATTATATAAATCATTTCAAATTGCATTGTGGCACAGAAGACAAATAAAAAATTACAAAATTTAAATTCAATTAATTATTAACAATACATTTGTCCCTATAAGATTTTAAATTCTAAAAATTGAAAATATGCACTGTTTTGATTTTTAAAATTTGTTGTTAATGGCATTACATATGAATGTTGACAAAAACATAATATTTGAAGATGTTGATTGAAAAAAAATACAAGTAATAGATTCAATTGTATACAATACATTTTTATGGATCTATATTACAAATTGCAATCCCAAGTATCTATGTTGGGTGAAGCATATTACTCTTGAGTGGAGTGGGGAAACTTCTTATTATAGTTCATTGCATTTGCTTTTTATTAAGTAATATATTTTTAGACAAAAATTATATAAATCATTTTAAATAGCATTGTCGCAAAAGAGATAATTAAAAAAATTACAAAAGTTAAATTCAAATAATTATTAACAGTGCATTTATCCTTATTATTATAAGAAATTAACATTTTAAAAATATTAACATTGCAATGTTTTGAATTTTAAATTTATTGTTAATGCCATGACATTTCAATGGTGAGCAATACATAATATTTGAATATGTTAATTAATCAAAAATACATGTAATGGACATAATTGTATAAAATACATTTTTGTAGATCTATATTATAATTAACAATCCCAAGCATCAATGTTGGGTCAAGTATATTGCTCTTGAGGGAAATCGGAAAACTTCTTATTAGAGTCAATTGCATTTGCTTTTTCTTAAGTAATATATTTTTAGACAAAAATTATATAAATCATTTCAAATAGCATTGCCACAAAGGAGACAATTAAACAAATTACAAAAGTTAAATTCAACTAATTATTAACAATGCATTTATCCTTATAAGAAATTAAAATTCTAAAAATTTTAAAATTGCAATGTTTTGAACTTTAAATTTATTGTTAATGCCATTACATTTCAATAGTGAGAAATACATAATATTTGAATATGTGAATTGATAAAAAATATATGTAATGGACTTAATTTTATAAAATACATTTTTGTAGATCTATATTATAAATAGCAATCCCAAGCATTAATGTTAGGTCAAGCATATTGCTCATAAGGGAAATGGGGACACTTCTTATTAGAGTCAATTGCATTTGCTTTTTCTTAAGTAGTATATTTTTAGACAAAAATTATATAAATCATTTCAAATTGCATTATGGCATAGAAAGACAAATTACAAAATTTAAATTCAATTGATTATTAACAATGCATTTGTCCCTATAAGACTTTAAATTCTAAAAATTGAAAATATGCACTGTTTTGATTTTTAAATTTTGTTGTTAATGGCATTACATATGAAAATTGACAAAAACATAATATTTGAAGATGTTGATTGAAAAAAAAAATACAAGTAATGGATTCAATTGTATAAAATACATTTTTATGGATTTATATTACAAATAGCAATCCCAAATATCTATGTTGGGTCAAGCATATCACTCTTAAGTGGAGTGGGGAAACTTCTTATTATAGTTCATTGCATTTACTTTTTCATAAGTAATATATTTTTAGACAAAAATTATATAAATCATTTCAAATAGCATTGTCGCAAAGGAGATAATTAAAAAAATTACAAAAGTTAAATTCAACTAATTATTAATAGTGCATTTATCCTTATAAGAAATTAAAATTCTAAAAATATTAACATTGCAATGTTTTGAATTTTAAATTTATTGTTAATGCCATGACATTTCAATGGTGAGAAATACATAATATTTGAATATGTTAATTGATCAAAAATACATGTAATGGACTTAATTGTATAAAATACATTTTTGTAGATCTATATTATAAATAGCAATCCTAAGCATCAATGTTGGGTCAAGTATATTGCTCTTGAGGGAATTGGGGAAACTTCTTATTAGAGTCAATTGCATTTGCTTTTTCTTAAGTAATATATTTTTAGACAAAAATTATATAAATCATTTCAAATAGCATTGTCACAAAGGAGATAATTAAAAAAATTACAAAAGTTAAATTCAACTAACTATTAATAGAACATTTATCCTTATAAGAAATTTAAAACCTAAAAACATTAACATTGCAATGTTTTGAATTTTCAATTTATTTTTAATGTCATGACATTTCAATGGTGAGAAATACATAATATTTGAATATGTTAATTGATCAAAAATACATGTAATGGAATTAATTTTATAAAATACATTTTTGTAGATCTATATTATAAATAGCAATCCTAAGCATTAATGTTGGGTCAAGCATATTGCTATTGAGGGAAATGGGGAAACTTCTTATTAGAGTCAATTGCATTTGCTTTTTCTTAAGTAGTACGTTTTTAGACAAAAATTATATAAATCATTTCAAATTGCATTATGGCAGAGAAGACAATTAAAAGAATTACAAAATTTAAATTCAATTGATTATTAACAATGCATTTGTCCCTATAAGACTTTAAATTCTAAAAATTGAAAATATCCACTGTTTTGATTTTTAAAATTTGTTGTTAATGGCATTACATATGAATGTTGACAAAAACATAATATTTGAAGATGTTGATTGAAAAAAAATACAAGTAATAGATTCAATTGTATACAATACATTTTTATGGATCTATTTTACAAATTGCAATCCCAAGTATCTATGTTGGGTCAAGCATATTACTTTTGAGTGGAATGGGGAAACTTCTTATTATAGTTCATTGCATTTGCTTTTTATTAAGTAATATATTTTTAGACAAAAATTATATAAATCATTTCAAATAGCATTGTCGCAAAAGAGATAATTAAAAAAATTACAAAAGTTAAACTCGACTAATTATTAATAGTGCATTTATCCTTATAAGAAATTAAAATTCTAACAATATTAACATTGCAATGTTTTGAATTTTAAATTTATTGTTAATGCCATGACATTTCAATGGTGGGAAATACATAATATTTGAATATGTTAATTGATCAAAAATACATGTAATGGACTTAATTGTATAAAATACATTTTTGTAGATCTATATTATAAATAACAATCCTAACCATCAATGTTGGTTCAAGTATATTGCTCTTGAGGGAATTGGGGAAACTTCTTATTAGAGTCAATTGCATTTGCTTTTTCTTAAGTAATATAATTTTAGACAAAAATTATATAAATCATTTCAAATAGCATTGTCACAAAGGAGACAATTAAACAAATTACAAAAGTTAAATTCAACTAATTATTAACAATGCATTTATCCCTATAAGAAATGAAGATTCTAAAAATTTTAAAATTGCAATGTTTTGAACTTTAAATTTATTGTTAATGCCATTACATTTCAATAGTGAGAAATACATAATATTTGAATATGTGAATTGATCAAAAATACATGTAATGGACTTAATTTTATAAAATACATTTTTGTAGATCTATATTATAAATAGTAATCCCAAGCATTAATGTTGGGTCAAGTATATTGCTATTGAGGGAAATGGGGAAACTTCTTATTAGAGTCAATTGCATTTGCTTTTTCTTAAGTAGTATATTTTTAGACAAAAATTATATAAATCATTTCGAATTGCATTATGGCAAAGAAGACAATTAAAAAAATTACAGAATTTAAATTCAATTGCTTATTAACAAAGCATTTGTCCTTATAAGACTATAAATTCTAAAAATTGAAAATATGCACTGTGTTGATTTTTCAAGTTTGTTGTTAACGACATTACATATGAAAATTGACAAAAGCATAATATTTGAAGATTTTGATTGAAAAAAAAATACAAGTAATGAATTCAATTGTATAAAATACATTTTTATGGATCTATATTACAAATAGTAATCCCAAATATCTATGTTGGGTCAAGCATATCACTCTTGAGTAAAGTGGAGAAACTTCTTATTATAGTTCATTGTATTTGCTTTTTCATAATTAATATATTTGTACACAAAAATTATATAAGTCATTTCAAATAGCATTGTCGCAAAGGAGATAATTAAAAAAATTACAAAAGTTACATTCAACTTATTATTAATAATGCATTTATCCTTATAAGAAATTAAAATTCTAAAAATATTAACATTGCAATGTTTTGAATTTTAAATTTATTGTTAATGCCATGACATTTCAATGGTGAGAAATACATAATATTTGAAGATGTTGATTGAAAAAAAATACAAATAATGGATTCAATTGTATAAAATACATTTTTATGGATCTATATTATAAATTGCAATCCCAAGTATCTATGTTGGGTCAAGCATATTACTCTTGAGTGGAGTGGCAAAACTTCTTATTATAGTTCATTGCCTTTGTTTTTTCCTAAGTAATATATTTTTAGACAAAAATTATATAAATCACTTCAAAAAGCATTGTCACAAAGTAGACAATTAAACAAATTACAAAAGTTAAATTCAACTAATTATTAATAGTTCATTTATCCTTGTAAGAAATTAAAATTCTAAAAATATTAAGATTGTAATGTTTTGAATTTTAAATTTATTGTTAATGCCATGACATTTCAATGGTGAGAAATACATAATATTTGAATATGTTAATTGATCAAAAATACATGTAATGGATTTAATTGTATAAAATATATTTTTGTAGATCTATATTATAAATAGCAATCCCAATCATCAATGTTGGGTCAAGCATATTGCTCTTAAGGGAAATGGGGAAGCTTCTTATTAGAGTCAATTGCATTTGTTTTTTCTTACGTAATATATTTTTAGACAAAAATTATATAAATCATTTCAAATAGCATTGTCACAAAGTAGACAATTAAACAAATTACAAAAGTTAAATTCAACTAATTATTAACAATGTATTTATCGCTATAGGAAATTAAAATTCTAAAAATTTTAAAATTGCAATGTTTTGAATTTTAAATTTATTGTTAATGCCATTACATTTCAATAGTGAGAAATACATAATATTTGAATATGTTAATTGATGAAAAATACATGTAATATAAAATAGATTTTTGTAGATCTATATTATAAATAGCAATCCCAAGCATTAATGTTAGGTCAAGCATATTGCTCTTGAGGGAAATGGGAAAACTTGTTATTAGAGTCAATTGCATTTGCTTTTTCTTAAGTAGTATATTTTTAGACAAAAATTATATAAATCTTTTCAAATAGCATTGTCGCAAAGGAGAAAATTAAAAAAATTAGAAAGGTTAAATTTAACTAATTATTAACAATGCATTTATCCCTATAAAAATTAAAATTCTAAAAATTGAAAAATTCCAATGTTTTGAATTTTAAATTTATTGTTAATGTCATTACATTTCAATGGTGAGAAGTACATAATATTTGAAGATGTTAATTGATCAAAAATACAAGTAATGGGCTCACTTGTATAAAATATACTTTAATGGATAGATATTATAAATAACAATCCCAATCATTAATGCTTGGCCAAGCATATATCTTTAGAGGGAAGTGGGAAAACTTCTTTTTAGAGTCCATTGCATTTGGTTTTTCTTAAGTAATATGTTTGTAGACTAAAATTATATAAATCATTTCAAATTGCATTATGGCAGAGAAGAGATTTAAAAACATTACAAAATTTAAATTCAATTGATTATTAACAATGCATTTGTCCCTATAAGACTTTAAATTCTAAAAATTGAAAATATGCATTGTTTTTATTTTTAAATTTATTGTTAATGGAAGTACACATGAATGTTGACAAAAACATAATATTTGAAGATGTTGATTGAAAACAAATACAAGTAATGAACTCAATTGTACAAAATACATTTTTGTGGGTCTATATTACAAATAGCAATCCCAAGTATCAATGTTGGGTCAAGCATATTACTCTTGAGGGGAGTGGGGAAACTTCTTATTAGAGTTCATTGCATTTGCTTTTTCTTAAGTAATATATGTTTAGACAAAAATTATATAAATCATTTCAAATAGCATTGTTGCAAAGGAGACAATTAAAAAAATTACAGAAGTTAAATTCAACTAATTATTAACATTGCTTTTATCCTTAGAGAACTTTAAAATTGTAAAAATTGAAAAAGTGCAATGTTTTGATTTTTAAATTTATTGTAGATGCCATTGCATTTGAATGGTAAGAAAAATATAATATTTGAATATGTTAATTGAACAAAAATACATGTAATGGACTTAATTATATAAAATACATTTTTGTGGATGAAAATTATAAATAGCAATCCCAAGCATCAATGTTGAGTCAAGCATATTGCTCTTGAGGGGAGTGGAGAAACTTCTTATTAGAGTCAATTGCATTTGCTTTTTCTTATGTAATATATTTTTAGAATAAAATTATATAAATTATTTCAAATAGCATTATCACTAAGGAGACAATTAAAAAAATTACAAAAGTTAAATTTAACTGATTAATAATAATGCATTTATCCTTATAAAAATTTAAAATTCTAAAAATTGAAAAATTGCAATATTTTGAATTTTAAATTTATTGTTAATGGCATTACATTTGACTGGTGAGAAAAACATAATATTTGATTATGTTAATTGAACAAAAATACAAGTAATGGGGCAATTATGTAAAATAAACCTTAGTGGATGAATATTAAAAAAGCAATCCCAATCTTCAATGTTGTGTCAAGTTGATTGCTATTCAGGGGGTAGGGAAACTTCTTATTAGAGTCCATTGCATTTGTCTTTTCTTAAGTAATATATTTGCAGACTAAAATTATATAAGTCATTTCAAAATGCAGTGTGATAAAGGAGATAATTAAAAAAATTACAAAAGTTAAATTAATTGATTATTAACAATGCATTTGTCCCTATAGGACTTTAAAATTCTAAAAATTGAAAAAGTGTAATGTTTCGATTTTTAGATTTATTGTAGATGTTATTGCATTTGGTTTGTGAGAAAAACGTAATATTTGAATATGGTAATTGAACAAAAATTTAAGGATTGGACTCAATTGTATAAAATACACGTTAATAGATGAATATCATATATAACAATCCCAAGCTTTAATGCTTGGGCAAACATATATCTCTAAAGGGAAGTGGGAAAACTTTTTATTAGAGTTCATTGCATTTACTTTTTCTTAAGTAATATGTTTGTAGACTAAAATTATATAAATCATTTCAAAATTGCATTATGGCAAAGGAGACAATTAAAATAATTATAAAATTTAAATTCAACTAATTAATAACAATGCATTTGTCCCAATAAGACTTCAAAATCTAAAAATTAAAAAAATGCAATGTTTTGATTTTTAAATTTATTGTTAATGACATTACATTTGAATGCTGAGAAAAACATAATATTTGAATATGTTAATTCAACAAAAATATATGTAATGGACTCAATTGTATAAAATACACTTTAGTGGATAAATATTATAAATAGCGATCCCAAACTTCAATGTTGGGTCAAGCATATTGCTCTTGAGTGGAGTGGGGAAACTTCTTATTAGAGTCTATTTTATTTGCTTTTTCTTAAGTAATGTGTTTGTAGGCAAAAATTATATAAATTATTTGAAATTGCATTGTGGCAATGTAGACAATTAAAAAAATTACAAAAGTTAAATTCAACTAATTATTAACAATACTGTTATCCCTATAAAAATTTAAAATTATAAAAATTGAAAAATTGCAATGTTTTGAATTTTAAATTTATTGTTATTGTCATTACATTTGAATGGTGAGAAAAATATAATATTTGAATATGTTAATTGAACAAAAATACTAGTAATGGACTTAATTGTATGTAATAAACTTTAATGGATAAATATTAAAAATAACAATCCTAAATTTCAATGTTGGGTCAAGCATATATCACTATAGGGTAGTGGCAAAACTTCTTATTAGAGTTCTTTGCATTTGCTTTTTCTTAAGTAATATATTTTTAGACTAAAATTATATAAGTCATTTCAAATAGGATTGTCGTAAAGAAGACTATTAAAAGAATTGCAAAATTTAAATTCAACTAATTATTAATAATGCATTTGTCCCTATAAGACTTTAAATTTGAAAAATTGAAATAATTCAATGTTTTGATCTTTAAATTTATTGTTAATAGCATTACATTTGAATGTTGAGAAAAACATACTATTTAAATATGTTAATTGAACAAAAATGCATATAATGGACTCAATTGTATAAAATAAACTTTAGTGGATGGATATTACAAATATCAATGCCAAACTTTAATGTTGGGTCAAACATATTACTCTTGAGGGAAGTGGGGAAACTTCTTATTAGAGTCCATTTCATTTTTTTTTTCTTAAGTAATATATTTTTAGACAAAAATTATATAGATCAATTCAAATAGCATTGTTGGAAAGGAGACAATTAAAAAAATTACAAAAATTAAATTCAACTAATTATTAACAATGTTTTTATTCTTATAAAAATTTAAAATTATAAAAATTGAAAAATTGCAATGTTTTGAATTTTAAATTTATTGTTAATTCCATTACATTTGAATGGTGAGAAAAATATAATATTTGAATATGTTTATTGAACAAAAATACAGGTAATAGACTCAATAGTATGTAATAAACTTTAATGGATGAATATTAAAAATAACAATCTCAAGTTTCAATGTTAGGTCAAACATATATCATTAGTGGACAGTTGCAAAACTTCTTATTAGAGTTCCTTGCATTTGCTTTTTCTTAAGTAATATATTTTTAGACTAAAATTATATAAATTATTTCAAATAAGATTGTCGCAAAGGAGACAATTAAAAAAATTACAAAATTTAAATTCAACTAATTACTAATAATGCATTTGTCCCTATAAGACCTTGAAATTCAAAAAATTGAAGAAATGCAATGTTTTGATTTTTAAATTTATTGTTAATGGCATTACATTTGAATGGTGACAAAAATGTAATATTTGAACTTGTTTGTTAAACAAAAATATATGTAATGGACTCAATTGTTTAAAATACACCTTATTAGATTAATATTATAAATAGAAATCCTAAATCTCAATGTTGAGTCAAGCATATTGCTCTTGAGGGGTATGGGGAAATTTCTCATTAGAGTCCATTGTATTTGTTTTTCTTAAGTAATATGTTTGTAGACTAAAATTATGCAAATCATTTTAAGTTGCAATATGGAAAATGAGACAATTAAAAAAATTACAAAAGTTAAATTAACTGATTATAAACATTGTATTTACCCTATAGGACTTTAAAATTGTAAAAATTGAAAAAGTGCAATATTTTGATTTTTAAATTTATTGTAAATGCCATTGCATTCGAATCGTGAGAAAAAAATAATATCTAAATATGGTAATTGAACAAAAACTTAAGTAATGGACTCAATTGTATAAAATACACTTTAATGGATAAATATTATAGATAACAATCCTAAGCTTTAAAGCTTGGCCAAGCATATCTCTTTAAAGGGAAGTGGGAAAACTTCTTGTTAGAGTCCATTGCATTTGAATGGTGAGAAAAACATAATATTTGAATATGTTAATTAAACAAAAATACAAGTAATGGACTCAATAGTATAAAATACACTTTTATGGATGAAAATTATAAATAGCAATCCCAAGTTTCAATGTTAGGTCAGGCAAATTGGTCTTGAGAGGAGTGGGGATACTTCTTATTAAAGTTCATTGCATTTGCTTTTTCTTATGTAATATGTAGAACTAAATTATATAAATCATTTCAAATTGCATTATGGCAAAGGAGACAATTAAAAAAATTACAAAATTTAAATTCAATTAATTATTAATAATGCATTTATCCCCATAGGACTTTAAAATTCTAAAAATTAAAAAAATGCAATGTTTTGATTTTTAAATTTATTGTTAATGCCATTGCATTTGAATGGTGAGAAAAATATAACATTTGAATATGTTAATTGAATAAAAATACAAGTAATGGACTCAATAGTATAAAATACACTTTTGTGGATGAAAATTATAAATAGCAATCCCAAGTTTCAATGTTGGGTCAAGCATATTGCTCTTGAAGGGAGTGGGAATACTTCATATTAGAGTCCATTGTATTTGCTTTTTCTTAAGTAATATGTTTGTAGACTAAAATTATATAAATCATTTCAAATTGCATTGTGCCAAAGGAGACAATTAAAAAATTAGAAAATTTAAATTCAACTAATTATTAACAATGCATTTATCCTTATAAGAATTTAAAATTTTAAAAATTGAAAAATTGTGATTCTTTGATTTTTAAATTTTTTGTTAATTGCATTACATTTGAATAGTGATAAAAGCGTAATATTTGAATATGCTAATTGAACAAATATACATACAATGGACTCAATTGTATAAAATACACTTTAGTGAATGAATATTATAAATATAAATCCCAAGCTTCAATGTTGGGTTATTATAAATATAAATCCCAAGCTTCAATGTTGGGTGAAGCATATTGCTCTTGAGGGGAGTAAGGAAACTTCTTATTAGAATCCATTACATTTGCTTTTTCTTCAGTAATATGTTTGTAGACTAAAATTATATAAACCACTTCAAATTGCAGTGTGACAAAGGAGACATTTAAGTAAATTCCAAAATTTAAATTAATTGATTATTAACATTGCATTTACCCAATAGGACTTTAAAATTCTAAAAATTGAAAAAGTGCAATGTTTGGATTTTTAAGTTTATTGTAAATTCCATTGCATTTGAATTGTGAAAGAAACATAATATTTGAATGTGGTAATTGAACAAAAATACAAATAATAGACTCAATTGTATAAAATGCACTTTAGTGGATGAATATTATAAATAAGAATCCCAAGCATCAATGCTTGGCCAAGCATATATCTCTAGAGGGAAGTGTGAAAACTTCTTGTCAGAGTCTATTGCATTTGCTTTTTCTTAAGCAATATGTTTGCAGACTAAAATTATATAAACCACTTCAAATTGTAGTGTGGCAAAGGAGACATTTAAGAAAATTACACAATTTAAATTCAACTAATTATTAACAATGCCTTTGTCCTTATAAGACCTTAAAATTCAAAAAATTGAAAAAAATGCAATGTTTTGATTTTTAAATTTATTGTTAATGGCATTACATTTGAATGGTGACAAAAATGTAATATTTGAATATGTTAATTGAACAAAAATATATGTAATGGACTTAATTGTATAAAATACACTTTAGTGGATGAATATTATCAATAACAATTTTAAGCTTCAATGTTGGGTCAAGCATATTGCTCTTAAGGGGAGTGGGGAAACTTCTTAATAGAGTCCATTACATTTGCTTTATCTTATGTAATATGCTTGTAGACTAAAATTATATAAATCATTTCAAATTGCATTAAGGCAAAGGAGACAATTAAAAAAATTAGAAAATTTAAATTCAACTAATTATTAACAATGCATTTATCCCTATAAGAATTTAGAATTCTAAAAATTGAAAAATTGTAATGTTTTGATTTTTAAATTTATTGTAAATGCCATTGTATTTGAATTGTGAAGAAAACATAATATTTGAATATGGTAATTGTATAAAATGCACTTTAATGGATGAATCTTATAAATAGCAACTCCAAGATTGAATGTTGTGTCAAGCATATTACTCATAAGGAGAGTCGAGAAACTTCTTATTAGAACTCATTCCATTTGGTTTTTCTCAAGTAATATCAATCGTAAACTTTAATGTTGAATAAAATATGTTGCTCTTGAGGGGAGTGGGGAGACTTCTTTTCAGAGTTTATTGCATTTGGTTTTTCTTAAGTAATACATTTTTAGACTAAAGTTATATAAATCATTTTAAATAGCTTTGTTGTAAAAGAGACAATTAAAAAAATTACAAAAGTTAAATTCAACTCATTATTAACAATGCATTTATCCTTATAAAACTTTAAATTCTAAAAATTGAAAAATTGTAACATTTTGATTTTTAAATTTTTTGTAAATGCCATTGCATTTAAAGGGTGAGAAAAGCATAATATTTGAATATGTTAATTGAATAAAAATTCAAATAATGGACTGAATTATATAAAATTCACTTTAGTGGATGAATATTATAAATAGCAATCCTAATATTCAATGTTATGCCAAGCATATTGCTCTTAAGGAGAGTGGGGAAACTTATTATTAATGTCCATTGCATTTGTTTTTTCTTAAGTAATATATTTGCAGAATAAAATTATACAAATCATTTCAAATTGGAGTGTGGCAAAGGAGACAATTAAAAAAATCACAAAATTTAAATTTAACTGATTATTAAGAATGCATTTATCCCTATAAGATCTCAAAATTCTAAAAATTGAAAAAGTGCAATGTTTTGATTTTTAAATTTATTATTAATGCCACTGCATTTGAACGGTGAGAAAAATATAATATTTGGATATGTTAATTGAACAAAAATACAGGTAATGGAATCAATTGTATAAAATACACTTTAATAGATGAATATTATAAATAGAAAACTGAAGTTTCAATGTTGGGTCAAGCTTATTACTCTTGAGGGGAGTGGGAAACTCCTTATTAGAGTCCATTGCATTTGCTTTTGTTTAAGTAATATGTTTCTATACTAAAATTATATAAATCATTTCAAATTACTTTGTGGCAAAGGAGATAATAAAAAAATTACAAAATTTAAATTCAACTGATCATTAACAATGCATTTATCCCTATAGGACTTTAAAATTCTTAAAATGTAAAAAGCACAATGTTTTGATTTTTAAATTTCTTGTTAATGCAATTGCATTCGAATGGTGAGAAAAACATAATTTTTGAATATGTTAATTGAATAAAAATATAGGTAATGGACTCAATTGTATAAAATACACTTTAGTGGATGAATATTATAAATAGCAATTACAATCTTCAATGTTGGGCTAAGCATATTGGTCTTGAGGGGAGTGGGGAAACTTCTTATTATAGTTCATTGCATTTGCTTTTCTTAAGTAATATGTTTTTAGATTAAAATTATATAAATCATTTCAAATTACATTGTGGCAACAAAGACAATAAAAAAATTACAAAATTTAAATTCAACTGATTATTAACAATGCATTTATCCCTATAGGACTTTAAAATTCTAAAAATTGAAAAAGTGCAATGCTTGGATTTTTAAATTTATTATTAATACAATGGCATTTAAATTGTGAGAAAAATGTAATATTTGAATATTTTAATTGAACAAAAATACATGTAATGGACTCAATCGTATAAAATACACTTTTATGGATGAAAAATATAAATAACAATCCCAAGTTTCAATATTGGGTCAAGCATATTGGTTTTAAGGGGAGTGAGGAAACTTCTTATTATAGTCCATTGCATTTGCTTTTTCTTACGTAATATGTTTGTAGACTAAAATTATATAAATCATTTCAAATTGCATTCTAATAAAGGATATAATAAAAAAAATTACAAAATTTAAATTCAACTAATTATTAATAATGCATTTATCCTTATAAGACTTTAACATTCTAAAAATTGAAAAAGTGCAATGCTTGGATTTTTAAATTTATTGTTAATGCAATGACATTTGAATGGTGAGACAACATAATATTTGAATATGTTAATTGAAAAAAAAATACATGTAATGGACTCAATTGTATAAAATACACTTTAGTGGATAAATAGCAATCCCAAGCTTCAATGTTGGGTCAAACATATATCTCAAGAGCGTAATGGCAAATCTTTTTATTGGAGTCCATTGCATTT
Organism: Bruguiera gymnorhiza; assembly: GCA_020883675.1. NCBI lineage: Eukaryota > Viridiplantae > Streptophyta > Magnoliopsida > Malpighiales > Rhizophoraceae > Bruguiera > Bruguiera gymnorhiza. The sequence goes on along the minus strand of JAIRCJ010000138.1, from coordinate 43,879 downwards.
GCTTTTTCTTAAGTAATATGTTTGTTGACAATAATTATATAAATCATTTCAAATGGAATTATGGCAAAGGAGACAATTACAAAAGTTACAAAATTTAAATTCAACTGATGATTAACAATACATTTGTCCCTATAAGACTTTAAAATTCTAAAAATCGAAAAACTACAATGTTTTCATTTTTAAATTTGTTGTTAATGGCAATACATTTGTCCCTATAAGACTTTAAAATTCTAAAAATCGAAAAACTACAATGTTTTCATTTTTAAATTTGTTGTTAATGGCAATACATTTGAACAGTGAGAAAAATGTCATATTTTAATATGTTAATTGATAAAAAATACAAGTAATGGACTCAATTGTATAAAATACACTTTAGTGGACGAATTTTATAAGTAGCAATCATAAGTTTCAATGTTAGGTCAAGCATATTACTCTTGTGGGGAGTGGGGAAACTTCTTTTTAGAATCCATTGCATTTGTTTTTTCTTAAGCAATATGTTTGTAGAATAAAATTATATGAGCCATTTCAAATTGCAGTGTGGAAAAGGAGACATTTAAACAAATTACAAGATTTAAATTAAGTAATTATTAACAATGCATTTACCTAATAGGACTTTAAAATTCTAAAAATTGACAAAGTGCAATGTTTTGATTTTTAAAGTTATTGTAAATGCCATTGCAATTGAATTGTGAGAAAAACATAATACTTGAATATGGTAATTGAACAAAAATTCAAATAATGGACATAATTGTACAAAATACACTTTAGTGGATGAATATTATAAATAACAATCTCAAGCATCAATGCTTGGCCAAGCATATATCTTTAAAGGGAAGTGGGAAAACTTCATATTAGAGTCTATTGCATTTGCTTTTTCTTAAGCAATATGTTTGTAGACTAAAATTATATAAATCATTTCAAATTGCATTGAGGCAAAGAAGACAATTAAAAAACTTAGAAAATTTAAATTCAACTAATTATTAACAATACATTTATCCCTACAAGACTTTCAAATTCTAAAAATTGAAAAAATGCAATGTTTTGGTTTTTAAATTTATTGTTAATGGCATTACATTTGAAGGCTAAGAAAAATGTACGAAGTTCCCAACTTCACCCTAGGATCTATTAGTTTGTGATACTGAGAGGGGTGGTGAATCAGTATCACCACAATTCGCAATTCGCAGGTAAGTGAACAACTTCAATCTCTTCTTAAAAGCAAACTCTTTCTCAAATTCGACTAAGGTAAATTTATTGCTACCTATTAATCACAATAGTCCCCAAAGTCAGCTTTCAAACACCATGCCTAATAGACAATTCATATGTTCTTGTTTAGGTCTTTGTTAGGTTATGGGTTGGCTGATACTTTAGCTGCGTTCATAACTCAATTCAAAACACAAAACATAAAGCAAATTAAGGACACACGAGATTTACGTGGTTCCGTCAATGTGACGTACATCCACGGTGGTAGGGACTCTCTCTTACCAAGACTATCCACTATACTTGAGAATTCCAGTTACAATGGATGTCTTAATCTTCTGCTCCTTTCACTATTGCAATTACTAAGAAAGTACAATACAAAGAGTGTCACTTACTGTGTCTATCCTTCTTCTAACTTTTCTTGCCTCTGTTGAATTGAAAGGCTGCTCCACTGTCGCTTAGAAGTTCACTGCAATGCTCTCTAACCTCTCTTGAAGAAATCTGGAAATACGTTGAGTTCTTTCCGATGCTTCGCCGAATTCCTTCTCTAGGTTGTCTCACACATCTCCTGCTTTCACTGTCTCACGGTCTCACCCGTCTCCTATTTCACGATCTTACTGTTTTACGGCCTGTCCTCACGCTTTTGGTCTGTCATGCCGTTGCACGTTCTGGTCTCACACCGTCTCCTGACGTACACCCACGCTTCTGGTCTACTGTTTCACGTCTCTTGGCCTGCCTCACGCTATTAGTTTTTCTAGTTCATGTCTTTCAGCCTGCCTCACGCTTCTGGTTTGTTGTCTTCTCTTTTGCTTGGTCTCACGGATACCAGGTCTGCTGTCTTCTCTTCAGGGTGGTTTGTTTCTTATTTCTCCTCTTGCTGGTTGTGCATTTCTGCTTTGCTTGCAGGACGTGTTTCTGGTTTGCTTGTAGGACATGTTTCTAGTTTCCTTGCAGGAGGTCGCACGTTCTGGTTTGCTCTCCCAGTGGTGACGTTTCTGGTTTGCTCTCCCGGTGATGTCGTTTCTGATCTCTTGCCGTTCTGCTCTCTTTTCGGCCATCTCCTCTCGACCTCTGTTCTTCGTTCAGCCCCCCTTCGGCTGTCTCCTCTTTTTCTCCTTTGTTTTTTTTGCTGACGGTGGGGTTCCCTTTTGGTATATTATTTTGTCTTCTTTTTGGCCGGTTGTTGTAGGGTTTCCGTTTATTCAATTTTGTTGGCCCCCCTTTTTGTTTTGTCTTCCAAGGCCTTTATGTACTCTCTTCCATGAAACCCTAATAGGGCTTACGTGGCAGATTTACATACTTGCCCTTACGTGGCGGATTTACTTTCTTGTCCTTCCATGTGGCTTTACTTTCTTGCACATTTAACCCTAGTTGACAACAATTACAACCCATACAAGGCTGTGGGAACAACAATCTCCCCCTTTGTAATTGTTAACAACACTAACAACAAAAACCATTATGCAGCAGTCCTTCATAATCTTCTTAGAGTAATAATCCAGAAGCAGATGGATTACAACTCCTCTTAAATATGCACTCCCCCTTCCTTAACAGCTCCCCTTACACTGTTGCTTCTCTCCCCCTTTGCCAACCAATTACAAATTTGAAAAACCTGCAAAGTAGAGATGGAGGATTCACCTGAACTTCGGACTTGAGGAGGCATTTGCACAAACAAACTCATTATGTGCTTTTCAAATAGCTCTGTGGATAGAGGTTTAGTTAGAATATCTAAGATTTGACCTTTAGTGCCGACATACTCCAACGGAATTGTGCCCTCTTCCACTTGATCCTTGATAAAGTGATACCGGATGTCGCTCCTTAAATGTTGAACTGGATTCTTGCTAAGATCAATTGCACTTTGATTATCACAAAGTACACTCACTGGTAACTTCACTTTAACACCCAAATCAGCCAATTGTCTTTGCATCCATATCACCTGAGTACATACTGCACAAGCAGCCATATACTCAGCCTCCGCTGTGCTCAAAGCAACACTATTTTGCTTTCTACTTAGCCATGCAACACACTTTGAACCCAAGTAGAAGCTGCAGCTACTGGTTGATTTTTTGTCATCTGTACTTTCTGCTAAGTCTGCATCAGTGTATACTTGTAGTTTTACAGAATCCATGGCAGGATACTACAAGCCCATTTCTAGTGTCCCCTTGAGGTATCTTAGGATTCTTTTCACTGCCAACACATGAGATTCCTTAGGATTAGCTTGGAATTTGCTGGCGATGCACACAGCTTGCATGAGATTAGGCCTTGATGTTGTAAGGTACAGAAGGCTCCCTATCATCTTCCTGTATTCTGTAGGGCTTGTACTCCTTCATTCCTAATCTTTTGTTAACTTGTAGCCTACTGGCATAGGGGTACTGACAGGTCTGCTATTCTCCATGCCAAACATTTTCAGCATCTCTTTGGCATATTTTGTATGAGAAATAAAAATACCTTCTTCACACTGTTTTATCTGTAATCCAAGAAAGTAAGTCATTTCTCCAATCAATGACATCTCAAATTCCTCACTCATCTTCTGTGCAAATTCTTAGCATAGCTCATAGTGATCCCCTCTAAAGATGATGTCATCTACATATACTATGGTTATCAGTTGGCCTTTCTCTAAGTTGAACACATATAAGTTATTATCAACTGTTCCTCTTCTGAAGTTCAACCTTCTCAAATACACGTCCAGCCTGCTGTACCATGCTTTTGGGGCTTGTTTAAGGGCATACAAGGCTTTCTTCAGCTTGCACACATGTGTCTCATCCTCACTAATTTGTACTCCATTAGGTTGTTCAATATACACTTCTTCTTTCAAGAGCTCATTCAGAAAGGCTGATTTCACATCCATCTGGTAAACTTTATACCTCTTATATGCTGCCAAAGCTAAGAACATTCTGATAGTTTCCAACCTTGCTACTGGTGCAAAAGTTTCATCAACATCTAGTCCTTCTATCTGAGTGTAGCCTTTGTAAACCAGCCTAGCCTTATTCCTCACCACCTTGCCATCTTCATTGTGTTTATTTTTAAACACCCATTTTGTTCCTATGACATTCTTGTTAGTGGGTCTTGGGACCAGCTCGTATGTTTCATTCTTCTCGATTTGATCCAGCTTCTTATTGATAGCTTTGACCCAGGCTTTGTCTTGTGCAGCCTCTTCAACAGAATTAGGTTCAACTTGTGAGAGTAAAGTAGTAGCTCCCATAATTCTTCTTGTTGTTGTAACTCCTGCTGATGGGTCACCTATTATCTAATTTCCTTAATGAGCATTGGTCCATGTCTTCTTTGTCTTTCTCTCTTGCACAGTCTTAGTTGCAAGAGAATCTCCTTCTTCATCTTTAGACTCACTCTTCTCTGAGTCTGAACTTACTTCTTTTCCCTCTTCTTCATGTTGGTCAGATTCTTCATCTATGTTGAAGTCATCTTTTTCACTATCCTTAGCTTCTCCATTATGCATTGTTTTCCAATTTTCATCCATTCTCACATCACTGGAAGTGACCACTTTTCCCAGTTTATACAGAAAAACTCTGTAACCTTTTGTCTTTGTTAAGTATCCCACAAAGATGCCTTCATTTGACCTAGCATGGAATTTTCCCAAGTTTTGCTCCTTATTCTTCACAAAACATGGGCTGCCAAAGATTCTAAGATACTTGGCTGTTGTCTTCTTCTCATTCCATAGCTCATATGGAGTCTTATCAGTATTGGGCCTTAGTAAAACTCTGTTCAATAGGTGCACGACTGTAAATGTTGCTTCTGTCCAAAATCTTGTGTGAATCTTGGATTCTAGCAGTAGAGTTCTTGCCATTTCAACCACAGTTCTATTTTTCCTCTCTACCACCCCATTCTGTTGAGGTGTTCTTACTGCTACCATCTGATGGTGAATTTCATACTTCTCAAGGTAATCTTCAAAAGCTCCATTGTGAATTCAGTGCCTTGATTTGACCTCAATACTTTGATTTTCTTTCCACTCTCATTTTCAACCAATCTTCTGTATCTCTTGAAACATTTCAAAACTTCTGACTTGTGTTTGAGGTGCATGATGCAGGTCTTTCTGGAATAATCATCAACAGATAAGATGAAGTACCTCTCACCATTCAACCCTTTTGTTCTCATTGACCCACACAAATCAGTATGTATAATGTCAAGCACTACTTCAGAACTGACCTCTTTGGTCTTATACTTCTTTTTGACCTATTTTCCTTTAGAGCATGCTGAGTAGACATACTCCCTCTCTCTCTTGAGGTCTGGAATGTCTCTGATTGCATGAGTAGTGGTCAGCTTCCTCATGTTCTTCTGTGTTAAGTGTCCCAACCTCCTATACCAGAGTTGATTTTCTTCTTCTTTTGTAAGTAAACAGCTGTTTGTCTTGTCCTCATCAATCATATATAAATTTCCAGTTGTTCTATGCCCGGCTGCAACAGTATTGCCTTCTTTACTCTGTACTTGGCAACCTATTTTTGTGAATATCACTTTATGGTCTTCATTGCATAGTTGGCTGATAGATGCTAGATTATATCTGAGTCCTTTAACATGCAGAACATCTTTTAGCTTTCCTTTTCCAATATTTACTGACCCTTGACCACTGATGTTGAGTGAATCATCATTGCCAAACTTGACTCTACCTTCTCTTGACTTGTTCATTTTTGATAATTTACTCTTGTCTCTTGTCATGTGTGAAGTGCACCCACTATCAAGGATCCACTGCTTATCCTTGTAGTCAGCTTTTAGCACAATTTCAGCTATATTAGCCACCTTCCTTTTAGCTTTATATTCCTTCTTTTGAACTGGCTTAATGATAGCTTTCTCCTTTTTCTCAGCTTTGGCTGTACTAATTGCTTTAACTGTGCCATTGAGTGCCTTCTCTTACTCAAGGAGAAGTGTCATGCATCTCTTGGCATTATGGCCATCCTGCCCGCACCTTTCACACTGTTCCAAATCTCCCAATATAGCAAACTTGTTCTTTGAAACTACTGGTTTGGGCTTCCACCAACAATCCTTGTCAGTGTGTCCTTGCCTTTTATAGTATGTGCAAGAACTCATAACAGGTGTTCTCCTCTAAATTTTGTATTGTCTCCCCCTATATGCAGCATCGTATCTTCCCAAGTTGGAGACATATACTGGCCTTCTCCACCAGCATTTACTTGTCTTATGACCCCGAACTTCACAATAAAGACAGTAACCTTGAAACTGCCTCTTCTTGGGTCTAATCACAGCTTGTTTTCTTTTGTTCATTACTTGTTATGTAGGCAAGGTTGCTGGCTTCTTTGCTTGTGTGACTTTCATTTCAGTCACCTTCTTCTCCTTCTTCTGTTCAGCCGTAGCCCTTTGCTGGCTGACTTTCTTTTCTTCATTTTTGTTTGCAACCCTAGGTTGCTTCTTCAAATCTTCTTTATTTTCAACCTTCACTGTTCTTGGCTGATCAGTCTTTTCTTTCTAAGACTTAACCTTCACTTTCAACTTTTGTGGCAAAGTCTCATTATCTTTAGGCAGTGCAGCATCAGATTGCTGCACTTTCTCTTTATTCTTCTTTTCTCTTACAGAGCTTGTTTCTCCTATCACTTCAAACTTCTGCAAGTTCTCTTCACTCTTTTTAAGTTGTTGCTGAAGTCTCAGCAACTTTATCTCCATTTCTTCAATTGTTGAAGTCCTTGAGTCAAGCTCCATAGTAAGGTCTTCACATATTTTGATATGTTCTTCAAATCTTCTCTTCAAGTCAATATGTTCAGCCCTTATTTCATCCTTTTGACTTTTTGCTTCCTCAATTTTTGCTTCAACTTGTTTTATATGAGCCTCCAACCTTTTTATGGTTCTACCCGTTTTGATTATCTCTTTTGAAGCTGCTTCTAACTCAGTTTCAAGATCTAATTCTTCTTCATCAATCTCCTCTTCCTCTTCAGAGGTTGAACTACCACATCGAGTTGATGCCATAGAGGCATGCTCATATGATGAGTCTACATCTTCCTCCTCATCGGTTTATTTTGTCTGGCTCACATAACTCTTGAATGAGCCTCTCTTCTTCTTCTATGGGTTAGCAGTCTTCTTGCTGGACTTCCTTGACTTGAATGATAGTCTTCTCCATTTTGAATTCTGCTCATCATCACCATCCTCATCTTCATCATCAAGTTTCACTTTGCACTGAGAAGCAAAGTGTCCAGTCTGTTCACAACGATAACATCTCAAGGACAACTGTCCTTTTCCCTTCTTAGACCCTTTTTTGAACTTCCTTGTGAAGTATGCCAACACTTCACCTTCACTTTCTTCCTCATCATCATCATCATCCTCACTGGATAATTCTTCCTCTTCTTTTATCTCCAAGTGTTTCATAGCTTTGAAAGCTGCCTCCTTTGATACCTTTGTCGTTGAGGACCTCTCAGTTGACTTTATTCTCATCTCATATGCAATGAGATTGCATTGGAGATCATGCAGAGACATAGAATTGAGATCTCTACTCTCCTCTATGGCTGCCACCTTTGAGGCAAACCTCTCAGGCAGAATTCTCAGAATTTTCTTCACAATAGATGAGTCCTTCTTGTTCTTCCCATGACTTCTAAGATCGTTTACAACATCAATAACCCTGGTGAAGAACTCTTGGACCGTCTTATTTTTCTACATTCTGAGAGATTCATATCTCTCCTTGAAAACTTGAAGCTTTGCCTCCTTCATTCTGCCATCACCTTCATAGACTTTCTGCAATCTGTCCCATATCTCCTTGGTAGATTTGCAGTCTATAACTTTAGCATATTCATGTCAATGCTGAAATGATGACGTTTGAGGCCTTCCCTTTTATCTCAAATTGTCTTAATTCCTCTGGGGTTGGATCTTTACCTTCCTCAAGAGGCTCAAAACCCTCTTGTACAGATTTCACCACGTTCATGCCCATGGTAAATACCACATGCATTCTCGCTCTTCACATATGGTAGTTGGTTCCGTTAAAGATTGGAACCTTCTTGCTGTAAGTAGTGCTGGTGCTGGTACCGGCGTCCATTTCTCAGTATGCTGAAGAAGTTAAAACATCTGGAGCTCTTCAAACTAGTACACCAAGCTGTTAAGCTTTATCCTGGTGAACCTGTGCTCTGATACCAATTGAAGTTCCCAACTTCACCCTAGGATCTACTAGTTTGTGATACTGAGAGGGGGGGTGAATCAGTATCACCACAATTCGCAATTCACAGGTAAGTGAACAACTTCAATCTCTTTTTAAAAGCGAACTCTTTCTCAGATTCAACTAAGGTAGATCTATTGCTACCTACTAATCACAATAGTCCCCAAAGTTAGCTTTCAGACACCATGCCTAATAGACAATTCAGATGTTCTTGTTTAGGTCTTCGTTAGGTTATGGGTTGCTGATACTTTAGCTGCGTTCACAACTCAATTCAAAACACAAAACGTAAAGCAAATTAAGGACACACGAGATTTATGTGGTTCCGTCAACATGATGTACATCCATGGTGGTAGGGACTCTCCCTTAGTGAGACTATCCACTATACTTGAGAATTCCAGTTACAATGGATGTCTTAATCTTCTACTCCTTTCACTATTGCAATTACTAAGCAAGTACAATACAAAGAGTGTCACTTACTGTGTCTACCCTTTTTCTAGCTTGTCTTGTCTTTGTTGAATTGAAAGGCTGCTCCACTGCCGCTTAGAAGTTCACCGCAACGCTCTCTAACCTCTCTTGAAGAAATCTGGAAATACGTTGAGTTTTTTCCGATGCTTCGCAGAATTCCTTCTCTAGGTTGTCTCACACAGCTCCTGCTTTTACCATCTCACGGTCTCACCTGTCTCCTATTTCACGATCTTACTTTTCATGGCCTGTCCTCATGCTTCTACTCTGTCATGTCGTTGCACGTTTTGGTCTCACGCCGTCTCTTGACGTACACCCACGCTTCTGGTCTGCCATTTCACATCTCTTGGCCTGCCTCACGCTACTGGTTTTTCTGGTTCATGTCTTTTGGCTTGCCTTATGCTTCTGGTCTGCTGTCTTCTCTTCCAGTTGGTCTCACGAATACCAAGTCTGCTGTCTTCTCTTCTGGGTGGTCTATTTCTTATTTCTCATCTTGCTGGTTGTGCGTTTCTGTTTTGCTTGTAGGACATGTTTCTAGTTTCCTTGCAAGAGGTCGCACGTTCTAGTTTGCTCTCCTAGTGGTGACGTTTTTGGTTTGTTCTCCTAGTGGTGACGTTTTGGTTTGCTCTCCTGGTGGTGTTGTTTCTAATCTTTTGTCGTTCTGCTCTCTTTTCGGCCGTCTCCTCTTAACCTCTATTCTTCATTCAACCCCCTTTCGGCCGTCTCCTCTTTTTCTCCCGTTTTTTTTTTTTGCCGATGGTGGGGTTCCCTTTTGGTATATTATTTTCTCTTCTTTTTGGTCGGTTGTTGTAGGGTTGCCGTTTATTCAATTTTGTTGCCCCCCCTTTTTGTTTTGTCTTCCAAGGCCTTTATATACTCTCTTCCATGAAACCCTAATAGGGCTTACGTGGCGAATTTACGTTCTTGCCCTTACGCGATGGATTTACTTTCTTGCCCTTCCATGTGGCTTTACTTTCTTGCACACTTAACCCTAGTTGACAACAATTATAACCCATATAAGGCTGTGGGAACAACAACGTAATATTTGAATATGTTAATTGAACAAAAATACATGTAATGGACTCAATTGTATAAAATACACTTTAGTGGATGAATATTATAAATAGCAATCCCAAGTTTCTATGTTGGGTCAAGCATATTACTTTTAAGGGGAGTAGGAAACTTGTTATTACAACCCATTGCATTTGTTTTTTCTTAAACAATATGTTTGTATACTAAAATTATACAAACCATTTCAAATTGTAGTGTGGCAAATGAGACATTTGAACAAATTACAAAATTTAAATTAATTGATTATTAATAATACATTTACCCAATAGGACTGCAAAATTTTAAAAATTGAAAAAGTGCAATGTTTTGATTTTTAAATTTATTGTAAATGCCATTGCAATTAAATTGTGAGAAAAACATATTATTTGAATATAGTAATTGAACAAAAATTCCAGTAATGGACACAATTGTACAAAATACACTTTAGTGGGTGAATATTATAAATAATAATCCCGAGCATCAATGCTTGCCCGAGCATATATATCTCTAGAGGGAAATGGGAAAACTTCTTATAAGAGTCCATTACATTTGCTTTCTCTTAAGTAATATGTTTGTAGACTAAAATTATATAAATCATTTGAAATTGCATTGTGGCAAAGGAAACAATTAAAAAACTTAGAAAATTTAAATTCAACTAATTATTAATAATGTATTTATTCCTACATGACTTTAAAATTCTAAAAATTGAAAAATGCAATGTTTTGATTTTTAAATTTATTGTTAATTTATATAAATTATTTCAAATTGCATTGTGGCAAAGGAGACAATTAAAGAACTTAGAAAATTTAAATTCAACTAATTATTAACAATGCATTTATCCCTACATGACTTTAAAATTCTAAAAATTGAAAAATGCAATGTTTTTATTTTTAAATTTATTGTTAATTTATATAAATCATTTCAAATTGTATTGTGGCAAAGGAGACAAGTAAAGAACTTAGAAAATTTAAATTCAACTAATTATTAACAATACATTTATCCCTACATGACTTTAAAATTCTAAAAATTGAAAAAATACAATATTTTGATTTTTAAATTTATTGTTAATTTATATAAATCATTTCAAATTGCATTGTGGCAAAGGAGACAATTAAAGAACTTAGAAAATTTAAATTCAACTAATTATTAACAATGCATTTATCCTTACTTGACTTTAAAATTCTAAAAATTGAAAAAATGCAATGTTTTGATTTTTAAATTTATTGTTAATGACATTACATTTGAATGCTGAGAAAAACGTAATATATGAATATGTTAGTTGAACAAAAATACAGGAAATGGACTCAATTGTATAAAATAAACTTTAATGGATGAATCTTATAAATAGCAACTCCAAGATTCAATGTTGTGTCAAGCATATTACTCTTAAGGAGAGTTGGGAAACTTCTTATTAGAGCCCATTCCATTTAGTTTTTCTCAAGTAATATATTTTTAGATGAAAATTATATAAATCATTTCAAATAGCATTGTCGCAAAGGAGATAATTAAAAAAATTGCAAAAGTTAATTAAACTGATTATTAACAATGCATTTATCTCTATACGACTTTAAAATTCTTCAAATTGAAAAATTGCAATGTTTTGATTTTTAAATTTATTATAAATGTCATTGCATTTGAATGGTGAAAAAAACATAATATTTGAATATGTTAATTGAACAAAAATGCAAGTAATGGATTGAATTGTAAAGCATACACTTTAGTGGATGAATATTATAAATAGTAATCCTAAACTTTAATGTTGGGTCAAGTATATGTGTTTACAAGGTAGTGGCAAAACATCTTATTAGAGTCCATTGCATTTACTTTTTCTTAAATAATATGTTTGTAAATTAGAATTATATAAATCATTTCAAATTGCATTGTGGAAAAGGAGACAATTTAAAAAATTACAAAATTTAAATTCAACTGATTATTAACAATGCATTTGTCCTTATAAGACTTTAAAATTCTAAAAGTTGAAAAAATGAAATGTCTTGATTTTTAAATTTATTGTTAATACCATTGCATTTTGAATGGTAAAGAAAAACATAATATTTGAATAGGTTAATTAAACAAAATTACAAGTAATGGACTCAATTTTATAAAATACACTTTTGTAGATGAATTTTATAAATAGCAATCACAAACCTCAATGTTGGGTCAATAATATTGCTCTTGAAGGGGGTAAGGAAACTTCTTATTAGAGTTCATTGCATTTACTTTTTCTTAAGGAATATGTTTCTTGGCTAAAGTTATATAAATCATTTCAAATTGCATTATGGCAAAGGAGACAATTAAAAAAATTACAAAATTTAAATTCAATTGATTATTAAGAATGCATTTATACCTATAGGACTTTACAATTCTAAAATTTCAAAAACTGCAATGTTTTTATTTTTAAATTTATTGTTTATGGCAATACATTTGAATGATGAGAAAAACATCATATTTTAATATGTTAATTGGACAAAAATAAAAGTAATAGACCCAATTGTCTAAAATACACTTTAGTGGATGAATATTATAAATAGCAATCCTAAGCTTCAATGTTGTGCCAAACATATTGCACTTGAGGGGAGTGGGGAATCTTCTTATTAGAGTTCATTGCATTTGCTTTTTCTTAAGTAATATATTTTTAGACTAAAATTATATACATCATTTCAAATAGCATTGTCGCAATGGAGACAATGAAGAAAATTACCCAATTCAAATTTAATTGATTATTAAGAATTCATTTATCCCTAAAGGTCTTTAAAATTCTAAAAATTGAAGAAGTGCAATCTTTTCATTTTTAAATTTATTGTTCATATCATTGCATTTGAATGGTGAGAAACACATCATATTTGAATATTTTAGTTGAACAAAAATACAAGTAAAGGACTCAATTGTATAAAATACACCATAGTGGATGAATATTATAAAGAACAATCCTAAGCTTCAATGTTGGGTCAATCATATTGCTTTTGAGGGGGGGTAGGGAAATTTCTTATTAGAATCCATTGCATTTGCTTTTCTTAAGTAATATGCTTGTTGACTAAAATTATATAAATCATTTCAAATTGTTTTGTGGCAAAGGAGACAAATAAGAGCATTACAAAATTTAAATTCAATTGATTATTAACATTGCATTTATTCCTATAGGACTTTAATATTCTAAAAGTTAAAAAATGCAATGTTTTGATTTTTAAATTTATTGTTAATGTCATTGCATTTTGAATTATGTGAAAAACATAATATTTGAATATGTTAATTGAACAAAAATACAAGTAATGGACTCAATTGAATAAAATAAACTTTTGTGGATGAATATTATAAATAGCAATCCCAAATTTCAATGTTGTGTGAAGCATATTACTCTTGAGGGGAGTAGGGAAATTTCTTATTAGAGTCCATTACATTGACATTTTTTAAAGTAGTATATTTTTAGACTAAAATTATATAAATTATTTCAAATAGCATTGTCGCAAAGGAAACAAGTAAAAAAATTACAAAATTTAAATTCAACTAATTATAAATAAGGCATTTGTACCTATAAGACTTTAAAATTCTAAAAATTAAAAAAATGCAATGTTTTTATTTTTAAATTTATTGTTAATGCTATTACATTTGAATTGTGGGAAAAACATAATATTTTAATATGTTTAATATGTTAATCGAACAAAAATTCAAATAATGGACTCAATGGTATAAAATACACTTTAGTGGATGAAATTAAAAAAAGCAATCCCAAGCTTCAATGTTGGGTCAAGTATATTACTCTTGAAGGGAGTGGGGAAACTTCTTATTAAAGTCCATTGTGTTTGCTTTTTCTTAAGTAATATGTTTGTAGACTAAAATTATATAAATCATTTCAAATTACATTGTGGCAAAGGAGACAATTAAAAAAATTACAAAAGTTAAATTCAACTGATTATTAACATTGTATTTATCCTTATGACTTTAAAATTCTAAAAGTTGAAAAATTTAAATGTTTTGATTTTTAAATTTATTGTTAATGTCATTGCATTTTGAATGGTAAAGAACAACATAATATTTGAATATGTTAATTGAACATAATTATAAGTAATGGACTCAATTCTATAAAATACACTTTTGAAGATGAATATTATAAATAACAATCCTAAACTTCAATGTTAGGTCAATAATATTGCTCTTGAGGGGGTTGGGGAAACTTCTTATTAAAGTTCATTGTATTTGCTTTTTTTTTTAAGAAATATGTTTGTAGACTAAAATTATATGAATTATTTCAAATTACATTGTGGCAAAGGAGACAATTAAAAAAATTATAAAAGTTAAATTCAACTAATTATTAACATTGCATTTATCCCTATACTTTACAATTCTAAAAGTTGAAAAAATGCAATGTTTTGATTTTTAAATTTATTGTTAATGTGATTGCATTTTGAATGGTAAAGAAAAACATAATATTTGAATATATTAGTTGAACAAAAATACAAGTAATAGACTCAATAATATAAAATATCTTTAGTGGATGAATATTATAAATAGCAATCTCAAGATTTAATTTGCTCTTAAAGGGATTGAGGAAATTTCTTGTAAGAGTCCATTGCATTTTTTTTTTCTTAAGTAGTGTATTTTAAGACTAAAATTATATAAATCATTTCAAATAGCATTGTCACAAAGGAGATGATTAAAAAATTGTAAAATTTAAATTCAAATGATTATTAATAATGCATTTATCCATATAAGAACTTCAAATTCTAAAAATTGAAAAAATGCAATGTTTTGATTTTTAAATTTATTGTTAATGCGATTACTTTTGAATGGTAATAAAAACATAATATTTGTATATGTTAATTGAGAAAAAATTCAAGTAGTGGACTTAATTGTATAAACTACAATTTAATGGATACATATTATAAATAATAATCCCAAGCCTTAATGTTGGGTCAACCTTATTGCTCTTGAGGGAAGTGGGAAAACTTTTTATTAGAGTTCATTGCATTTGTTTTTTCTTAAGTAATATATTTTTAGACTAAAATTATATAAATCATTTCAAATAGCATTATCGTAAGGGAGACAATTAAAAAAATTACAAAAGTTAATTTCAATTGATTTTTAATAATACATTTATCTCTATATGACTTTAGAATTCTAAAAATTGAAAAAGTGCAATGTTTAGATTTTTAAATTTATTGCTATAGCCATTGCATTTGAATGGTGCAAAAAATATAATATTTGAATATGTTAATTGAACAAAAGTACAAGTAATGAACTCAATTGTATAAAATACACTTTAGTGAATGAATACTATAAATAGCAATACCAAGCTTCAATGTTGCGTTAATAATATTGCTCTTGAGAGGGGTGGGAAAATTTCTTATTAGAGTCCATTGCATTTGCTTTTTCTTAAGGAATATGTTTCTAGGCTAAAGTTACATAAATCATTTCAAATTGCATGGTGGCAAAGGAAATAATTAAAAAAAATTACAAAATTTAAATTACAAAATTAAGAATGTATTTATACCTATAGGACTTTACAATTCTAAAATTTGAAAAACTGTAATGTTTTTATTTTTAAATTTATTGTTAATGGCAATACTTTTGAATGGTGAGAAAAACGTCATATTTTAATATGTTAATTGAACAAAAATAAAAGTAATAGACTCAATTGTATAAAATACACTTTAGTGGATGAATATTATAAATAACAATCCCAAACTTCAATGTTGAGTCAAACATATTGCACTTAAAGAGAGTGGGGAATCTTCTTATTAGAGTCTATTGCATTTGCTTTTTCTTAAGTAATATATTTTTAGACTAAAATTATATACATCATTTCAAATAACATTGTTGCAATGGAGACAATGAAAAAAATTACACAATTTAAATTCAACTAGTTATTAAGAATTCATTTATCCCTAAAGGTCTTTAAAATTCTAAACATTGAAAAAGTGCAATCTTTTGATTTTTAAATTTATTGTTCATGCCATTGCATTTGAATGGTGAGAAACACATCATATTTGAATATTTTAGTTGAACAAAAATACAAGTGATGGACTCAATTATATAAAATACACCTTAGTGGATGAATATTATAAATAACAATCCTAAGCTTTAATGTTGGGTCAATCATATTGCTCTTAAGGGGGTAGGGAAATTTCTTATTAGAATCCATTGCATTTGCTTTTCTTAAGTGATATGTTTGTAGACTAAAATTATATAAATTATTTCAAATAGCATTGTGTCAAAGGAGATAATTAAAAAAAATTCAAAATTTAAATTCAACTGATTATTAACAATGCATTAATCCCTATAAGACTTTAAAATTCTAAAAGTTCAAAAAATATAATGTTTTGATTTTTAAATTTATTGTTAATGCCATTGCATTTTGAATGGTGGGAAAAACATAATATTTCAATATGCTAATTGAACAAAAATACAAGTAATGGACTCAATTGTTTAAAATACACTTTAGTGGATGAATATTAAAAATAACAATCCCATTTTGCTCTTAAGGGGAGTAAGGAAATTTCTTATTAAAATCCATTGCATTTGCTTTTTCTTAAGTAGTATATTTTTAGACTAAAATTAAATAAATGATTTCAAATTGCAATGTGGCAAAGGAGAGAATTAAAAAAATTACAAAATTTAAATTCAATTAATTATTAACAATACATTTATTCTTATAAGACATTAAAATTCTAAAAGTTGAAAAAATGCAATGTTTTGATTTTTAAATTTATTGTCAATGTCATACCATTTGAATGGTGAGAAAAACATAATATTTGAAGATGTTAGTTGAACAAACATTCTAGTATTAGACTCAATTGTATAAAATACACTTTAATGGATGAATATTATAAATAGTAATCCCAAACTTTAATGTTCGGTCAAGCATATTACACTTTAGTGGACAAATATTATAAATAGTAATCCCAAGTTTCAATGTTGAGTCAACCATTTTGCCCTTGAAGGGAGTGGGGAAACTTCTTCTTAAAGTCCATCACATTTATTTTTTCTTAAGTAACATATTTTTAGACTAAAATTATCTAAATCATTTCAAGTAGCATTGGCGCCAAGGAGACAATTAAAAAAATTATAAAAGTAAAATTCAAATGATTATTAAGAATGCATTAATCCCTATAAGACATTAAAATTCTAAAAGTTGAAAAGTGCAGTGTTTTGATTTTTAAATTTAATGCTACTGTCATTGCATTTGAATGGTGAGAAACCATAATATTTGAATATGTTAATTGAACAAAAATACAAGTAATGGACTCAATTGTATAAAATAGACTTTAGTGGACAAATAATATAAATAGCAATCCCAAGCCTCAATGTTGGATCAACCATTTTACTCTTGAGGAGAGTTGGGAAACTTCTTATAAGAGTTCATGTATTTTTAGATTAAAATTATATAAATTATTTCAAATAGCATTGCCGCAAAGGAGACGATTAAAAAAATTACAAAATTTAAATTCAACTGATTATTAACAATGCATTAATTCCTACATGATTTTAAAATTTTAAAAGTAAAAAAAATGCAATGTGTTGATTTTTAAATTTATTGTTAATGCTACTATATTATGAATGGTGAGAAAAACAGAATATTTGAATATGTTAGTTGAACAAAAATACAACTAATGGACTCAATTGTATAAAATACACTTTAGTGGATAAATGTTAAAAATAACAATCCCAAGTTTCAATGTTGGGTCAAGCATATTACACTTGAGAGGAGTAGGAAATCTTTGTATTAGAGTCCATTGTATTTGCTTTCTTAAGTGATATGTTTGTAGACTAAAGTTATATAAATTATTTCAAATAGTATTGTGTGAAAGAAGACAATTAAAAAAATTACAAAATTTAAATTCAACTGATTATTAAAAATGCATTAATCCCTATAAGACTTTAAAATTCTAAAAGTTGAAAAAATACAATGTTTTGATTTTTAAATTTATTGTTAATGCCATTGCATTTTGAATGGTGGGAAAAATATAACATTTCAATATGTTAATTGAACAAAAATACAAGTAATGGACTCAATTGTTTAAAATACACTTTAGTAGATGAATATTAAAAATAACAATCCTAAACTTCAATGTTGGGTCAGGCATATTACACTTAAAGGGATTGGGGAATCTTTTTATTAGAGTGCATTGTATTTGCTTTTTCTTAAGTGATACATTTGTAGACTAAAATTATATAAATCATTTCAAATTGCATTCTGGCAAAGGAGAGATTTAAAAAAATTAAAAAAATTAAATTCAACTGATTTTTAACAATCCATTTATCCCTATATGATTTTAAAATTCTAAAAATTGAAAAAGAGTAATGTTTTGATGTTTAAATTTATTGCTAATGGCATTGCATTTGAATGGTGAGAAAAACATAATATTTGGATATGTTGATTGAATAAAAATACAAGTAATGGACTCAATTGTATAAAATACACTTTAGTGGATGAATGTTATAAATAGCAATCCCAAGCTTTAATGTTAAGTCAACCATATTGTTCTTGAAGGGACTTAGGAAACTTCTTATTAAAGTCCATTGCATTAGCTTTCTCTTAAGTAATATGTTTATAGACTAAAATTATATAAATCATTTCATATAGCACTGTCACAAAGGAGAGAATTAAAAAAATTACAAAATATAAATTCAATTGATTATTAATAATGCATTTATCCCTGTAGGACTTTAGAATTCTAAAAATTAAAAATGTGCAATGTTTTGATTTTTGAATTTATTGCTAATGTCATTGCATTTGAATGGTAAGAAAAACATAATATTTGAATATGTTAATTGAACAAAAATTCAAGTAATGGTCTCAATTGTATAAAATACACTTTAATAAGTGAATATTAAAAATAACAATCTTAAACTTCAATGTTAGGTCTAGTATATTGTTCTTGAGAGGAGTAAGGAATCTTCTTATTAAAGTCCATTATATTTGCATCTTCTTAAGTTGTATGTTTGTAGACTAAAATTATATAAATCATTTCAAATAGCATTGTCACAAAGGAGACAATTAAAAAAATTACAAAAGTTGAATTGAACTGATTATTAACAACTTATAGGACTTTAGAATTTTAAAATTTGAAAAAGTGCAATGTTTTGATTTTTAAATTTATTGCTAATGTCATTGCATTTGAATGGTGAGAAGAACATAATAATTGATCAAAAATACAAGTATTGGACTCAACTGTATAAAATACACTTTAGTAGATGAATATTAAAAATAGCAATCCCAAACTTTAATGTTGAGTCAAGCATATTGCTCTTGAGGGGAGTGGGGAATCTTCTTATTAGAGTTCATTGTATTTGCTTTTTCTTAAGTAATATGTTTGTAGACTAAAATTATACAAATCATTTCAAATTACATTATGCCAAAGGAGACAATTAAAAAAAATACAAAATTTAAATTCAACTAATTCTTAACAATGTATTTATCCTTATAAGACTTTAAAATTCTAAAAGTTGAAAAAATGTAATGTTTTGAATTTTAAATTTATTGTTAATGTCATTACATTTGAATGGTGAGAAAAACATAATATTTGAATCTGTTAGTTAAACAAACATTCAAGTAATTGACTCAATTGTATAAAATATACAATTCTGATTGGTGAAGATTGTGTTTTGAGTATATTAAGTCCTGCTTCTCTTCAGCTTTTTGTAGGTCCATACTTTGGGTAATTTTTTGCGTGAAGTTTTGATCAATTATGTAATCGGAGGATTTTTTTGTGGTCCAATCAAGCTGATTTTTGGCCAGTAGTTGGAGGACACATATATCTTCTTTATGACAGTTAGATTGTGTTTTTATGATCTATAAGGGTAGGTTTTCCATTAGAGTTGAGGCCTCTTAATTCTAGTGACATTCTGTTCTCTCATCTACGACAGAGTTGGTAACCTATGTGGATGAATATTGATCCATGGTCCAACTAAGCTGAAATTTGGATAACTCATAGGAGACATTTGGGGGTTCATTTTGAATGGTTGGATTACTGCCTTAAGGTGTTGAATTATAGTTAATAAAACATGGTTGGCCTATTTTGCTTAACTCATTAGTCTATCATTTAGTCCAAATTGAATTTATTTAATCTGTTTGATGTAATTAAGGTTATGTACCTCTATTGTACTCACTTGATTATAGTGGAGTTGACATCTGGCACGAAGTGTCCTGTAGTTTTTCCCCTTTTTTGATTTGGATGGGTATTCTACGTAAAAATTAGTGTGTTCTCTTACATGATTTATTTGGATTGTCATATTTGTTATTTAATCATCTCCTTATAGGTTCAAGCAAGCAAGAGATGTTTCTTAGGCTATTCATACTACACTGTCTCCTTCTTTCATCAGAGTGGTATCAAAGCTTGGTTAGTGTATTTGGCTCATTTGAATGATGGAGTTGAACATGAATAAATTGGTTTGTTTGAATGGTATGAATTATCATATATAGAGGAGCAAAATGAAGGATCTCCTATTTGTAAAGAAATTGCATTTGCCAATGTTTGTTACTACAAAACCTAAGTCTAAGGCTAATGAAGAATGGGAATTTAAGCATGGACAGGTTTGTGGTTTTATATAGCAATTTGTTGATGATAATGTTTATAATCACATTTGCAAGGAGACACATGTATAGACTTTGTGGAACAAACTTGAGACTTTGTATGCTTCAAAGTCTTGTAATAACAAATTGTTCTTGTTAAAGAAAATAATGCATCTAAAATATAACGAAGGGAGTTCAGTTGCTGACCACTTGAATTAGTTTCATGGTCTTATTGATCAGTTGTCAGGCATGGGCATTAAGTTTGATGACGAGGTTCTTAGGTTATGGTTACTTGCTACTTCACTTAATTCTTAAGAGACTTTTTGAATCTCACTCGCTAATTTTACCTCCAGTGGTGTTTTATCATTGGAACTTGTAAAGGGTGGTGTGTTGAATGAGGAGATGAGAAGAAAATCTCAAGGTTCACCATTATCCAAATCAGAGGTTTTAATTACTAAAAGTAAGGGGAGAAGTCAAGAAAAAGGAAATGGTAAAAAAGATATAAGTAAGAGTTAGAGCAAGTCAAGATCTAAGTACAAGAATGCCCAGTGTCATTATTATGGGAAAATGGGTCATATTCAAAAAAAGTGCTACAAGTGTAAAAGAGAAAATAAAGATGGCAATGATAAGCACAAGAAGAAAAATGTGAGTAATGATTGTGTTACTACTACATCCACTTCTGGTACTGGTGACCTCATTATTATTTGTGATGAGAATATGATTAATCTAACATCTCATGAGATTGATTGGGTCATAGATAATGGTGCTTCTCTTCATGTTACTTTAAGAATGGAATTCTTCATAACATATACTCCTAGTGATTTTGGAGTTTTGAAGATGGGTAATAATGGCTTAATAGAGGTTATTAGCATTGGTGATGTTTGCTTAAAGACCAATAATGGAGCACAATTGACATAAAGGGATGTTAGACATGTCTTTGATATCTGTTTGAATTTGATTTTGATGGGAAAGCTAGATGATGAAGGTTTTTGCAATACTTTTAGTGATGGCTAGTAGAAGCTTACTAGAGGCTCCTTAGTTGTGGCACGAGATAAGAAATGCTCCAATTTATATCTCATGCAAGTTGTTATCTTTAAAGATGTTGTAAATGCAGCAAAGAATGATAATTCTATTGAAATATGGCATAAGCAATTTGGCCACATAAGTGAAAAGAGGAACTAACTTCTAGACATAAAGAGTGCAGTTTTAAAGAAGTGTCCTCATTGTTTTGTTAGGAAACATAATATAGTTACAATTAAGAGTCACTTGACTTCAAGCAAATCAAAGTTGCTTGAAATGGTGCATTTTGATATATATGGTCCCTTGAAAGTATGCACACCTAATGGTGCTTTTATTTTGTGACCTTTATTGATGATCACTCAAGGAAGCTTTTGGTTTATGTTTTAAAGACTAAAGATCAAGTCTTTGATGTATTTAAATAATTCCATGCCTTTATTGAGAGACAGACTAGTAAAAAGCTAAAATGGGTCTGCATTGATAATAGTGGTGAGTACAGTGGTTCATTTGATGAGTATTGTAGAAAGTATGAGATTAGACACCAAAGGACACCTCCCAAGACACCATGGTTAAATGGTTTAGTAGAAAGGATGAACAAAATGCTAATTAAGAGAGTTAAATGTCTTTTCTCAGATGCAAAATTACCTAGATCCTTTTGGGGTGAAGCCTTGAATACAATGACACATGTAATTAATTTGTCTCCTAGTGTTCCACTACAAGGTGATGTTCTAGATAGAGTTTGGTTTGGTAAGGAAGTCTCTTATGACCATTTACAAGTCTTTAGCTATAAAGTTTTTGTTTACATCTTAAAAGATGAAGGAGGGAAGTTAGATGTGAAGCCTTGGCAGTGTATCTTTCTTGGTTATGGTGAAGATGACTTCGGGTACTATTTATATGATCCAATTAAGAAAAAGGTTATAAGAAGTAGAAATGTTGTGTTTGTTAAGAATCAAAACATTGAAGACATTGAAAAGTCAATTCCTCAAGTTAATAATAATCTTGTTGATATTGTTCCACTCCCTCATACACCTCTAAGTGGTCTAATTGATATTTATAATGATGTTCAAGAACATAATGAGAATGTTTAATAGGATCATAATATATAGGGTACAGGTGATATTGATGCTCTTATAGAAAATCATCCACACACACCTCTACCTTCATTTCAGCTATAGAGGTCCAATATAATTCTAGCGCCTTCTGCTCAGTACTCTCCCAATGAGTTTGTGATGTTAACTAATAGGGGAGAACTTGAGTGCTATACAGAAGCAATTAAAAGTGAGTATAGGTAGCACTGGATAGATGCCATGATAGATGAGATGAAATCCTTATATAATAACTCTACTTATGAGTTAGTAAAGTTACCCATAGATAAGAGGACTTTGAAGAATTAGTGGATTTACAAAATAAAGCAAGAAGAAAATATTTTACATCCATGATATAAAGCTAGATTAGTTGTCCAGGGATTCAATCAGAAACAAGGCATTGACTCTGAAGAGATCTTCTCACTGGTGGTGAAAATGTATTCTATTTGAGTTGTGTTGAGTTTGGATGCTAGCCAAGACTTAAAGATCAAGCAAATGGATGTGAAAATAGCTTTTCTACATGGTGACTTGGAAGAAGAAATTTATATGGAACAACCACAGGGTTTTGAGGTGAAAGGAAAAGAGGATTATGTGTGCAAGTTAAAGAAAAGCTTGTATGGCTTAAAACAAGCTCTGAGACAATGGTATAAGAAGTTTGAGTCTATTATGGGGGAGCAAGGTTGTAAAATGACTACTTTTAATCATTATGCTTTTATTCAAAGATTCATTAATGGTGATTTCATCATTTTATTGTCTTATGTTGATGATATGCTTATTGTTGGTCATAATGCTTCTAGAATTGACAAGTTAAAGCAAAAGTTGAGCAAGTCCTTTGCCATAAAGGGCTTAGGACTAGCACAGAAGATCCTCAACATGTCAATCACTTGGGATAGAAAAAAGAAAAGGTTGTATTTATCTCAAAAGCAGTACATCGAAAAGGTGTTTTAGAGGTTTAACATAGATAATGCTAAAGTGCTGAGCACTCCTCTTGCTACCCATTTTAAATTATCCATTAACCAATGTCCTTCCATAGAGAAAGAGAAGAAAGAGATGCAAAAAGTTCCTTTTGCATCAGTTGTGGGTAATTTGATGTATGCAATGGTGTGTACAAGACCTGATATAGCTCATGCAGTTGGTATAGTTAGTTGGCCCCTTTCAAATCTTAGTAAAAAGAATTGGAATGCAATGAAGTGGATAATGAGATATTTGACTCTAGAAAGTCTATTTTGGGTTATGTGATTACTCTTGTAAGGGGAACAGTGAGTTAACAACTTCAATTGAAAAAGTGTGTTGTATTGTCTACTATAAAGGTAGAGTTTATTACAATAATTAAAGTGTCTAAAGAGTTGCTTTCAATGAAAAGGTTTATGAAGGAACTTGATTTTATACAATCAAATTATGTGTTGTACTGTGATAGCTAGAGTGTCATCCATCTTGGTTAGAATCCAACCTTTCGTGCTAAGTCAAAACATATTAATGTACAATATCATTAGATACGGGATGTTCTTGATTTTAAACAGCTAACACTTGAAAAAAATTCATACAAATGATAATATTGATAATATGATGACAAAGATATTGCCAAGATGAAAATTTGAACTGTGTAATTCGTTGACTAGGATGACCAATATCTTCACATAGTTGGGCAGGGGAGAATAATAGGGCTCATTGGTTCCTTCTTATATGGATATATAGCCTAAATTTTGTTTATTTTTTATTATTTTTTAGAGCCATAACCCAAAATAATTAATGTGGGTATAAATACCCTTTTTTGGCTAAAAAAAATCCTAATCAACTAGTAGAGAGAGAGAAAAAGAGGTTGCCAAACAAGAGTAAGGAAAAGGAATAGTGTTCTTTCCTCTTACATTTGGAAGGGAAATTAATGTCCAATCAAGCTAAAACTTGGATAGTTGATAGAGGACATTTGATTCTTAATTTTGAATAGTAAAGATTGTGTTTTAAGCATAGCAAGTCCTGCGTCTCTTCAGTTTTTCATAGGTCTATATTTTGAGTGATTTTCTACGTGTAGTTTTGATTAATCATGTAATTGGAGGATTGTTTGTGGTTTAATCAAGCTACTGTTTGGTCAGTAGTTATAGGACACATATATCTTCTTTATGGTCAGTTGGATTGTGTTTTTGTGATCTACAAGGGCAAGTTTTCTATTATAGTTTATGCCTCTTAATTTTGGTAACATTCAGTTCTCTCATTTATGATAGAGTTGGTAAACCATGCGAATGCATATTGATCCATAGTCCAACTGAGCCGAAATTTAGATAGCTGGTAGGAGACATCTGGGAGTTTGTTTTAAACAGTTGGATTATTACCTTGAGGTCTACTTGTTGAGTTGTAGTTCACAGAATATGGTTGGCCTATTTTGCTCAACTCATTAGTCTCTCATTTAGTTCAAATTGAATTTGTTCAATTTGTTTGATGTAATTAAGGTTGTATACCTCTATTGTACTCACTTGTTTATAGTGGAGTTGACCTTGGGCATAGAGTGTTCCATGATTTTTCCCCTTTTTTGATTTGGAGGGGTTTTCCACATAAAAATTGGTGTGTTCTCTTGTGTGATTTATTTGGATTATCATATTTATTATTCAATCCTCTACTTATAGGTTCAAGCAAGTAGGAGAAGTTTCCTAGACTATTTATACTATAGTACCCCCTTCTCCCATCATTTTTACCATCAATTGGTATCAGAGCCCAACTTTAAATCAAGTTGGATCAATTATTTCTTCAATTTGATGCCTTGTGATTTATTTGTTTCTATTCTCTCATTTATGATAGAGTTGGTAAACCATGCGAATGCATATTGATCCATAGTCCAACTGAGCTGAAATTTAGATAGCTGGTAGGAGACATCTGGGAGTTTGTTTTAAACAGTTGGATTATTGCCTTAAGGTCTACTTGTTGAGTTGTAGTTCACAGAATATGGTTGGCCTGTTTTGCTCAACTCATTAGTCTCTCATTTACTTCAAATTGAATTTGTTCAATTTGTTTGATGTAATTAAGGTTGTGTACCTCTATTGTACTCACTTGATTATAGTGGAGTTGACCTTGGGCATAGAGTGTTCCATGATTTTTCCCCTTTTTTGATTTGGAGGGGTTTTCCACATAAAAATTGGTGTGTTCTCTTGTATGATTTATTTGGATTATCATATTTATTATTCAATCCTCTACTTATAGGTTCAAGCAAGTAGGAGAAGTTTCCCAGGCTATTTATACTATAATACCCCCTTCTCCCATCATTTTTACCATCAATTGGTATCAGAGCCCAACTTTAAATCAAGTTGGATCAATTAATTCTTCAATTTGATGCCTTGTGATTTATTTTTTTCTATTCTCTCATTTATGATAGAGTTGGTAAACCATGCGAATGCATATTGATCCATAGTCCAACTGAGCTGAAATTTAGATAGCTGGTAGGAGACATCTGGGAGTTTGTTTTAAACAGTTGGATTATTGCCTTAAGGTCTACTTGTTGAGTTGTAATTCACAGAATATGGTTGGCCTGTTTTGCTTAACTCATTAGTCTCTCATTTAGTTCAAATTGAATTTGTTCAATTTGTTTGATGTAATTAAGGTTATATACCTCTATTGTACTCACTTGATTATAGTGGAGTTGACCTTGGGCATAGAGTGTTCCATGATTTTTCCCCTTTTTTGATTTGGAGGGGTTTTCCACATAAAAATTGGTGTGTTCTCTTGTATGATTTATTTGGATTATCATATATATTATTCAATCCTCTACTTACAGGTTCAAGCAAGTAGGAGAAGTTTCCTAGGCTATTTATACTATAGTACCCCCTTCTCCCATCATTTTTACCATCAATTGGTATCAGAGCCTAACTTTAAATCAAGTTGGATCAATTAATTCTTCAATTTGATGCCTTATGATTTATTTTTTTCTATTCAGTTTGTCTATTAAGTGCATTACCATTCAAATACACTAATTTGTTCATTTGCAATCCTTCTTACTTTGCTTATTTATTTAAGATCATAATTATCAAAACATACTATTTTCTATTCCACTTGTTATCTCTAAATATTCTATTGTTATTTTGTGTTGATCAAAAGAAAAAAAAAAGAAGAATAAAAAAAAGGCATCAAATTCAAGTTATTTATTAAAGTTAAATAGTTTAGTCATATTGGCCATAATAATAATATAGTTTTCTTACTTAACTCCAACTCTGTCATCTATTTTCTTGTTATGTCCTTCAAGTTTGTTCTCTAAGTTTAACTCTTCATCTTGTTTTATATCAATCTAGTTCATTAAATTCATTTGCCTTGATGTCCTGTTTCAATTTTTTTAACTCCTTGTTCTCCAGTTAGTTTAATTATACCCTATTAACCTTGTTTTGTTCAAGAGTAATCCTCTTAATTTAACTTGTTTAGTTCTTTAAAGGAGCTAAAAGGGGAAATTTGAGTGGTAAAAGGCAAGAGTGCAAGTTCATATTAAGAAAAAACCATAACACATGTAAGTATGAAAGAGTGTAACACCTTTTCTTTTAAGTGAAACACGTGAGGGAGTGTTCTGTGAGGTATCTTAATCATTTTGTGTAGAAGTAATACTATGACTTCCACAGACAAGGGTGTAGATCAGAAAGGAGTTAATGGTATGTCCTTCATGATCAAAGTTATACAATAACAATTTGAGCGCATGAATACCAGATTTGATGATATAAGAGAGAGAATGGAGGAACAAGTTAATACAATAGCAAAGTTACAAAAAAGGCAAAGGGACTATGAGGTTTTTATGCAAAAAAGAAATTGAGATGAGCCTATGGCCATGAAGATGATGTAAAAGATGATGAATTTGATGATTGAACTATTGTGGTTAAAATTGCTAACAATAAAAGGAATGAGAAAGATTTTGGGAGGCAAGGCACCTATGACCATGATTTGGGCAGTATTAAAATGACAATTCCTCTGTTCCAAGGTAAGAATGATCCTAATGCATACCTAGAATAGGAGATGAAGGTTGAGTTGGTTTTTCACTACCATAACTATTTCGAGGAAAAAGGTAAAACTTTCTACCGTTGAATTTACTGATTATGCAATTATTTGGTGGGATCAACCTATTTTGACTAGGAGAAGGAATCGTAAGAGGCCTATTGATACATGGGAGGAGATGAAGGCTATCATAAAGTAGAGGTTTGTCCCTAATCACTATTATAAGGAATTTTACCAAAGGCTGTAAGAGCTCACTCAAGGCACCAAAAGTACGAAGGACTACCACAAAGAGATGGAGATTGTCATGATTAGGGAAAATGTAAAAGAAAATAGAAAGGCAACTATGGCTTGATTTTTGCAAAGGCTAAATAAAGACATGGTGCACATGATAATGAAAGTTGAAAGATAACTTAAACAAAAGGGTTTAGGCAAAATTCAAGTTCTACTTTATCTTGGAAGTCAAATTGGAGTAAAAAGGTTAGGAAGGCTAATTACAAGTCCAAAGCTAAGCTATCTAAGAACCAAATTTAGGTTATAGTGAGAAGGCAAATAATTTTGATACCTAACCAAATAAAAATAGAGATGTTAAATGTTTTAAGTGTTTGGGAAGGGGTCACATTGCATCTCAGTGTCCAAATAAGCATGCAATGGTATTAAGAGGTAATAGTGATGTTGAGATTGCAAGTGAGTTAGATGATAATTCTATGCCATCATGGGAGGGTAATGGTGATGGAGAGGAGTATCCAATTGATGGAGTAGCTCTCATCATAAGGCGAGCATTAAATGTGCAAGTGAAGGAAGAGAATGAGGTGTAATGAGATAACATCTTTCATATGAGGTGTCTTATCAAAGATAAGGTATATAGTATAATTATTGATGTTGAGAGTTACAATAATATAACTAGTACAATTATGGTTAAAATCCTGAATTTACCTACTATGAAATATCCTAGGTTATATAAGTTTTAATGGCTAAATAAGAGTGGTGAAGTCAGGATAAATAAGTAAGTGCTCGTGTCATTTTCTATTGAAAGGTACTATGATGAAGTTTTATGTGATGTTGTTCTTATGCATGAGGGTCATATTTTATTAGAAAGGTCATGGTGGTTTGACCAACTAGTTATGCATGATGGCTTCAAGAACCAATATTCCTTTGTAATAAATGAAAAACCCATTATTCTTGTACCATTATCTCCTTAACAAGTTTATAAGGATCAATTAAGGATTAAAAATAAGAGTCAACAAAAAAGAGAGATTAAAAAGAAAGGGACAATTGAAATAGAAAAGAGAGGAGAAAAAGTGAGGACATAAGAGAGAGAAGAGGAAAAAAAGTTTCTATGCAAAAGAAAGTGATGTTAAAAGAGCATTTTATGCAAAACAACTTATAATTGTACTTTTGTACGAAAATGATTAATTTAACACTAACAAGTTTGATTTATCTTTACCTAATATTGTTATTTTTTTTTTGTAGGAATTTGAAGATGCATTCCTTGAGAATGTTCCAAGTGAATTCCCACCTAAGAGAGGAATTGAGCATCAAATTGATTTTATCCTTAGTGTATCCATTTCAAATAAGCTAGCATATAAAAGTAATCATAAGGAGACAAAAGAGTTTTAAAGGCAAGTTAAGGAACTTATGTTGAAATGATATGTGAGAGAGAGCATGAGTTCTTGTGCAGTTCTTATTTTACTTGTACCCAAGAAAGATGGGACTTGGAGGGTATATGTTGATTGTCAAGTGGTCAAGAAAATCACTATAAAGTATTATGACCCTATATTATTTCATACTAATCATACCATATTATGAATAAGTTTTTAATAAAATATTATTCAAGAATAGGCTACCATGATTAATTAGGAAATTTTAACATTTTCTCTTCCGGACTAATTAAAATTTATTAGATTAATTGCTATATGCAAATGATGACAACAATCTCTTGTAATCTTGTTATAATGTCATAGATAAATTGTTCAATGTGAGTTATAATGGTTATATCTAATTTATTCAAAATACTCTTTTTTATATACTATAATACTTACAATCTACCATACAAGTCTCATAATATGTTTGTATAAAATACAAAAATACAAGTAATGGTCTCAATTATATAAAATACACTTTTGTGAATGAATATTATAAATAGTAATTCCAAGCTTTAATGTTGGGTCAAGCATATTTCTCTTCGGGGGAGTGGGGAAACATCTTATTAGAGTCTATTGCATTACCTTTTTCTTAAGTAATATGTTTGTAGACTAAAATTATATAAATTATTTCAAATAGCATTGTCGCAAAGGAGACAACTAAAAAACTTACAAATTTTAAGTTCAAATGACTATTAACAATGCACTTATCCTTATAACAGTTTAAAATTCTGAAAATTGAAAATATGTAATGTTTTGATTTTAAAAAATATTGTTAAAGTCATTTCATTCGAATGGTGAGGAAAACGTAATATTTGAATATATTAATTGAACAAAAATATGAGTAATAGTCTTAATTATATAAAATACACTTTAGTGGATGAATATTATAAATTGCGATCCCAAGTTTTAATGTTGGGTCAAGCATATTGCTTTTGAGGGGAGTAGGGAAACATCTTATTAGAGTCTATTGCATTACCTTTTTCTTAAGTAATATGTTTGTAGACTAAAATTATATAAATTATTTCAAATTGCATTGTCGTAAAGGAGACAACTAAAAAACTTACAAATTTTAAGTTCAAATGACCATTAACAATGCACTTATCCTTATAACAGTTTAAAATTCTGAAAATTGAAAATATGTAATGTTTTGATTTTAAAAAATATTGTTAAAGCCATTTCATTCGAATAGTGAGGAAAACGTAATATTTGAATATATTAATTGAACAAAAATACGAGTAATAGTCTTAATTATATAAAATACACTTTAGTGGATGAATATTATAAATTGCGATCCCAAGTTTTAATGTTGGGTCAAGCATATTGCTTTTGAGGGGAGTAGGGAAACATCTTATTAGAGTCTATTGCATTACCTTTTCTTAAGTAATATGTTTGTAGACTAAAATTATATAAATTATTTCAAATTGCATTGTCGTAAAGGAGACAACTAAAAAACTTACAAATTTTAAGTTCAAATGACCATTAACAATGCACTTATCCTTATAACAGTTTAAAATTCTGAAAATTGAAAATATGTAATGTTTTGATTTTAAAAAATATTGTTAAAGCCATTTCATTCGAATAGTGAGGAAAACGTAATATTTGAATATATTAATTGAACAAAAATACGAGTAATAGACTTAATTGTATAAAATACACTTTAATGGATGAATATTATAAATTGCGATCCCAAGTTTTAATGTTGGGTCAAGCATATTGCTTTTGAGGGGAGTAGGGAAACATCTTATTAGAGTCTATTGCATTACCTTTTTCTTAAGTAATATGTTTGTAGACTAAAATTATATAAATTATTTCAAATTGCATTGTCGTAAAGGAGACAACTAAAAAACTTACAAATTTTAAGTTCAAATGACCATTAACAATGCACTTATCCTTATAACAGTTTAAAATTCTGAAAATTGAAAATATGTAATGTTTTGATTTTAAAAAATATTGTTAAAGCCATTTCATTCGAATGGCGAGGAAAACATAATATTTAAATATATTAATTGAACAAAAATACAAGTAATGGACTTAATTGTATAAAATACACTTTAGTGGATGAATATTATAAATTGCGATCCCAAGTTTTAATGTTGGGTCAAGCATATTGCTTTTGAGGGGAGTAGGGAAACATCTTATTAGAGTCCATTGCATTAGCTTTTTCTTAAGTAATATGTTTGTAGACTAAAATTATATAAATCATTTCATATAGCGTTGTAGCAAAAAGAAAAATTTAGAAAATTACAAAATTTAAATTCAATTGATTATGAACAATGCATTTATCCTTTCAAGACATTAAAATTCTAAAAGTTAGGAAAATGCAATGTTTTGACTTTTAACTTTATTTTTAATGCCATTTCATTTGAACGGTGAGAAAATCATAATATTTGAATATGTTGATTGAACATAAATGCAAGTAAGGGTCTCAATTGCATAAAATACATTTTAATGAATGAATATTATAAATAGAAATCCCAAGGTTCAATGTTAGGTTAAGCGTATTGCTCGTGAGGGAAGTGGGGAAACTTCTTATTAGAGTCCATTGCATTTGTTTTTTCTTAAGTAATATGTTTGTAGACTAAAATTTTAGAAATCATTTCGTATAGCATTGTCATAAAGGAGACAATTAAGAAAATTACAAAATTTAAATTCAACTAATTGTTAACAATGCATTTATTCGTTTAAGACATTAAAATTCTAAAAGTTGGAAAAATGCAATGTTTTGATTTTTAAATTTATTGTTAATGTCATTGCATTTTGAATGGTGAGGAAAACATAATTTTTGAATATGTTAATTGAACAAAAATACAAGTAATGGTCTCAACTGTATAAAATACACTTTAGTGGATGAATATTGTAAATAACAACCCTAAGCTTTAAGGTTGGGTCAAGCATATTGCTCCTGAGGGGAGTGGCGAAACTTCTTATTAGAGTCCATTGCATTAGCTTTTTCTTAAGTAATATGTTTGTAGACTAAAATTATATAAATCATTTCATATAACATTATCGCAAGGGAGACACCTAAAAAACTTACAAATGTTAAATTTAATTGATTATTAACAATGCATTTATCCTTATAACAGTTTAAAATTCTCAAAATTGAAAATGTGCAATGTTTTGATTTTAAAAATTGTTGTTAATGCCATTACCTTTGAATGGTGAGAAAAAAAAATAATATTTGAATATGTTAATTGAACGGAAATTCAAGTAATGGATACAATTGTATAAAACACACTTTAATGGATGAATACTATAAATTGCAATCCCAAGCTTTAATGTTAGGTCAAGCATATTACTCATGAGGGGAGTGCGGAAACATCTTATTAAAGTCCATTGCATTAGCTTTTTCTTAAGTAATATGTTTGTAGACTAAAATTATATAAATCATTTCCTATAACATTGTTGCTAGGGAGACACCTAAAAAACTTACAAATGTTAAATTTAACTGACTATTAACAATGCATTTATCCTTATAACAGTTTAAAATTCTCAAAATTAAAAATATGCAATATTTTGATTTTAAAAATTATTGTTAATGCCATTACATTTGAATGGTGAGAAAAAAATAATATTTAAATATGTTAATTAAACAAAAATTCAAGTAATGGATATAATTGTATAAAACACACTTTAGTGGATGAATACTATAAATTGCAATCCCAAAGCTTTAATGTTGGGTCAAGTATATTACTCTTAAGGGGAGTGGGGAAATTTCTTATTAGAATCCATTACATTTGCTTTTTCTTCAGTAATATATTTGCAGACTAAAATTATATAAATCATTTCAAATTGCATTGTGGCAAAGGAGAGAATTAAAGAAAGTACAAAATTTAAATTCAACTAATTATTAACAATGCATTTACCCCTATAAGACTTTAAAATTCTAAAAGTTGAAAAGATGCAATGTTTTGATTTTTCAATTTATTGTTAATGTCACTGCATTATGGTGAGAAAAACATAATATTTGAATATGTTAGTTGAATAAAAATACAAGTAATGGACTCAATTGTATAAAATACACTTTAGTGGATAAATATTATAAATAGCAACCCCAAGCTTTAATGTTAGGTCAAACATATTGCTCATGAGGGGAGTAGGGAAACATCTTATTAGAGTCCATTGCATTAACTTTTTCTTAAGTAATATGTTTGTAAAGTAAAATTATATAAATCATTTCATATGACATTGTTGCAAGGGAGACACCTAAAAAACTTACAAATGTTAAATTTAACTGACTATTAACAATGCATTTATCCTTATAACAGTTTAAAATTCTCAAAATTGAAAATATGCAATGTTTTGATTTTAAAAATTATTGTTAATGCCATTACATTTGAATGGTGAGAAAAAAATAATATTTGAATATGTTAATTGAATGAAAATTCAAGTAATGGACACAATTGTATAAAACACACTTTAGTGGATGAATATTATACATTACAATCCCAAGCTTTAATGTTGGGTCATGTATATTGCTCTTGAGGGGAGTGGGGAAACTTCTTATTAGAGTCTATTGCATTTTCTTTTTCTTCAGTAATATATTTGTAGACTAAAATTATATAAATCATTTCAAATTGTATTGTGGCAAAAGAGAGAATTAAAGAAAGTCCAAAATTTAAATTTAACTAATTATTAACAATGCATTTACCCTTATAAGACTTTAAAATTCTAAAAGTTGAAAAAATGCAATGTTTTGATTTTTAAATTTATTGTTAATGTCATTGCATTTTGAGTCTTTAGGATAAAGAACTTTTTTTACCTTAAACTTGGCATTGCCAATTCTCTATAGCCATAGTTTGTTTTAGTGTCGTTCTTTATAGGTATAAGAATTGACGTCTTGTTTCTTGTAGAATCTACTAATTATATAAACAATCCTTTATGTTAGTATGAGGATACATATCTTTTTTAAGATAAAATCGTGCTACTTCATTAGGCCAAAGTGTAGCACATAAAAAATCAATGTACCTTGGGATTAAAGGATATGTTAATGTTTTGTCTCGAGCAAACTCATAAGTGTCTTCTCGAACTTTATCAACTCCTTTTTTTTTTTTTAACTTGATGCATTTTTAGTCAATGAAATAACCAACATGAATGGGGATTATGGCCCCTATATTAAGGGTCTTTTACTTATCTAGATTCCCACAAAAATTCATAAGTTAGAAAATCAAGGAGTGAGTTTAATGTTCCTTTAACTTGATGTTAGAGTCAAATGCAAGTAACATTCCTTGCCATCTAGCAAGGATTTGCTTAGAAGCTATGGTCATAACTTATCTTGTAAGCATATCTTTTACCACTTACAATTAATTAAAAGAAGGAATTTTTGATTTGTTAGATCATTTTCAAATTTTAATGTACAAAATTATAGCAAGAATTTCCTTTTTAATTGTAGAGTAATTAACTGTAATTCCATTCCACATTCTTGAAGTAAATCAAAGTTCTTCTTAGGAATGAAGTCTTTGTTTAAGAATACCTTTATATTCCTTACTTGATATGATGTGAAAAACCCTAAAAAGATGTAGCTTAGGGACTCAACACATGCAAGGAATCAAAGAATATCTAAGAAAAGTTAAATCAGATTTTAATAATATAAACCCTAGAACCAATATTCAAAAGAACACAAACCTAAAGTATTTAAGAAGGATAGGGATGTCACACTTCATAAAAGAGGAAAATTGGAAATGATAAGTCGAGTTAAATGCCACAAGAAGAGGTACTTCTTAATAAGTTCTTTAGTCTTTGAAAGAATTGAAGAAGAAAACCCTCACTTTTTATTTCTCTCAAAATTGTTTGATTTTTTAAAGGTTACAAGGAGGTGCTTATTTATAGGTTAAGATAGTAATTCTAAAGAGGTATAAATTTCTATTTAGTACAAATCCTTATTTAGGACAAATTCCTATTTAAGATAAATTCTTATATAGAAAACTTCCGCTTTCATAAAAATCCCTTTTTTAGGTTTAACTCCTATTTAAGAGTGAATGTTATTACTTAGCTTTACCTTATTAAGTACTTTAATCATATTAATAAGGCCTTGATTCTTTTTCAAGACTGAATTTGCACCATTTGTAACTTGGCTAGCTTGAATGTCCTTAATTAGCCCAATTAGTACTTCTTTCATCTTTTGGCTCTAGTTTGTGTTATTGGACTTCTGAAATGTGCAATGGACCTCTTGCATCCTTTAAAGCCTTCCATACACCATCTCTAAGTTTCTTATCATGATGCATCTATCTCAACAATCTTTGAGGCATCAAAATAGGAAATAGTTAAACATGGTAGCTTTTTGCTTGAGCCTTTATTCTTTTAACAGTAGTTATATGTCTATCCATCCATATCAAAGGATTCTTTTGAAATCTTTTGAATAAAGGTTTAGCATTATAAGATAAATTATGCTAAATTCTGAAATATAATTAAAACTTCCCAAAAATTGTTGCAATTGTTGTTCATCTCTAATTTCTTCAGGAAATTTTGAGATAAATTCAATTGCTCAATCAATCAAAATAATAGTTCCATTCTCTATTAAGTGACCAAAAAATCTAATCTTGGTTTGACATAACTTCAACTTTTTAACTGGTGATGCTAGTGTAGCTTTTGTCATGGCATTTAGAAAGATATTTAAATGCTTAAAGTGTTGTTCGATAATATTAGACAAGACTAATACATCATAGATATAAATAATGATAAATGCTAAACAAGTATTAAATATTTCATTCATAATTTTCTAAAATTTAGAAAGAGTAATTTTTAACTTGAATGAAATGACATTCCATTCATAGTGTCCAAATGAAACAGTGAATATTGTTTTATATTTATCCTTTTCATGAACCTTGATTTGCCAATACTCAAACTTTATATCAAATTTGGAAAACATCTTGGCTTTATAAAGGCTACTTAACAACTCTTTTTTATTAGGTATCAGATATTTAAACCATATTAAAAACTTATTTAAAGGTTTATAGGTAATGACTAATCTTGGAACACCTTGTTCTAACTCAACCGCGTTTTGACATAAAAGGATGAACAACTCCATAGGCTATGGCTTTTCCTACTAAACCCTTTATTCAAGAGATCTTCTATCTCTCTTTGCAGATCTTTAAGTACCCTAGTTCTATAGCTATGGGCATAGATTTAGTGGGAATTTGACTTCCATTAAAAGTCTTGTCATAGGGTAATTCCACTATATGTTTCTTTCTATTCTTGAAGGCCATCAGAATATATGAGCAAATTAAAGCCTTCACTTTCTCTTGTAAGCCATTTATGTGTAATAACCTTGTCAATAAGGTTAACATGTTGAAGAGATTCTAATTCATTCTCTTTCAAAGAATCATCTAAGATGTTTTCTTCTTTTCCTTTGTTTATAGCCTTAAGGATTATACCTTTCTTTTAATCCCTTTATTTCAACCTTTTATTGATTGATCTCAACTCTTAGTTTGTTGATAGATGGTTTTTCTTTAGCTTTTAAGCTAGAAATTTCTTCTCTTATTCTTTGCATAACAATTTTCAAACATTAGTTTTCTATGGTTCACAAATCTTTTGGTTAGTATTTTCTTTAGCTAGATGTAGATATTTTTCTAGTTGTTCTCGATTTCCTCTTGGATCCTAAATTTTATTAGTAAGATCCAATATTAATTTTTCTTCCTTTGTTAGGACTGATAAGCCCTTACTTTTACTTAACACTTGATAATAGTTGCATTATCTTACACAACTATACTTTGAATTAGATTCAGAGGAAAGTGTTATGACCCAAAGAAATGCATGGCATTTAGAAGTTCAGCTGACAATGAATTCAATTAATGATATCTTATTAAAGAATATGTATTGAATTTCTTGATGCTTTCATTGATTATTGATAAAAGCTTAAATATTTTACAAAAGAAGAAAAATAAAAGAAAACTAGACTCTTATTTTCATCACTCTAGCATCTCTTCTTATAGTAGGAGAAAAGGTAATGACTATCTCGAGGTAGGTCCCAAAGGGTTCTTTGCTTTATAAAAGCTTTCAAGGTTAGGCATTTTTGTGGTAAAAATTGGAAAATAAGAGAACCAAATAGGTCCATCACTTAAACTTGATTCTACCACTCTTGATAAAGAGTCATCGAAATGATTATGTCTTTTATCTTCAACATAAATAATTGTTGAGTTATTTAAACCCAATCTAGTGGCAGGTTTTAGTATTACTTACACCATTCCAATATGAACATTGTTATCTAGAAAGGCTTATTATCTAGAAATAAGGTGACAACATCACTACAAAGATGATTGAGACTGTTAAGATAATTGGCTTTTCTTAGAAGTATGCAATGGTTGTATTTATAAATAATAAGATTATCTATTCATTTCCTCTTATCAAAGCTGCTTGCAATACAAGGACTCATTCCCAAAAAATCATCTTGAAATTAACTTTTGTGTCCTTAACAAACATTACATTCATTGTAACCAACATGTTTGTATACATTTAGTAATTTGAATCCTTTCAATTCCATCAAACAAAGGAGTCATTAATCATTATTTGCTTTTCTTTCAATTATGTAATGGTTCAATTCCTAAATAAAGAAACTGTCTCTTCATTTCCCCCTTACAAAGCTCCTCCTTTCATTGTAAGAACTCACCTTTGGAACTTGTTGTTGATAATGTATTCTTTATTAACAACAACTGTGATCTTAGTAAGTTATTTATAGCTAAAAACAATGTCAATGAGGTATCATATTGAAGAGATTCTAACTCCTTCTCTTTTAAAGAATTATCTAAGATATTTTCTTCTTTGATTTACTTTAAGAATATAAAAAGAGGTTAGAGCTAATTACTCTACTATTAAAAAAGAAATTCATACTATAGTTTTGTGCATTCAAAAATTTAACAATACATTCATTAACAAAGGAGTATGAGGTTAAACCTAGAAAGATAATCTCAACCCCAAACAATACATTCATTCAAATCCACTTTAATGTCATACCACATTGATTTTTTATGTACTATTAAGAATAATTATACTCAGTTTCAGCCTAATAAAGTTGCATGATGTTATCCTAAAGATAATGTGTATCCTTATATTAATATGAAGGATTGTTGTATTATTAGTAAATTCTACATGAAACAAGCTTAATGGTTTTTGAACCTATAGAGAGAGGCACCGGAACAAACTATGGTTATAGAGAATGGGTGTATGTCAAGTTTAATGTAAAGAAAATTCTTTATTCTGAAGACTAGCTAGTGCCATTAGAGACCTCAGAGAATTGTGGAAGGTTAAAACCTACAATTATTTTGACTATATTAAAGCATGAAAAAAAGCACTATTATATGAAAACAAGCATAAGAAATTAAGTTGGTTCATTTAGATCCACTTTCTGAATGACTTAAAGAGATTTCCTAATCGGTTTAAGGTTGAAGTGTTGTTAAAATTTTAATCTAATTTCAACAAACCTTTACGCATCCCATCTTCTTTGATTTGCTTTGGGATTCCAGCATCAACAATCAATGTATCCTCATATAATATAATAATATTGTCCATTTAAGAACATACCTTTTAAATAGATCTTTTGGTAGATGGCAAGGAATATTATTTGTATTTGATTTTGACATTGAGTTTATTAAAGGAAAATCAAACTCTCTCTCTCCTTGATTTTCTAACTCATTAGTTTTTGTAGGGATTTGGATGAGTAAAATACCCTTAATACAGGGGCCCCAATCCCCAATAAGGTCAATTATTTCACTAGTTAAAGATGCATCAAGTTAAAAAATAACAGAAGTTTATAAAGGTTGGGAAGATGCTTATGAGTGTGCTTGAGACAAAACATTGATGTATCCTTGAATCCCAAGGTACAATGACTTTTGATGGGTTATTAAGAATAATTATACTTAGTTTCATCCTAATGAGGTCTTATAACTTTATCTTAAAGATAATATGTATCCTCATACAAATACAAATGATTGCTTATATTATCAATAGATTTTGCATAAAATAAACTTAATGGTTATGGAGCATGGACACATACCAAGTTTAAGGTAAAGAAAATTCTTTATTTTAAAGATTGGCAAAGTGACCTATTTGTCACTGTAGACCTTAAAAAATGGTGGAAGGTTAAAGCTTACAATTATTTTGACTATATTGAAACATAGGAAAGAGCATTGTTATATGAAAAGAGGGAAAAGAAATTTAGCTGGTTCATTTAGACCCACTTTTCAAATGATCCAAAGAGATTTCCCAATTGGTTTAATGTGTAGTTCTTTAAATGGGGATTGCATCCCATAACCTTACCCAATAATATAAGAAATGTTTATGAATAGTTTTACGAAAAAAAATGTTAAAGGTTAAAGACCTCTTACTATTGTTTGCCTCTTCCTACCATTAAGTGAGACTATACCATTATGGCCAAACAAGCTACTGTGCTAGATATATGGATATTAAACATGTTCCATGGTTAGTCAAACAAATTAACATTCACTAATAAAAAAATTGAACTTTTTTAAAGATGGCATTTATATGGCCAAAGGAATAATTAGCCTAAATGGTCCTAGGACTACACTAGAACCTATTGTATCTGTTTAAGAGAGAAATTACTTGAAATGATGACATCATTACTTCAAAGTGAACCCACTTTATAAGAGAGTCATACTTAGCTAGAAATTTGTTTGAATCAAAAGGATGATATCATGTAGGATTCACAAGACCCTTATGAGGTGTAAAAGCAATAAAGTTACATTTAGTGATAAAACTACAAAGATGCCCAACATTAAAAGCTTTTAGAAAGCAAAGAATCTCTCAATTTTTATAAAGTAAGGAACCCTTTGGGAGCCACCTTGAGACAATCATACCTTTTATCCTATTATAAGAAGAGATGCTTGAGTAAGGAAAATCAAAGTCTAGTTTTCTTCTGTTTTTCTTCTTTTGAAAACCTTGTATCCTCTACAAAATATTCAAGCTTGTATCAACAATCAATGAAAGCTATCATTTTATAAGTTCTATAACTTTTACCTTAGTTTTTATAGTATTGTTATTTGCTATTTAACATTGTTGTTTAATATATTGTTAATGAATTAATGAATGTTATATTGTTAATGAATGGTATCTAGCCATTGTTATGATAATTGAAATCCCAAGTCACATTGTCATTGTTGGCTTGTTGTAGTAAAAGAAGACTTTTAGAGAATTGGCATAAATAGTTAATAATAATATTATGCAGATCAATGGATAGGTTAAGACCTACTTGGCTCTCTTGTAGTAGTAGTAGTCATAGTGTTAAAAGAAATAGAAATAAAGAAATAATTATTAATGGAAATTTAAATAATAATTATTTATAGAATTGAACTCTGCACTAAATACTATAAGTTATGGTGTGGTCTTAGGACCATTTAGGCTAATTATTCCCTTAGTGGTATGAACATTGTCTTCAAAGAAGTTAAATTGTTCCCACCAACAAATGTTTATACGTCTATCTAACACACTAGCCTATTTGGCCATGGCATATGATACCAAGAGGTGAACAACAATAGGAGGTTTTTAACCTCATCATTTTTTTCACAAAACTATTAATAAATATTTCCTACCTTATTAGGTAAGGTTATGAGATGTAATCGCCATTTGAAAAACTACATTTTAAACTAATTAGGAAATCTCTTTGAGTCATTCAAAAAATGGATCTAAATGAACCAACTAAATTTCTAGAGCATGTTTCAATATAACAATGCTCTTTCCCATGCTTGGGTATAGTCAAAATAATTGTAGGTTTTCACCTTCTACCATTCTTTGAGGTCTTTAGTGGCAAATAGGTCACCTTGCTAGTCTTGAAGATATAGAACTTTCTTTACCTTAAACATTGCATGCCCCTTAACACAGCCTGCATCACCACATCTCTCACCAACAAGCTCTCATCAGCAAGTTCCACAATGTTGCTAAGCCAAGAAGATCAGCTCGCATTCAAGCTCGTCAGTCTTCTTGGCAGGTCCATAACCACAAGATTCTCATAATTGACTTTCCATAACTAACAAGATTCTCATCGTGACTCTGTCATTTCCTGTACATTGAAAATATTCTATTTTGATAATCTTTCTTTATTGGCTCCTAGTTCCTCGACTTGATTTAAATTGTGGGAAACTTTGAAAGTATTCTATTTTGATAATCTTTCTTTATTAGCTCTTAGCTCCTAGGCTTGATTTAAGTCTTTTCATTATCTTTTGCTTTGCTTTAAAACGCAATCAATATTATGTAGAATTGGATGAATGAAATTGCTTTGGGTATTCTTTTGAACCTCAAAGAGTTCATACTCATGAAAACCTAGAAGAGTTTTTCTATCCATCCTTGAAGAGTTGGAGCTTTTCAAAGTTTATAGAAGAATTGATACCCACTAACTTAATTGGAATCCTAAAAGAGCAACCATTAAAGTCCTCCTCATTTTATGGTTTTGACCATTCTAATTTTGTTCACTTCTTCCCCTAAATTGATTAACTTTTGCAGCACTTATCTGCAAAAAATCAAAAATATGTAATTGTAAATCTACAAGTCTTGTTCATTTGTAATTGCAGTCACTCCATTTGAACCTATTAATTGAGAGATACAGTCATTTTCCTAACGACATGCAAACCTAAAATTTCCACTCAAATTTCTACAGTCACTTCCGGATCTTTTTTTATTTTTGACTTTGGTTGCTTGGAAAATGTGATTTCTAAAGTAATAAGTGAGATAAAATTGGAGTTGAAGGTGCACTTGACATCTTACAAAAATGTCATGGTTAAAGAAATGTATTGAGGTAATTTTCCAAATGATGTCTTGTCAATCTTTCTATCGGCTCTATTTGTTTCGACAAAATATGGTACGATATTCTACCTATGGATGCTAGTCATATTATTCTTGGTCGACCGTGGCAATTCGATAAGAAGACTATCTATGATGGCTATCATAATACATATTCTTCTGAGTATGGTGGAGAAAGAATATTACTCTAATGCCTTGTAAGAACCACTGAAGACTCCTTTTTTTGAGAATTCCTTAACTAATGTGGTTGTATCTTTTAAACCTTGTCAAATGTAGCCTCTTTTGAAGAATTTAGTGATGTCTTTCTAGACACCTTACCACCAGGTCTTCCTCCTATAAGAGACATTCAACATCAAATTGATTTGATGAAAGCTTACTACTAATCTAGCTCATTATCAAATGAATCCAACGAAACATGAAGAATTGAACAAGTTATGGAAATCTTAAATAAGGGTTTCATAGGGGAGAGTTTCAGTCCATGTGTCATTCCAGTCCTCTTGGTGCCTAAGAAAAATGACACTTGGAGAATGTGTGTTGACAATTGGGCGATCAACGAGGTCATTATCAAATATTGGTTTCCAATTCCTCATCTTGATGATCCAAAAGATCAACTCTCTAGTGCATCTATCTTTTCAAAGCTAGATTTAAAGAGTGGATATCACCAAATCAAATTAAGCCTAAAGATGAATGGAAGATCGTATTCAAAACCAAAGATGGACTATTTGAGTGGCTACTCGTACCATTTGGGTTGTCTAATGCACCATCCACATTGATGAGGTTAATGACTTAGGTTTTAAAGCCATTTCTTGGAAGTTTGTTGTGGTTTGTTTTGATGATATTCTGATTTTTAGCAAGTCTACTAATGAGCATTATAGCATTTTCAAGAAATATTACAAGTGTTAAGACAAGAATGCTTGTATATGGCCCTTGACAAATGCTATTAACATGATGAGACAAATCCAATTCTTGGGATTTCATATTTCAAAAGATGGAATCTTAGTTGATGATGCTAAGATCAAGGTGATTAAAGAATGGCCTGCTCCAACAAATGTGTACAAAATTCAAAGTTTCCATGGCCTCACTTATTTCTATTGGTGATTCATTGCACATTTTAGCACATTCATAGCCCCACTCACCTCTTGCATGAAGAAAGGAGTTTTTGAGTGGACAAGTGAAGCCCAAGAAAGCTTTGAACACCTCAAAGAAAAATTAAGCATGGCCCCAATTCTTGCATTGTCTAATTTTGATTTTATTTTAAGGTATATTGTGATGCATTAGGTATCGCATTAAAGGAGTTTTGAGCCAAGGAGGCTGACCATTGCCTTCTTTAGTGAGAAATTGATTTGGTGCAAAACTTTTGTTATAACACTTATGATTTGGAATTTATGCACCATTTTGCACACTTGAGCATCAAAGGAATATCTTGTTCATCAAGAATTTATTTTGTACACTGATCATTAAGCTTGCAAGTACATTTTAGGGCAATAAAAACTCAATTTCAGGCATGCCAAATGGGCTGAATATATTCAAGAATTCTTGTTTATTATCAAGCATAAGGTGGAGTTCAAATCAGGTTGTCAATACTTCTAGTTGGAAGAAGA
Organism: Bruguiera gymnorhiza; assembly: GCA_020883675.1. NCBI lineage: Eukaryota > Viridiplantae > Streptophyta > Magnoliopsida > Malpighiales > Rhizophoraceae > Bruguiera > Bruguiera gymnorhiza. Next base: position 521 of record JAIRCJ010000138.1, on the reverse strand, counting down.
GCTTACTACATACTATATGCTCTACTATTCTTAGATTTAATTCTTTTTAGGAGTTGTATCAAGAAAATCCTTACTTTTCAAAGATTATTTCTAACAGCAAGAAAAGAAGCTTACTTAACTCCAACTCTGTTATCTATTTTCTTGTTATGCCTTTCAAGTTTGTTCTTTAAGTTTAACTCTACATCTTGTTTTATATCAATCTAGTTCATTAAATTCATTTGCCTTGATGTCCTGTTTCATTTTTTTTAACTCCTTGTTCTCTAGTTAGTTCAATTATACCCTATTAACCTTTTTTTGTTCTAAAGTAATCCTCTTAATTTAACTTGTTTAGTTCTTTAAAGGAGCTAAAAAGGGGAATTTGATGGTAAAAAGGCAGAGTGCAAGTTCATATTAAGAAAAAGCCATAAAACATGTAAGTATGAAGGAGTGTAACACCTTTTCTTTTAAGTGAAACACGTGTGAGGGAGTGTTCTGTGAGGTATCTTAATCATTTTGTGTAGAAGTAATACTATGACTTCTAT
>JAIRCJ010000122.1:214740-240767 GCA_020883675.1 Bruguiera gymnorhiza | reverse complement strand
TGTCACAAGGTGAGCATTGAATGTGCAAGTAAAGGAAGAAAATGAGGTGCAACGAGATAACATCTTTTAGACGAGGTGTCTCATCAAAGATAAGGTATGTAGTATGATTATTGATGGTGGGAGTTCCACTAATATTGGTAGCACAACCACAGTTGAGAATTTGAATTTACCTATTATGAAGCATCCTAGGCCACATAAGTTTCAATGGTTGAATGAGAATGAAGTCAAGGTAAATAAGCAAATGCTCATGTCATTTTCTATTGGAAGGTATCGTGATGAAGTTTTATGTGATGCTGTACCTATGCAGGTGGGCCATATTCTATTAGGAAGGTCAATGGCAGTTTGACAAGTGAGTCATGCATAATGGCTTCAAGAATTGATATTCTTTTGTAATGAATGAAAAACCCATCACTCTTGTACCATTATCACCTCAACAAGCTTATGAGGATTAGTCAAGGATTAAAAATGAGAGTGACTAGAAATGAGAGATTGACAAAGAGAAAATAGTGGAGAAAATGTGAGGACACGAGAGAGAGAGAGAGAAGAAAATAGAAAGTTTCTATGCAAAAAATGTGATGTCAAAAGAAAATTTTATGCCAAATAACCTATGATCATACTCTTGTACAAAGAGGGTTATTTTAACACTAACAAGTTTGAACCGTCTTGGCCTAGTTTTGTTGTTGCTTTATTGCGAGAATTTGAAGATGTATTCCCTGATGATGTCCTAAGTGGATTGCCACTTAAGAGAGGAATTAAGCATCAAATTGATTTCATCCTTGGTGCATCCATCCCTAACCGGCCAGCATATAGGAGTAATCTTGAGGAGACAAAGGAGCTTTAAGGGCAGGTTAAGGAGCTTATTTCAAAAGGATACGTGAGGGAAAGCATGAGTTCTTATGCTGTTCCTGTCCTACTTGTACCCAAAAAGATGGGACTTGGAGGATGTGTGTTGATTGTTGAGTGATCAACAAAATCACTGTAAAGTATCATCACCCCATACCTAGGTTAGATGACATGTTGGATGAATTGCATGGTTTATGTGTCTTTTCTAAGATTGATTTGAAAAGTGGATATCACCAAATTAGGATGAGAGAGGGAAATGAGTGGAAAACAACTTTCAAAACTAAGTATGGTTTGTATGAATGGCTTGTCATGCCATTTGGTCTCACTAATGCACCAAGCACTTTTATACAACTAATGAATCATGTTTTGCTTCCATTCATTGGTAAATTTGTGGTTGTGTACTTTGATGATATTTTGGTCTATAGCAAAAGCCTATAATAACATCTCGATCATTTACGTTCTATTTTAATTGTTTTGCTTTATGAGAAATTGTATGCTAACTTCAAGAAATGTTCCTTTTGCACTAATCAAATTACATTTCTTGGCTATATTGTGAGTACTAAAGGTATTGAGGTTGACGAGGAAAAAGTTAGGGCTATCCAAGATTGGCCTGGTCCTAAGTTAATTAGTGATGTGCGTAGTTTTCATGGTCTAGCTAGTTTCTATAGATGCTCTGTTAGGGACTTTAGCACCATTGTTGCACTACTTATTGAGCTTATCAAAAAGAACATGACTTTTAGGTGGGGTAGTGACCAAGATAAGGCTTTTAATTGCATTAAGGAAAAATTAAGTTTTGTACCCTTACTTGTTTTTACCTGACTTTGCAAAAGCTTTCGAGATTGAGTGTGATGCTTTAGGTATTGGCATTGGAGCTATTTTAATGCAGGAAAGGCGCCTAATGTATGCATTGGTACAGGTTTTGGAGACATGGCAACATTACTTTTGGCCTAAGGAGTTGGTCATCCATAGTGACCATGAATCCTTGAAGCACTTAAAGGGACAAGGAAAGTTGAACAAAAGACATGCCAAGTGGATTGAATTCATTGAGACCTTTCCCTACATCATCAAATATAAACAAGGTAAGGAAAATGTGGTAGCTGATGCATTATCTCACAGGTATTCCCTTATCTCTACACTTACTGCAAACTTATTAGGATTTGAATATATTAAAGATTTATATGTGAATGATCCTAACTTTGCTAATGTGTATGGAGCATGTGAGAAGTCAGCCTTGGAGAAGTTTTATAGGCATGAGGGTTTCTAATTTAGGGAAAATTGTTTATGCATATCTATGAGTTCTTTAAGGGAGTTGGTTGTAAGAGAAGCTCATAAGGGTGGTCTATGGGTCATTTTGGAGTTAGGAAAACCCTAGATGTCCTAAGTGAACATTTCTTTTGGCCATGCATGAAAAGAGATGTTGATAGGATACGTGAGAAATACATAACATGCAAACAGGCTAAATCTAGAGTTTTACCCCATGGCTTGTATACCCCCTTACCCATACCTAGCCATCCTTGGGTTGATTTATCTATAGACTTTGTACTAGGTTGCCGTGATCAAAAAGGGGTAGGGATTCTGTATTTGTTATCGTTGATAGATTTCCAAAGATGGCACACTTCGTTCCATGTCATAAAATTGATGATGTAAGCAATATGACTGATTTATTCTTTAGAAAAGTAGTATGTTTGCATGGCTTGCCACGGAGCATTGTTTCAAACTAGGATACAATGTTCTTAAGCTACTTCTAAAAGATTTTGTGGGGTAAGTTAGGTACTAAGCTATTGTTTTCAACTACTTGTCATCCATAAATTGATGGGCAGACTAAGGTGGTTAATCAAACATTTTCTACTCTTTTACATGTTATTATTCGAATGAATTTGAAAGCATGGGATGATTGTTTACCATATGTTGAGTTTGCATATAATAGGAGTGTTCATTATGCTACTAGTTACTCTCCATTTGAAATTGTTTATGGTTTTAATCTACTTACTCTTTTGGATTTGATACCTATACTTATCGATGAGTATGCTAGCTTAGATGGTGAATGCAAGGTTGACATGGTGAAAAATTTCATGAGAAGGTGCGACAACATATTGAAAAATGAACTGAGCAATATGCATCCCATGTTAACAAGGGATGAAAAAAGGTGGTGTTTGAACCTAGTGATTAAGTTTAGGTGCATATGCATAAGGAATGGTTCCCAACTCAGAGGCGTTCAAAGCTACAACCTAGAGGAGATGGTCCATTTCAAGTTGTAGCATGAATTAATGATAATGCTTATAAGTTGGACCTTCCTAGTGAGTATAATGTGAGTGCAACATTTAATGTTTCTAATCTTTCCCTTTTTGATGTAAGTGATGATACAAGGACAAATCCTTTTAAGGAGAGGGGCAATGATGAAAACCTTAAAGATGATGGGTGGAAGATCTCAAAGGATGTAAAAGGTCCATTGCACATTCCAAAAGGCCCAATAACATGAGCTAGAGCCAAAAAGATGAAAGAAGCACTAAATGGGCTGATTAAGGACATTCAGGCCAACCAAGCTTCAAATGGTGCGAATTCAAGCTTGAAAAAGAGTCCATGCCTTATTAACATGATTGGAGTACCTAATGGGTCAAGACTAAGTAATAGCATTCACTCCTAATTAGGAGTTTATTGTCTGTGTAAGAATTTGTCCCTATATAGGAATTCCTCCTAAATAAGGATTTTTCTTAAGTAGGAATTTATGCCTCCGTAGGATTGCTATCTTAGCGCCTCTTGTAAGCTCTAAAAGATCAGACAATTTGAGTGAAATAGAAAGCAAGGGTTTTTCTCCCTCGGTTCTTTAAGAACTAAAGAACTTATCAAGAGGTACTTCTTATTGTGGCATTCAAATTGACTTATCACTCCCAATTCCTTTCTTTTCTAGAGTGTGGCATCCATATCCTTCTTAAATACCCTAGGTTCGTGTTCCTTTGAATGTTGGATCTAGGGTTTGTGTTATTCAAGTCTGATTTAGCTTTCTTAGCTGTTCTTTGATTCTTTGTGTGCATTGGGTCCCTAAGCCACGTCTTTTTAGGGTTTTCCACATCACAAGGCCTTATTAATATGATTGGAGTACTTAATAAGCTAAGACTAAGTAATAGCATTCATTCCTAAATATGAGTTTATCCTAAATAAATGATTGTTATAAAAATTGAAAGTTTATGTGTAAGAATTTGTCCTAGATAGGAGCTCCTCTAAAATAAGGAATTGTCCTAAATAGGAATTTATGTCTCTTTAGGATTGCTATCTTAGTCTATAAATAGGCACCTCCTTGTAAGCTTTAGAGCATCAAACAACTTTAAGAGAAATAAAAAGTAAGGGTTTTCTCCTTCAATTCTTTTGAGAACTAAAGAACTTATCAAAAAGTACCTCTTCTCTTGGCATGCAACTCAATTTATCACTCCCAATTCCCTTCTTTTCTGGAGTGTGGCATGCATATGCTTCTTAAATACCTTAGGTTCATGTTCTTTCGAATGTTAGGTTTGGGGTTTGTGTTATTAAAGTCTAATTTAGCTTCCTTTGATATTCTTTGATTTCTTGTGTGCATTGGGTCCCTAATCCATGTTTTTATGGGGTTTTTCGTATCATTCTACAATACTACTACCATCATATTGTATGTAATTGTACTTAGACTATTCCTTTAATAAAAGGTTGACTGGAGTAGATTTGGGATAATATCGTTTTGTAGGGACTTTATTAAAAGTCATCTTATTAACTCTTATACTTTTTTTCTTATAAAAAGTTGATGAATCCTTTTGACCTGAATTCTGTTCTGATAAGAATATTTCCTGGATTTTGTCCACATAATCCTTAACCTCTAATTCTTTTTCTATAATTTGTTCCTCTTTTCCTAATGCAAGAGCATACCTTTAATCCAAGGTTTTTCAATCATTTGATTATTTCATTGACTAATTCTATTTTTTCAAGATTTTTACCTGACTTATTGTAATGTATTTCTTCTATTGATATGAGTTTAAATAAAACTTTTTTTCTATTTCTGGTTTAACTAGAGGTCTTGGAGCTCTTTGAGCTATATCTTCAATTTTATCTTTGACTCTATTAAGCTGGTTGATGTAGCCAAAGGCTTGATGATTAAGTCAAAAATTAAGAAAAAAAAAGGATTGGGAGAGTGACTTGTAGAAATTTTAGTTTTATATGTCGTTAGGGAAATGGTTGTACCTCTTAATCAATAGGTTGGAATGGAGTGATTCCTATTGTAAATGAACAAGGACTTGTAGATCTACAACTTTTGTGTTTTGAGTTTCTGCAGATAAGTGCTCCAGATTTATTGATTTGGGGGAAGAAGTGAATGGAACAGATTTGGTCAGAATGTGAGACAAGAAGGGACTTGGATGGTTGCCCTTCTAGGGTTCCAATGAAGTTGGTGGGGCATCAATTCTTCTAGATTGATAGCTACAACTCTTCAAGGATGTAGACTTTGAAAAGCTCTGACTCTTTAAGGACAGAGTGAAAACTTTTCTGGGTTTCCATAGGTATGAACTCTTCAAGGTTCAAAAGAATGCCTAAGGCAATTTCATTCATCCAATCAAGTCTAGGAACTAGGAGCTAATAAAGAAAGATTATCACAATAGAATATTTTCAATGTACGAGAAATGACAAAGTCAATGATGAGAATCTTGTCAGTTAAGGACTTGTCGAAAGGACTGATGAGCTTGAATGCTAGCTGATCCTCTTGGCTGAGCAAATATTGTGGAACTTATTGATGAGGGCATGTTGGTGAAAGATGCGGTGATGCAGGATGCATCATTCCCCCTCTCTTTAGAAGAATTCGTCCCTGAATTCAAATCATCATTATCAAAAGAATCACCCACATAAGTTGTTAAATGATTCATTTTGAATACATCATGTATCTTCATATGAGAAGGCAGCTTCAGTCGATATGCATTAGGATTGATGCACTCAAGAACTTCAAGTGGTCCAAGCTTTCAATCACTAAGCTTGTTGTAGCTTCCAATGGGATAATGCTCCGATGGTAAATAAGTTTAGACAAAATCTTTAAGTTCAAAGATAATTTCATATCGCCATTTGTCGACATCCCTTTTATAAGAATTAGCCTTCCTCTCCAAACTTCAATGCACTTTTTCATGGACTATCCTCATTTGAGAGACAATATCGTCACCTTATTGATGGATTTTTCGGCAAAAGGAATTGGTGCAAAATCAACTGCAGTCTTTGGTTGATGCCTATATATAATTACAAAAGGACTATATCAAGTAGTACAGTTTACTGAACAATTATAAGCAAATTCCCCAAGTGGCAATTGTGTCTCCCAAGAGCAAGGGTTACCATCAATCAAAGTCATCAATATATTGCCCAAGGTCCTATTGATAACTTCAGTTTGTCCATCCATTTATAGGTGAAAGGTAGTACTATATTGCAACTTAGTACTAATTTTCTTCCATAGTTGTTGCTAAAAGTGACTAAGGAACTTTGTGCCATGTTCAAAAGTAATAATCTTAGGCATGCCATGCAATTAATAGACTTATTTAAAGAATAAGTCAACAATTCATGAGGCATCCGTAACTTTATGATAAGGAATGAAATATGCCAAGAGGGAGTGTAACACGTAAGGGAGTGTTCTATGAGCTATCCTAATTATTTTGTGCAGAAGTAATACTATGACTTCCAAAGACAAAGGTGCAGCTCAGAAGGGAGCTAGTGATGTGTCCTTCATGCTAAAAACTATGCAACAACAATTTGAGCACGTGAATACCAAATTTGATGATATGAGGGAGAGGATGGATGAGCAAGCTAATACAATAGCAAAGTTGCAAAGGAGGTATGAGGAATATGAGGCTGTTAAAGCAAGAAGGCAATTAAGACATGCCAATGACCATAAAAACGGTGTAGAAGTTGATGAATTTAACAATTGAACTACTGTGGTTAGAACTACTAACAATAAAAGGGATCAAAGAGATTTTGGGAGGCAATGCACCAATGACCATGATTTGGACAGTATTAAAATGATCATTCCACCATTCCAAGGTAAGAATGATCTCGACGTGTACCTAGAATGGGAGAAGAAGGTTGAATTGGTTTTTGATTGCCACAAATATTATGAGGAGAAAAAGGTAAAACTTGCTACCATTAAATTTACTGATTATACTATTATTTGGTGGGATCAACTTGTTTTGACTAGGAGAAGGAATCATGAGTGGCCCATTGATACATGGGAAGAGATGAAGGTTATCATGAAAAGGACGTTTGTTCCTAATCACTATTATAGGGAGTTGTACCAAAGGCTATAAGGCCTCACTTAGGGCACCAAAAGTGTGGGTGATTACTACAAAGAGATGGAGATTGCTATGATTAGGGCAAATGTAGAAGAAGATAAAGAGGCAACTATGGCTTGATTTATGCAAAGGGCTAAATAGAGACATAGTAAACGTGGTTGAATTGCTACACTACGTGGAATTAAAAAACATGGTGCATATGGCAATGAAAGTTGAAAGGCAATGTAAATGAAAGGGTTCCACATGGTTTGCACAGAATTCGGGTTCTACCTCATCTTGGAAGCCAAATTGGAGTAAAAGGGATGAGAAGGCTGATTATAAGTCCAAAGTTGAGCTATCTAAGTGCAAGAATTTGGGTTCTAGGAAAAAGGCAAGTAATTTTGAACCCTAACCAAGTAGAAATAGAGATGCTAAATGTTTTAAGTGTTTAGGCAGGGGTCACATTACATCTTAATGTCCAAATAAGCATGCAATGATCTTAAAAGGTAACAGTGATGTTGAAATTGCAAGTGAATCAGATGAAGATTCTGTGCCATTATTAAAGGGTGAAAGTGATGAAGAGGAGTATCTGATTAATAGAGTAGCTCTCATCAAAAGGCAAGCATTGAATGTGCAAGTGAAGGAAGAAAATGAGCTGCAACGAGATAACATCTTTCAAATGAGGTGTCTCATCAAAGATAAGGTATGTAGTATGATTATTGATGGTGGGAAGTTGCACTAATGTTGCTAGCACAACTATGGTTGAGAAGCTGAATTTACCTACTATAAAGCATCCTAGGTCATATAAGCTTCAATGGTTGAATAAGAGTGGTGAAGTCAAGGTAAATAAGCAAGTGCTTGTGTCATTTTCTATTAGAAGGTATAACAATGAAGTTTTATGTGATGTTGTACCCATGTATGCAGGGCATATTCTATTGAGAAGGCCATGATAGTTTGATAGGTGAGTTATGCATGATGGCTTTAAGAATCAATATTCTTTTGTAATGAATGAAAATCCCGTCACTCTTGTACCATTAGCACCCCAATAAGCTTATGAGGATCAGTTAAGGATTAAAAGTGAGAGTGAACAGAAAAAAGAGATTGACAAAAGAGAAAAGAGTGGAGAAAATGTGAGGACACAAGAGAGAGAGAAGAAAACAAAAAGTTTCTATGCAAAAGAATGTGATGTCAAAAGAGCATTTTATGCTAAACAACCTATAATCGTACTTTTGTATAAAGAGGCTTATTTTAACACTAACAAGTTTGACACATCTTTGCCTAGTATTGTTACTTCTCTTTTGTAGGAATTTGAAGATGTACTCCCTAACAATATCCTGAGTGGATTGCCACCTAAGAGAGGAATTTAGTATCAAATTGATTTTATCCCAGGTGCATCCATCCCAAACTGGCCAGCATGAGTCCGTGTGTAGTTCATGTCTTACTTGTACCCAAGAAAGATGGAACTTGGAGAATATGTGTTGACTGTCAAGCGATCAACAAAATCACTGTAAAATATCATCACCCCATACCTAGGTTAGATGACATATTGGATGAATTGCATGGTTCGTGATGAGAACTGTAAAGGTGATGGGTGGAAGGCTTCAAAGGATGCAAGAGGTGCATTGCACATTGTAGAAGGCCCAATAACACGAGCTGGAGCCAGAAAGATGAAAGAAGCACTAAATGGGCTGATTAAGGACATTTAGGCCAATTAAGCTTCGAATGGTGCGAATTCAAGCTTGAAAAAGAGTCTAGGCCTTTATTAATATGATTGGAGTACCTAATGGGTCAAGGCTAAGTAATAGCATTCATTCCTAAATAAAAGTTTATTGTCTGTGTAAGAATTTGTCCCTAGGTAGGAATTCCTCCTAAATAAGGATTTGTCCTAAGTAGGAATTTGTGCCTCTTGAGGATTGCTATCTTAGCTTATAAATAGTCACCCCTTGTAAGCTTTGGAAAATCAGATAATTTTGAGTGAAATAGAAAGCAAGGGTTTTTCTCCCTTGGTTCTTTTGAGAACTAAAGAACTTATCAGGAGGTACTTCTTCTTATGGCATTCAAATTGACTTATCACTCCCAATTCCTTTCTTTTCTAGAGTGTGGCATTCATATCCTTTTTAAATACCCTAGGTTTGTGTTCCTTTGAATGTTGGGTCTAGGGTTTGTGTTATTAAAATTTGATTTAGCTTTCCTGGCTATTCTTTGATTCTTTGTGTGCGTTAGGTCCCTAAGCCATGTCTTTTTAGGGTTTTCAACATCAGTTAGTGTGTCTTTTCTAAGATTGATTTGAAAAATGGATATCACTAGATTAGGATGAGAGAGGGAGATGAGTGGAAAACAACTTTCAAAACTAAGTATGGTTTGTATAAATGGCTTGTAATGCCATTTGGTCTCACTAATGCACCAAGCACTTTTATACGACTAATGAATCATATTTTGCATCTATTCATTGGTAAATTTATGGTTGTGTATTTTGATGATATTTTGGTTTATAGTACAAGCCTAAAAGAGTATATTAATCATTTATGTTCTATTTTAATTATTTGATGTTCTGAGAAATTATATGCTAACTTAAAGAAATGTTTCTTTTATACTAATTAGGTAACATTTCTTGGCTATGTTGTGAGTGCTAAAGGTATTAAGGTTCACGAGGAAAAAGTTAGGGCAATTCGTGATTGCCCTACACCTAGGTCAATTAGTGATATGCGTAGCTTTCATTGCCTGGCTAGTTTCCATAGACACATTGTTAGGGACTTTAGCACTATTGCTGCACCATTAATTGAGGTTGTCAAAAGGAACATAAGTTTTAAGTGGGGTTGTGATCAAAACAAGGCTTTTAATTACATTAAGGAAAAATTGAGTTTTATGCCCTTACTTGTCTTACTTGACTTTGCAAAAAATTTTAAGATTAAGTGTGATGCTTCAAGGATTGGCATTGGAGCTGTTTTGATGCAAGAAAGGCACCTAATTGCCTACTTTTTAGTGAAAAGCTACGTGAAGCAAGTCTTAATTATCCTACTTATGATAAAGAGATGTATGCATTGTTATGGACTTTGGAGACATGGCAACATTACCTTTGGCCCAAGGAGTTTGTCATCCATACTAACCATGAATCCTTGAAGCACTTGAAGGGACAAGGAAAGTTAAACAAAAGAAATGCCAAGTGGATTGAATTCATTGAGACCTTTCTCTACATAATCAAATATAAGCATGGAAAATGTGGTAGTTGATACATTATCTTACAAGTATGCCCTTATCTCTACACTTATTACAAAATTATTAGGATTTGAATATATTAAAGATTTATATATGGAAGATCCTGATTTTGCTAATGTGTATAAAATATGTGAGAAGTCAGCCTTTGAGAAGTTTTATAAGCATGAGGGTTTCTTATTTAGGGAAAATTATTTATGCATGCCCATGAGCTCTTTGAGGGAGTTGGTTATGAGAGAAGCTCATGCGGGTGGTCTAATGGGTTATTTTAGAGTTAGGAAAACCCTAGATGACCTAACTAAACATTTCTTTTGACCACATATGAAACAAGATGTTAAGAGAGTATGTAAGAGATGCATAACACGTAAATAGGCAGAATTTAGAGTTTTACCCCATAGCATATATACCTCCTTACCATACCTAGCCATCCCTAGGTTGATTTATCTATGGACTTTGCATTAGGGTTGCTGCGATTAAAAAGGGGAATGGATTCTATATTTGTTGTTGTTGATAGATTTTCCAAGATGGCACACTTCATCCTATACTTTATGAGTATATCATTGTCCCTACTTTTAGGGGTAGGGTTGTTACTTCAGCCTAAGTAGGTTTGATTTTATTGTTAAAACATATAAATCATTAGTAAAAAACAAAGTGAGAATTTTCTCTTTTAGTTCTTCATTGAGCTTTGTGAACTTATTAAGATTATTGTCTTGTAGCATTCCAACCCAACTAATCACTCCCAAATCCCTTCTTTCTGAAGTATGGCATCCATATTCTTCTTTATACCTTTGGAGCAATAAAGTCTAGTTAGTAGGGCATTAAGTTACAAACCTATCCCTTAAGAATTGAACCAATAAAACTTGGTAAGGAAAGCTAATCAAGATCAACTACTCCATTATTTGAGGGAATTCAATGGATTTAAAGTGCTGAAGTTGTAATTATGTGCTTGTCATAATGAATATAACATTTTGTGTAAACACAAAAATTAACTTTATGATTTGTATGAATAACTCCTTGTAATGAGAAGAGCATACTATGACAATTAAGAAAATAAAATTAAAACCTTTTTATAGAAAATGACAAGAGCACTTGCTTATTTACCCTAACTTTACCACTCTCATTTAACCATTAAAGATTATATGGCGTAAGATGCTTCATAGTTGTTAAATTCAACTTTTCAACCATAATTGTGCTAGCTACATTAGTGCAAATTCCACCATTAATAATCATACTACATACCTTATCTTTGATGAGCACCTCATATGAAAGATGTTATCTCGTTACACCTCATTTTCTTCCTTCACTTGCATATTTGATGCTCACCTTGTGATTAGAGTTACTCCATTAATTGGATACTGCTCTCCATCACTTTCACCCTCTGATGATGGCACAACTTCATCAACAGTTTTAATTCCTGGAGAATGATCTATTTCTTTTTAGAACTACACAATGGATTTCCTAAATAATGGGATAGTCTCTTCATTTCAAGGAATTATTCACATAGATCATGAAGTTAATTTTTGTGATGAGAGAATCATCCCTCATCACAAGGTGAGATCATTATTTAACAAAAGTTATTTTCTAGATCATTCTCCAGGAATAATTTCCTACAATGAAAGTTGATCCTTGTTCAGGCTATTAAATAACAACCCTAAAACCTTAAAAGTAAAGGCAATGATCCTTTCATTCCAAAGAGTCATTTACTCAAAAGAATCATCAACATAACTTAAATGTCTATCCCGATAATGTATTTCATTGCAAGATGCACATTATTATGTCTTAGTTAGTCCAAATCTATTTGAGTCCATCAAATAGATGAGTTATTGCTTGAACATGCATGTTACAGTGAAATTAATGTTTGGTGTAGACATAGATGCTTTTTGTATCATCATTTTGCGTGAAAGATTTCCTATAACAAATGGAAAAGCCCTATTCACAAGGAATTAAGTGATGGTGTCAAGTTTTAAGCAAAAATGATTCTCTCTTAATAAAGAAAGCTATTCAACAGCAATAACTCCTCAATTTGATGGACTTTAATACATTTAAACTCTTTGATAAGTTTTTTTTTTTGTTCTTAAAAGGATCAAAGGACAAAATTCTCACTTTTCAATTCATATAATTATTCTTAAAGATAAGTTAGGTTGAACACTCCTATTTTGTTATAAACTCCCATTTTATAACAAATTCTTATATCATAACAAACTCCTACTTAAAAGTGAATTTCCTACTTTATAACAAATTCCTACTTAGAAGTGAATTTTATTACTTAACCCTAGCCCATTAAGCTAGGAATTTGTCCTCTTGTTAGATTGATCCTTTTGTTGTTACTAATGTCTTTTCTCATGGTGTAGTTGAGATTCAAAGTCTAGAAAAATAAAGTGTTCAAAGTGAATGGCCAAAGTTTAAAACCTTACTATAAAGGGTTCCAAGTGTATATTGTGCAGAAGATGGAGATAGACCTTATTTAAGCCTTATGACATGCTTTCTAGTAAAGTTAAAGACATTAAACAAATGTGCTACATGAGAGCCAACCTAAGAATCAGATTTGCTTTTCTCCTCCCGTTCATCTTAATTTTTGTTTTTACATGTGATTTTATGTTTTTGTATTCTTTATTCTATTTTACATTTAATTCTTACATTGGGACAATGCAAGGTTTAAGTGTGGTAAAAGGATCAGTTTGTTTTGTTCAATTTTGTTTAGTCTTGTCTAGATTTTTTTTTTATAAAAAAATTATGCTTGATCAAATTTTTTTGAATCTATTGTTTAACTTCAAAAAAATTTTCTTTTGCTATTGCTTGCCAATGTAAATGAATGACATCTTTCTTACTTAATGGTTGATATAAGTGTTGAAGTTTCTACTCTTTAGAGAGGTTTGTGTGGGTTTATAATTTGGCATGGTTGGTTATAATTTCACTCGCTTTTTGTATGTTGCATACTTTGCATTCATGAAGAATTTTATGGATATATCTTATGAAAACCTTTGTGACACAAAGCTTGTCCATTAGGGGTGACCTAAAAGTTTAAAGGCCTATTGCATACACCAAAAGCAATCTTGATTCCTATGAAAATGAATTAGGATTTGTTTTATTTTACTCAAGGACGAGCAAAAGTGAAGTGTTTGGAAACTTGATAAGTATGTTAAGTGCACTATATTTATTTTCTTATATTTAACCTTTTTAGTGTATTTTCTTCCTAAATGTACTTATTGGAGTTGATTTTATGTGTTGGTAAAGAAGGATATGGATGCCACACTTTAGAAAGAAGGGATTTGGGAGTGATAAGTTGGGTTAGAATGTCATAAGGCAATAATCTTAATAAGTTTGTAAAGCTTAATGAAGAATTGAAAGAGAAAATTCTCACTTTGACTTTCACCAATGATCTGTATGTTTTAATAATGAAATCAAGTCTACTTAGGCTGAAGTAACAACCCTTCCCTAAAAGTAGAGACAATGATATACCCTTAAAGTATAGCAACACTCTTATTTTGTTATAAACTCCTATTTTAGAAGAAAGGATTTCTTGCATATGTTGTATCCTATCAAGGAGATTAGTGATAAAGGGATTTCCTTAAAAATAGATGGAAAACTTATTATTTTTAAATTTATATCTACTCCTGAATATAGGGACATAGATTTACTTCAAAAAACAATAAGAAGAAAAGAGAAATTTATTCAATCTCTTCAAAATGAAGAAAAAAATAAACACTTACAAGAAAAAATTAATACTCTTGTTATTCAAGTTAGGATACAGGAAATACAAATAAAGGTTAGAAATGCAAAGATTCCTACTACCTTTTGGAATAGGAAAAAATATATGGTAGAACTGTCATATGAAGCGACTTTTAATAAAAGTCAAATTCCTACTAAGACCCAATCCATAGCCATGGGGACAAGGTATTTAGAGATCTATTAAAAAGAAATAGATGATCTCCTAAAAAAAGAGTTTATCAGAAAAAGTAATAGCCTCTAGAGTTACCCAGCATTTTATGTTAAGATTGTTGTAAAAGTGAAATGAGGGGTTCCAAGATTAGTTATTAATTACAAGCCTTTTAATAAAGCCTTAAGATAGATTAGGTATCTTATAGGATACCTAATAAGAAAATTTTGCTTAATTGGCCTTAATTAGCCTTTTAATGTGGGTTCTAGCAAGAAGGCAAGTAATTTTGATCCCTAACCAAGTAGAAATAGAGATATCAAATGTTTCAAGTGATTGGGAAGGGCTCTTAATGTAGAAAACCCCAAAAAGATTGGCTTAGGGACCCAATGCACTTAAGGAATCAAAGAATATCCAAGAAAGCTAAATCAGACTGTAATAAGACAAACCCTAGACCCAACATTCAAAAGAACACGAACCTAGGGTATTTAAAAAGGATATTGATGCAGAAAACCTCAAAAAGACGTGGCTCAGGGACCTAACGCACATAGGGAATCAAAGAATATCAAGGAAAGCTAAATCAGACTGTAATAAGACAAACCCTAGATCCAACATTCAAAGGAACACGAACTTAGGGTATTTAAGAAGGATATTAATGCGAAAAACCCCAAAAAGATGTGGCTTAAGGACCCACCAAACACAAGGAATCAAAAAATAACTAGGAAAGCTAAATTAGACTTTAATAACACAAACCCTAGACCCAACATTCAAAGGAATATGAACCTAGGGTATTTAAGAAGGATATGTGCACCACACTCTAGAAAGGTAGGGATTTAGGAGTGATGAGTTGAACACAAAAAAAGAGGTACCTCTTGATAAGTTCTTTAGTTCTCAAAAGAACCGAGGGAGAAAAACCTTACTTTTTATTTCACTTAAAATTGTTTGATGATCTAAAGCATACAAAGAGGTGCCTATTTATAGGCTAAGATAGCAATCTTAAAGAGGCACAAATTCCTACTTAGGAAAAATTCTTATTTAGGAAGAATTCTTATCGAGGGACAAATTTTTACACAGACAATAAGCTCCTAATTAAGAGTGAATGCTATTACTTAGTCTTGACCCATTAGGTACTCCAATCATATTATTAAGGCTTGGACTCTCTTTCAAGCTTGAATTTGCACCATTTGAAGCTTGGTTGGCCTGAATGTCCTTAATTAACCCATTTAGTGCTTCTTTTATCTTTTTGACTCTAGCTAGCGTTATTGGGCCATTTGGAATGTGCAATAGACTCTTGCATCATTTGAAGCCTTCCACCCATCATGTTTAAGGTTCTCATCAGATATGGACTCCACACTCTAAAAAAGAAAGAAATTAACAGTGACAAGTTGAGTTGAATCCCACAAAAGGAGGTACCTCTTGATAAGTTCTGTTGTTCTCAAAAAAACCAAAGGAGAAAACCCTTACTTTGTATTTTTCTCAAAGTTGTTTGATGTTCCAAAGCTTACAATAAAGTGCCTATTTATAGGCTAAGATAGCAATCCTAATAAGACATAAATTCCTATTTAGGACAAATCCTTATTTAGGAGAAATTCACTAATCATAGTTTTGAATTTTCCTGTTGGAATAAAATTTGGGAAGATGCTGAGACAAATTTTCGCATACAGTGGAGCGTTGGAGTAGAAAAGTTTTATATGTTTGTTTTTTTTTTTTTGGTCCTTTATCAATGTAGTTGTTGCTTTGGCAATGATCGAGCCATTTTTGTGGTCATCTAGACACAGGTTGGTCATCTGTTGGAACTATGGACCTTCTAATAAGACATAAATTCCTATTTAGGACAAATCCTTATTTAGGAGAAATTCCTATCTAGGACAAATTCTTACATAAAAAACTCACTTTTAGACAATCACTTATTTAGGATAAACTACTATTTAGGAGTGAATGCTATTACTTAGTCCTGGGCCACTAAGTACTCCTATCATGTTAATAAGGCCTTGAGTCACTTACAAGCTTGAATTCGCACCATTTGTAGCTGGGTTGGCCTGAATGTCCTCAATCAGCCTTTTTAGTACTTCTTTCATCTTTTTGGCTCTAACTCATGTTATTGGGCCTTTTGGAATATGCAATGGACCTCTTGCATCCTTTGAAGCCTTCCACTTATATCTCTAAGGTTCTCATCAAGTCTCGTTGCATCTCAATGTCCAAATAAGTGTGCAATGATATTGAGAGGTAATGGTGATGTTGAAACTACAAGTGAATGAAATGATGATTCTATACCATCATTAGATGGTGAAAGTGATGGAGAGGTGTATCTAGTTAATAGAGTAGCTCTTGTCAAAATGAGGTGCAATGAGAAAACATCTTCCATATGAGGTGTCTCATTAAAGATAAGGTATGTAGTATGATTATTGATGGTGGGAGTTGCACTAATGTAGCTAGTACAATTATGGTTGAAAAGTTGAATTTACCTACTATGAAGCATCTTAGGCATATAAGTTTTAGTGGTTGCATAAGAGTGGTGAAGTTAGGATAAATAAGCAAGTGCTCATGTTATTTTCTCTCAGAAGGTACCATGATGATGTTTTATGTGATGTTGTACCTATACATACAGACCATAGTTTATCAGGACGGCCATGGTAGCTTAATAGGTGAGTTATGCATGATGGCTTTAAGAACCGATATTCCTTTAAAATGAATGAAAAACCCATCACTCTTGTACCATTAACACCTCGACAAATTTATAAGGATCAATTAAGGATTAAAAATAAGAGTGAATTGAAAAGAGAGATTGGAAAGAGAGGGCAAACTAAAACGAAAAGAGAGGAGAAAAAGTGAGGACACAATAGAGAAGAAAAATGAAAGTTTCTATGTAAAAGAAAGTGATTTTAAAGGATCATTTTATGCCAAACATCTTATGATTGTATTTTTTTATAAAAAGACTTATTTTAACATTAAAAATTTTGATCCGTCTTTGCCTAGTGTTTTTATTTCTTGATGGGGGAAACCCTAAAAAGATGTGTTTAAAGGCCTAACACATGTAAGGAATCAAAGAATATCCAAAAAAGCTAAATCATATTTTAATAACTCAAACCTTAGACCCAACATTCAAAGGAACACAACCTTAGGATATTTAAGAAGGATATGTGTGCCATACTTTAGAAAAGAAGGCAATTGGGAGTGATAAGTCAAGTTGAATACCACAAGAAGAAATACTTGTTGATAAGTTCTTCAGTTCTTGAAAGAACCAAAGGAGAAAACCCTAACTTTCTTTTTTCTCTCAAAGTTTTTTGATCTTTTAGAACTTACATAGATGTGCCTATTTATATGCTAAGATAGAAATCTTAAAGAGGCATAAATTCTTATTTAGGACAAATTCTTACACAAAAAACTTTCACTTTTATACAACCACTTATTTAAGATAAACACCTATTTAGGAGTGAATGCTATTACTTAGTCCTAGTCCATTAAGTACTCTAATCATATTAACAAAGGCCTTGACTCTCTTTCAAGCTTGAGTTTGCACCATTTGTAGCTTAGTTGGCCTAAATGTCCTTAATCAGACCATGTTGCCATGTCTCCAAAGTCCGTATCAATGCATACATCTTTTTATGTTAAGTAGGATAATTAAGGCTTACTCCACTTAGCTTTTCACTAAAGTAGGCAATTGGGCACCTTTCTTACACCAAAATAGCTTTAATGCCAATACCTGAATCATCACATTCAATCTCAAAATTTTTTGCGAAGTCAAGTCAAGCAAGTAAGGGTGCAACTCATGTTCTTTTTGATAACCTCAGTTAGTGGTGCAACAATGGTGCTAAAGTCCTTAACAAAATGTCTATAAAGACTAGTTAAAGCATGAAAACTACGCGCATCACTAATTGACTTAGGTGTAGGCCAATCACAGATTGCCCTAACTTTTTCCTCGTCAACCTCAATACCTTTAGCACTCATAAGATAGCTAAGAAATATGATCTAATTAGTACAAAAGGAAGATTTCTTAAAGTTAGCTTACAATTCCTTAGAACATAAAACAATTAAAATAAAACATAAGTGATCAAAATACTCTTCTGGGCTTTTGCTATAGACCAAAATATCATCAAAATACTCAACCACAAATTTACTAATGAATGGATGCAAAACATGATTCATTAATTGCATAAAAGTGCTTGGTGCATTAGTGAGACCAAATGGCATAACAAGTTATTTATACAAACTATACTTAGTTTTAAAAGTTGTTTTCCACTCATCTCCCTCTCTCATCCTAATCTTGTGATATCCACTCTTTAAATCAATTTTTGAAAAGACACATGAACCACGCACTTCATCCAACATGTCATCTAACCTAGGTATGGGGTGATGGTACTTTATATTGATTTTGTTGATTACTTAACAGTCAACACATGTCCTTCAAGTCCCATCTTTCTTAGGTACAAGTAAGACAAGAACCACACTCATGTTTTCCCTCACATATCCTTTGAAATAAGTTCCTCAACTTGTCTTTAAAGCTCCTTTGTCTCCTTAGGACTACTCCTATATACTGGCCAGTTTGGGATAGATGCACCAGGGATAAAATCCAATTGATGCTTAATTCCTTTCTTAGGTGGAAATCCACATGGGACATCGTCAGGGAATACATCTTTAAAGTCCTATAAAAGAGGAATAACAACACTAGGCAAAGACTTGGAGGTGGATGTGTGAGAGAAGGCATGAATCCCTATGCGGTTCTCATTCTACTTATACCTAAGAAGGATGCTCCACCTTTTGTAGCAATAACTCATTCACACTTAATGGTCTTGAAAATAGCTTGAGTGCCTAGAACAGGCACAATATTCATGGCAACAAGCACATCTATACTCCCTTGAATTTCATTAAAAAAGAAGTCTTGATGATGACTAGCTTTTCTTTCAAATATCTGCAGTATAATTACTAAATAATGAGACTGTCTCTTCATTTCTTCCAAACAAGGCTTGACCTTTTGTTGGAATAACTCATTCACACTTAATGACCTTAAAAAAAGCTTGTGTGCCCACAATAGGCATAATATTCATGCCAACAAGCACATCTATACCACCTTGGTACAAGGAATCTGTTGAATTTCATTAAACAAAGAAACTTTGGTGATTACTCGCGCTACTTACAAGTATTTTCTACTTAATAACAAACTAATGAGATGGTCTTTTAAAAATACCTTTATGGCAAAGACCACATCAAAACTCCCTTTGAACAAGGAATCCATTAAATTTCATTAAACAAGAGTTCTTTGATCATGACTAGCATTTCTTACAAGCATTTTCAGAATAATTAGTGAATAAAGTGACCATCTCTTCATTTCTTCCTAACACAGCTCCACCTTTTGTTGCAATAACTCATTCACACCAAATGATCTTGAAAATTGCTTGTGTGCCCTTAACAGGCAATATATTCATGGCAAGGAGAACATTTGTTCTCCCTTGGAACTAGGAATTTGTTAAATTTCATTAAACAAGGAGTCTTTGTTGATGACTAGTATTTCTTACAAGCATTTTTGGTATAATTACTAAATAAGGAGACCGTCTCTTCTTTTCTTCCTAACAAGGCTCCACTTTTTGTTCAATAACTCATTCACACTTAATGATCTCAAAAATAACTTGTGTGCCCACAACAGGCAATATATTCATGGCAAAAAGCACATCTATACTCGCTTGAAATAAGGAATCCATTGAATTTCTCTAAACAAGGAGTCTTTGATGATGACTAGCATTTCTTACAAGCATTTTCAAAATAATTATTTAATAAAGAGACCGACTTTTAATTTTTTCCTAACATGGCTCCACCTTTTGCTGTAATAACCCATTCACACCAAATGATCTTGAAAATTACTTGTGTGCCCACAACCAGCACTATATTCATGGCAACAAGCATATCTATACCCCCTTGGAGCAAGGAATCTATTAAATCTTACTAAACAAGGAGTCTTTGGTGATGACTAGCATTTCTTACAAGTATTTTCCACTTAATTATAAACTAATGACACCATCTCTTGATTTGTTCCTAACAATGCTCCACTTTTGGTTGTCATTACCCATTCACACTTAACAATCTTGAAAATAACTTGTGTGCCCACAACAGGCAATATATTCATGGAAAAATCCATATCTATAATTTCTTTGAACAAGGAATCCGTTGAATTACAATAAACAAGGTGTCTTTGATCAAGACTAGCATTTCTTACAAGCATTTTCGATATAATTATTCAATAAAGAGACTGTCACTTCATTTCCTCCTAACAAGGGTCCAACTTTGGTTGCAATAACTCATTCACACTTAATGATCTTGAAACTAGCTTGTGTGCCCTCAACAAACACTATATTCAAGGCAACAAGCACATATATACTATCTTTGAACTAGGAATCCGATGAATTTCATTAAAGAAGGAGTCATTGATGATGACTAGTATTTCTTTCAAGTATTTTTGGTATAATTACTGAATAATGAGACCATTTCATTATTTCTTCCTAACAAGGCTCCACCTTTTGTTGCAATAACCCATTCACACTTAATGATCTTGAAAATAGATTGTGTGGCCATAACAAACACTATATTCATGGCAACAAGCACATCTATACTCTCTTGGAACTAGGAATCTTATGAATTTCATTAAAGAAGGTGTCATTGATGATGACTAGCATTTGTTTGAAGTATTTTTGGTATAATTACTGAATAATGAGATCATCTCATCATTTCTTCCTAATAAGGCTCCCTCTTTGTTGCAATAACTCATTCACACTTAATGATCTTGAAATTAGCTTGTGTGCCCATAACAGGCAATATATTCATCACAAAATGCACATCTATACTCCCTTGTATCAAGGAATTTGTTGAATTTCAATAAACAATGAGTCTTTGATCATGGCTAACATTTCTAACAAGCACTTTTGGGACAATTACTAAATAATGAGACCATCTCTTCATTTCTTCCTAACAAGGCTCCACCTTTTGTTGCAATAACTCATTCACACTTAATGATCTTGAAAATAGCTTATGCACCCTCAATAGGCACTATATTTATGGCAACAAGCACATTTGTACTCCCTCAAAATAAGGAATCCAATGAATTTCATTAAACAAGGAGTCTTTGGTGATGACTACCATTTCTTGCAAGTATTTTCTACTTAATTACAGACAAATGAGCCTATCTCTTGTTTTCTACCTAACAATGCTCCACTTTTTGTTGTATTTACCCATTCACAATTAATAATTTTGAAATTAGCTTGTGTGACCACAACAGGGACCAATATTCATGGCAACAAGCACATCTATTCTCCCTTGGATATAAGAATCTATTGAATTTCATTAAACAAGGAGTCTTTGTTGATGACAAGCTTTTTTGGTACAATTACTGATTAATAAAACTGTCACTTCATTTCTTCCTAACAAGGATTGACCTTTTGTTGCAATAACCTATTCACACATAATGATCTTAAAAATTGCTTGTGTGCCCACAACAGACAATATATTCATGGAAACAAGCACATCTATACTTTCTTGGAACTAGGAATCTGATGAATTTCATTAAAGAAGGAGTCATTGATGACAATTAGCATTTCTTTCAAGTATTTTTGGTATAATTGCTAAATAATGTGACCGTCTCATCATTTCTTCCTAACAAGGCTCCCCTCTTGGTTGCCATAACTTATTCACACTTAATGGTCTTGAAAATAGCTTGTGTGCCTACAACAGACATTATATTCATGGCCACAAGCACTTCTATACACCCTTGGAACTAGGAATCTAATGAATTGCACTAAACAAGGAGTCATTGATGATGGCTAGCATTTTTTTCAAGTATTTTTGGTATAATTACTGAATAAAGAGACCGTCTCATCATTTCTTCCTAGCAAGGCTCCACCTTTTATTGCAATAACTCATTCACACTTAGTGATCTTGAAAATAGCTTGTGTGCCTACTACAGGCATTACATTCTTAGCCATATGCACATCTATACTTTCTTGGAACAAGGAATCTGTTGAATTTCATTAAATAAGGAGTCTCTCATGATGACTAGCATTTCGTACAAGTATTTTCTACTTAATTACAAAATAATGAGACTGTCTCTTGATTTTTTCCTCACAATGCTCCACGTTTGATTGTCATTACCCATTCATACTTAAAGATCTTGAAATTCACTTATGTGCCCACAATAGGCAATATATTCAATGCATAATACACATCTCTACTCCCATGTAACATGGAATCCATTAAATTTTAATAAACAAGGATTCTTTGATCATGGCTAGCATTTCTTACTAGCACTTTTGGTACAATTGCTAAATAATGAGACCATCTCTTCATTTATTCATAACAAGGCTCCACCTTTTGTTGCAATAACTCATTCACACTTAATGATCTTGAAAATAGCTTTTGTTCCCTTAACAGGCACTATATTCATGGCAACAAGTAAATATGTACTCCCTTAGAACAAGGAATCCGTGGAATTTCTCTAAACAAGGAGTCTTTGGTGGTAATGAGCATTTCTTACAAGTATTATCTACTAAATTATAGACTAATGAGACTGTCTCTTGATTTCTTCCTAACAATGCTACACTTTTTGTTGTAATTACCCATTCACACTTAATGATCTTGAAAATAGCTTATGTGTCCATAGGAGGGACCAATATTCATGGCAACAAGCACATATATTCACAAGCTTTTTCATTAAACAATGAGTCTTTGATGATGACTAGCATTTCTTACAAGCTTTTTCGATAGAAATAGCATTTCTTCCTAACAAGGATCCACCTTTTGTTGCAATAACCCATTCACGCTTAATGGTCTTGAAAATAGCTTGTGTGCTCACAACAAATACTATATGCCTTGCATCAAGCACATCTATACTCCTTTGGAAATAGGAATCCAATGAATTTCATTAAACAAGGAGTCATTGATGATGACTAGCATTTCTTTCAAGTATTTTTGGTATAATTACAAAAAAATGAGACCGTCTCATCATTTCTTCCTAACAAGCCTCCACCTTTTGTTTCAATAACTCATTCACACTTAATGATCTGGAAAATAGCTTATGTGCCCACAATAGGCACTATATTCATGGCAACAAGTACATCTATACTCCCTTTGAACAAGGAATCCATTGAATTTCATTAAACAAGTAGTCTTTGGTGATGAGTAGTATTTCTTACAACTATTTTCTACTTAATTACAAATTAATGAAACCGTCTCTTGATTTCTTCCTTACAATGCTCCACTTTTTGTTGTAATTACCCATTCACACTTAATGATCTTTGAAATACCTTATGTGGCCAAAATGGGGACTAATATGACTAGCATTTCTTACAAGTATTTTCTACTTAATTACAGTCTAACGAGATCGCCTCTTGATTTCCTCCGATCAATTACCGATTAATGAGACTATCTCTTCATTTCTTCCTGACAAGGATCCACCATTCATTACAATAACCCATTCACACTTAATGATCTTGAAAATAGTTTGTGTGCCCACAACAGCCACTATATTCATGGCAATAAGCACATCTATACTCCCTTGGAACTAGGAATCTAATGAATTTCATTAAAGAAGGAGTCATTGATGATGACCAGCATTTCTTTTAAGTATTTTTGGTATAATTACTAAATAATGAGACCATTTCATCATTTCTTCCTAACAAGGCTACACCTTTTGTTGTAATAACTCATTCACACTTAATGATCTTGAAAATAGCTTGTGTGGCCACAACAGGGACCAATATTCATTAAGTTGAAAATAGCACATCTATTCTCCTTTGGATATAGGAATCTGTTGAATTTCATTAAACAAACTGTTATTGATGATGATTAGCATTTCTTTTAAGTATTTTTGATAAAATTACTGAATAATGAGATCGTCCCTTCATTTCATCCTAACAAGACTCCACCTTTTGTTGCAATAACTCATTCACACTCAATGAACTTGAAAATATCTTGTGTTCCCACAACAGGCACTATATTCATGTTAACAAGCACATCTATACTCCCTTGGAGCTAGAAATCCAATGAATTTTTTTAAACAAGGTGTCATTAATGATGACTAGCAATTCTTTCAATTATTTTTGGTATAATTACTTAATAATGAGATGGTCTCTACATTTCTTCCTAACAAGGATCCACCATTTTGTTGTAATTACCCATTCACACTTAATGATCTTGAAAATACCTTGTGTGGCCACAACAGGGAGTAATATTCATGGTAACAAGCACATCTATTCTCCCTTTGATATAGGAATCCATTGAATTTCATTAAAGAAGCAGTCTTTGAGAATGACTAGCATTTCTTACAAGCTTTTTTGGTACAATTACTAAATAATGAGACCGTCTCTTCATTTTTTCCTAACAAGGCTCCACCTTCTGTTGCAATAACTCATTCATACTTAATGATCTTGAAAATAGCTTGTGTGTCCATAATAGGCACAATTTTCATGGCAACGAGCACATCCATACTCCCTTAGAACAAAGAATCTGTTGAATTTCTTTAAACAAGGAGTGTTTGGTGATGACTAGCATTTCTTACAAGTATTTTATACTTAAATATAGACTAATGAGATAGTCTCATGATTTCTTCCTGACAATGCTCCACATTTTGTTGTAATTACCCATTCACACTAAATGATCTTGAAAATACCTTGTGTGCCCATAATAAAGACTAATATTAATGGCAACAAGCATGTCTATTCTCACTTGGATATAGGAATTTGTTGAATTTTCTTAAACAGGGAGTCTTTAATTATGACTAGCATTTCTTAGAAGCACTTTCGATACAATTTCTGAATAATGAGACTGTCTTTTTATTTCTTCCTAACAGGGCTCCACCTTTTGTTGCAATAACTCATTCACATTTAATGATCTCAAAAATAGGTTGTGTGCCCTTAATAGGCACTATATTCATGGAAACAACCACATTTATACTCCCTTGGAACAAGGACTTCGTTGAATTTCATTAAATAAGGAGCCTTTGTTGATGACTAGCATTTCTTACACGAATTTTCTAATGAATTACAGATCAATGAGATCATCTCTTGATTTCTTCCTAACAATGTTCCACTTTTTGTCGTAATTACCCATTTAGACTTAATGATCTTGAAAATACCACGTGCGCCCACAACAGGGACTAATATTCATGCCAACATGCACATCTATTCTCTCTTGGATATAAGAATGCATTGAATTTCATTAAGTAAGGAGTCTTTGATGATGACTAGCATCTGACAAGCACTTTCGGTACAATTACTGAATAATGAGACTGTCTCTTCATTTCTTCCTAGCAAGGCTCAACCTTTTGTTGCAATAACTCATTCACATTTAATGATCTTGAAAATAGCTTCTGTGCTCACAATAGACAAAATTTTCATGGCAACAAGCACATCTATACTCCCTTTCAAAAAAGAATCTGTTAATTTCATTAAACAAGGAGTCTTTGGTGATGACTAGCATTTCTTACTAGTATTTTCTACATAATTATAGACTAATGAGATCATCTTTTGATTTCCTCCTAACAATACTCCATTTTTTGTTGTATCTACCCATTCACACTTAATGATCTTGAAATACCTTGTGTGCCCATAGTAGGGACTAATATTCATGGCAACAAGCACATCTATTTTCCCTTGGATATGGGAATCCATTGGATTTCACTAAACAAGGAGTCTTCGATGATAACTAGCATTTCTTACCAGCATTTTTGGTACAATTTCTAAATAAGGAGACCGTCTCTTCATTTCTTCCTAACAAAGCTCCACCTTTTGTTGCAATAACTCTTTTGTACTTAATGATCTTGAAAATAGCTTGTGTGCCTCAACAGACACTATTTCATGGCA
>JAIRCJ010000122.1:91789-213825 GCA_020883675.1 Bruguiera gymnorhiza | reverse complement strand
TGGACTCCTTGGTGATGACTAGCCATTTTCTTACAGTATTTTTCTACTTAATTACAGACTAATGAGGCTGTCTCTTGATTTCTTCTAAAAATGCTCCACACTTTTGTTGTGATTACTCATTCACACATTAATGATCTTGAAAATAGCTTGTGTGGCCACAACAGGACCAATATTCATGGCAACAGGCACACCTATTCTCCCTTGCATATAAGAATCCATTGAATTTCATTAAATAAGGAGACTTTTGATGATGACTAGCATTTCTTACAAGCTTTTTTAGTCTAATTACTGAATAATGATATTGTCACTTCATTTCTTCCTACATGGATCCATATTTTGTTCCCAATAACCCAATACACACTATGATCTTGAAAATAGCTTTTGTGCTCATAATAGACACTATATTTGTGAAAACAAGCACATCTATACTCCTTTGGAACAAGGAATCCGAAGAATTTCATCAAATAAGGAGTCATTGATGACGACTAACATTTCTTTTAGGTATTTTTGATATAATTATTGAATAATGAGACCATCTCTTCATTTCTTCCAAACAAGGCTCCACATTTTGTTGCAATAACTCATTCACACTTAATGGTATTAAAAATAACTTGTGTGCCCTTAACAAAACTATATTCATGGCAACGAGCACATTTGTACTCCCTCGGAACAAGGAATCCATTGAATTTTTTTAAACAAGGAGTCTTTGCTGATGACTAGCATTTTTCACAAGTATTTTTGATTTAATTACAGACTAATGAGACCGTCTCTTGATTTCTTCCAAACAATGCTCCACTTTGTGTTGTAATTACCCATTCACAATTAATGATTTTGAAAATAGCTTGTGCGGCCACAATAGGGACCAATATTCATGGCAACAAGCACATCTATAGTCCTTTGGAATAAGGAATTCGTTCAATTTCATTAGAAAAGAGTCTTTGGTGATGACTAGCAGTTCGTTACAACTATTTCTACTTTAAATTATAGACTAATGGGACCATCTCTTGATTTTTTCCTAACAATGCCTCCAATTTCTACTATCATTACCCATTCACACTTAATGATCTTGAAAATACCTTGTGTGCCCATAACAAGGACTAATTTTCATGGCAACAAGCACATCTATTCTCCATTAGATATAGGAATCCGTTGAATTTCACTAAACAAGGAGTCTTTGATGTTGACTAGCATTTCTTACAAGCTTTTTTGGTCCAATTACTAAATAATGAAATCATCTCTTCATTTCTTCCTACATGGATCCACCTTTTGTTGTAAAAACCCATTCGTACTTAATGATCCTGAAAATAGCTTATGTGCCCACAACAAACACTATAATTAATGGCAACGAGCACATCTATACTCCCTTTGAAGAAGGAATTTGATGAAATTCATTAAACAAGGAGTCATTGATGATGACTAGCATTTCTTTCAGGTATTTTTGGTATAATTACTGAATAATGAGACCGTCTCTTCATTTCTTCCAAAGAAGGCTCCACCTTTTATTCCAATAACTCATTCACACAAAATGGTCTTGAAAATAACTTATGTGCCCTCAACAAGTACTCTATTCATGGCAACAAGCACATATGTACTCCCTCAAAACAAGGAATTCATTGAATTTTTTTATAGAAGGTGTCTTTCGTGATGACTAGCTTTTCTTACAAGTATTTTTTACGTAATTACAAACTAATGAGACTGTCTCTTGATTTCTTCCAAACAATGCTCCACTTTTTGTTGCAATTACCCATTCTTAATTAATGATCTTGAAAATAGCTTATGTGGCCATAACAGGGACCAATATACATGGAAACGAGCACATCTATAGTCCTTTGGAATAAGGAATCCGTTGAATTTCATTAGACAAGGAGTCTTTGGTGATGACTAGTAGTTCTTACAACTAATTTCTACTTAATTACAAACTAATGAGACCATCTCTCAATTTTTTCCTAACAATGCTCCAATTTTTGTTTTAGTTACCCATTGACACTTAATGATCATGAAAATACCTTGTGTGCCCACAACAGGGACAAATTTTCATGGCAACAAGTACATCTATTCTCTATTGGATATGGGAATCTGTTGAATTTCATTAAACAAGGAGTCTTTGATGTTAACTAGCATTTCTTACAAGCACTTTCGGTACAATTCCTAAATAATAAGACTGTCTCTTCATTTCTTCCTAACAAGGCTCCCCCTTTTGTTGCAATAACTTATTCACACTTAATGATCTTGAAAATAGCTTGTGTGCCCTCAACAGACACTATATTCATGGCAACAAGCACATATGTACTCCCTTAGATCATCTCTTGATTTCTTCGTAACAATGCTATAGTTTTTGTTGTAATTACTCATTCACTCTTAATGATATTGAAAATAGCTTGTGTGGCCACAACAAGGACCAATATTCATGGCAAGAAGCACATTTATTCTCCCTTGGATATAGGAATTTGTTGAATTTTATTAAACAAGGAGTCTTTGATGCTGACTAGCATTTCTTGCAAGCACTTTTGCTACAATTCCCAAATAATGAGGCCGCCTTTCATTTCTTCCTAACAAAGCTCCACCTTTTGGTGCAATAACTCATTCACACTTAATAATCTTGAAAAAAACTTGTGTGCCCTCAACAAGCACATTTGTACTCCCTCAAAACAAGGAATCCATTGAATTTCATTCAACATGGAGTCTTTGGTGATGACTAGTAGTTCTTACTAGTATTTTTTACTTAATTACAGACTAATGAGACCGTCTCTTGATTTTTTCCTAACAATGCTCCACTTTTTGTTGTAATTACCCATTCATACTTAATAATCTTGAAAATAGCTTGTGTGGCTACAACAGGGACCAATATTCATGACAACAAGCACATCTATTCTCCCTTGGATATAGGAATCCGTTGAATTTCCTTAAATAGGGAGTCTTTTATGATGAGTAGCATTTCTTACAAGCTTTTTTAGTGAAATTACTAAATAATGAAATTGTCTTTTCATTTCTTCCTAACAAGGATCCACCTTTTGTTGCAATAATCCATTCACACTTAATGATCTCGAAAATAGCTTGTGTGCCCACAATAGACACTATATTCCTGGCAACAAGCACATCTATATACCTTTGGAACATGAAATCTGATGAATTTTGATAAACAAGGAGTCATTGATAACGACTAGCATTTCTTTCACGTAGTTTTGGTATAATTACTTAATAATGAGATCGTCGTTTTATTTCTTCCCAATAAGGCTTTACCATTTTGTACTAATTACCCATTCACACTTAAAGATCTTGAAAATACCTTGTGTGGCCACAATAACGACTAATATTCATGGCAACAAGCATATCTATTCTCCCTTGGATATAGGAATCCATTGCATTTCATTAAAAGAGGAGTCTTTGATGTTGATCTGCATTTCTTACAAGCACCTTCTGTAAAATTCCTAAATAATGAGGTCGTCTCCTAATTTCTTCTTAACAAGGCTCCACCTTTTGTTGCAATAATTCATTCACACTTAATGATTTTGAAAATAGCTTTTGGGCCCACAACAGGCACAATATTCATGGCAACAAACACATCTACACGCCCTTAGAAACAGGAATGCATTGAATTCAATTCAACAAGGAGTCTTTGTTGAAGACTAGCATTTCTTACAAGTATTTTCGGCATAATTACTGAATAATTTGATTGTTTCTTCCTTTCATCCTTTGATCATGTAAATAGCTTGTGTGCCCTCAACAGGCACAATGTTCGGGGCAACAAACACATTTGTACCCCCTCGGAACAAGGAATCCGTTGAATTTCATTAAACAAGGAGTGTTTGAGGATGACTAGCATTTTTTACAAGCTTTTTCGGTCAAATTACTGAATAATGAAACCGCCTCTTCATTTCTTCCTAACAAGGATCCACATTTTGTTGTAATAAACCATTCACACTTCTGTGCCCACAACGAACACTATATACATGGCAACAAGCACATCTATACTCCCTTTGAACAAGGAATCCAATGAATTTTATTAAATAAGGAGTCATTGATGATGACCAGCATTTTCTTCAGGCTTTTTTGTTATAATTACTGAATAATAAGGTCGTCTCTTCATTTCTTCCTAACAAGGCTCCACCTTTTGTTGCAATAACTCATTCATGCGTAATGATCTTGAAAATAGCTTGTGTGCCCACAACATACGCTACATTCATGGCAACAAGCACATCTGTACTCCCTCGGAGCAAGGAATCCATTAAATTTCATTAAACAAGGAGTGTCTGATGATGACTACCATTTTTTACAAGCTTTTTTGGTCAAATTACTGAATAATGAAACCGTCTCTTCATTTCTTCCTAACAAGGCTCCACCTTTTGTTGCAATAACTCATTCACGCTTAATGATCTTGACAATAGCTTGTGTGCCCACAACAGACGCAACATTCAAGGCAACAAGCACATTTGTACTCCCTCTGAACAAGGAATCTGTTGAATTTCATTAAAAAAGGAGTGTTTGATGATGACTAGCATTTTTTACAAGCTTTTACGGTCAAATTACAGAATAATGAAACCATCTCTTCATCTCTTCCTAACAGGGATCCACCTTTTGTTGTAATAACCCATTCACACTTGTGTGCCCACAATAGATGCTATATTCATCCCAACAAGCACATCTATACTCCCTTTGAACTAGGAATCCAATGAATTTCATTAAAGAAGAAGTCATTGATGATGACTAGCATTTCTTTCAGGTCTTTTTGTTATAATTACTGAATAATAAGGTCGTCTCTTCATTTCTTCCTAACAAGCCTCCACCTTTTGTTGCAATAACTCATTCATGTGCAATGATCTTGAAAATAGCTTGTCTGCCCACAATAGATGCTATATTCATGGCAACAAGCACATCTATACTCCCTCGGAACAAGGAATCTGTAGAATTTCATTAAAAAAGGAGTGTTTGATGATGAGTAGCATTTTTTACATGTTTTTTCGGTCAAATTACTGAATAATGAAACTGTCTCTTCATTTCTTCCTAACAAGGATCCACGTAATAACCCATTCACACTTGTGTGCCCACAACAAACACTATATTCATGGCAACAAGCACATCTATACTCCCTTTGAACTAGGAATCCAATGAATTTCATTAAACAAGGAGTCATTGATGATGACTAGCATTTCTTTCTGGTTTTTTTGTTATAATTACTGAATAATAAGGTCGTCTCTTCATTTCTTCCTAACAAGCCTCCACCTTTTGTTGCAATAATTCATTCATGTGCAATGATCATGAAAATAGCTTGTGTGCCCATAATAGATGCTATATTCATGGCAACAAGCACATCTATACTCCCTCATAACAAGAAATCTGTTGAATTTCATTAAAAAAGGAGTGTTTGATGATGACTAGCATTTTTCACAAGCTTTTACGGTCAAATTACTGAATAATGACACCGTCTCTTCATTTCTTCCTAACAAGGATCCACCTTTCGTTGTAATAAGCCATTCACACTTGTGTGCCCACAAGAAACAATATATTCATGGCAACAAGCACATCTATACTCCCTTTGAACTTGGAATCCAATGAATTTCATTAAACAAGGAGTCATTAATGATGACTAGCATTTCTTTCAGGTTTTTTTGATATAATTACTGAATAATAAGGTCGTCTCTTCATTTCTTCCTAACAAGGCTCCACCTTTTATTGCAATAACTCATTCATGCGCAATGATCTTGAAAATAGCTTGTGTGCCCATAATGGATGCTATATTCAAGGCAATAAGCATATCTGTACTCCTTCAAAACAAGGAATCTATTGAATTTGAATAAAAAAGGAGTGTTTGATGATGACTAGCATTTTTTACAAGCTTTTACGGTCAAATTACTGAATAATGAAACCGTCTCTTCATTTCTTCCTAACAAGGATCCACCTTTTGTTGTAATAACCCATTCACACTTGTGTGCCCACAACAAACACTATATTCATGGCAACAAGCACATCAATACTCCCTTTGAACTAGGAATCCAACGAATTTCATTAAACAAGGAGTCATTGATGATGACTAGCATTACTTTCAGGTTTTTTTGTTATAATTACTGAATAATATGGTCGTCTCTTCATTTCCTCCTAACAAGGCTCAACCTTTTGTTGCAATAACTCATTCATGCATAATGATCTTGAAAATAGCTTGTGTGCCCACAATACATGCTATATTCAAGGCAATAAGCACATGTGTACTCCCTTGGAACAAGGAATCTGTTGAATTTCATTAAAAAAGGAGTGTTTGATGATGACTAGCATTTTTTTACAAGCTTTTATGGTTAAATTACAGAATAATGAAACCGTCTCTTCATTTCTTCCTAGTAAGGATCCACCTTTTGTTTTTAATAACCCATTCACACTTGTGTGCCCACAACAAACACTATATTCATGGCAACAAGCACACCTATACTCCCTTTGAACTAGGAATCCAATGAATTTCACTAAACAAGGAGTCATTGATGATGACTAGCATTTCTTTCTGGTTTTTTTGTTATAATTACTGAATAATAAGGTCGTCTCTTCATTTCTTCCTAACAAGCCTCCACCTTTTGTTGCAATAATTCATTCATGTGCAATGATCATGAAAGTAGCTTGTGTGCCCATAATAGATGCTATATTCATGGCAACAAGCACATCTATACTCCCTCATAACAAGAAATCTGTTGAATTTCATTAAAAAAGGAGTGTTTGATGATGACTAGCATTTTTCACAAGCTTTTACGGTCAAATTACTGAATAATGACACCGTCTCTTCATTTCTTCCTAACAAGGATCCACCTTTCGTTGTAATAAGCCATTCACACTTGTGTGCCCACAAGAAACAATATATTCATGGCAACAAGCACATCTATACTCCCTTTGAACTTGGAATCCAATGAATTTCATTAAACAAGGAGTCATTAATGATGACTAGCATTTCTTTCAGGTTTTTTTGATATAATTACTGAATAATAAGGTCGTCTCTTCATTTCTTCCTAACAAGGCTCCACCTTTTATTGCAATAACTCATTCATGCGCAATGATCTTGAAAATAGCTTGTGTGCCCATAATGGATGCTATATTCAAGGCAATAAGCATATCTGTACTCCTTCAAAACAAGGAATCTATTGAATTTGAATAAAAAAGGAGTGTTTGATGATGACTAGCATTTTTTACAAGCTTTTACGGTCAAATTACTGAATAATGAAACCGTCTCTTCATTTCTTCCTAACAAGGATCCACCTTTTGTTGTAATAACCCATTCACACTTGTGTGCCCACAACAAACACTATATTCATGGCAACAAGCACATCAATACTCCCTTTGAACTAGGAATCCAACGAATTTCATTAAACAAGGAGTCATTGATGATGACTAGCATTACTTTCAGGTTTTCTTGTTATAATTACTGAATAATATGGTCGTCTCTTCATTTCCTCCTAACAAGGCTCCACCTTTTGTTGCAATAACTCATTCATGCGTAATGATCTTGAAAATAGCTTGTGTGCCCACAATACATGCTATATTCAAGGCAATAAGCACATGTGTACTCCCTTGGAACAAGGAATCTGTTGAATTTCATTAAAAAAGGAGTGTTTGATGATGACTAGCATTTTTTTACAAGCTTTTATGGTTAAATTACAGAATAATGAAACCGTCTCTTCATTTCTTCCTAGCAAGGATCCACCTTTTGTTGTAATAACCCATTCACACTTGTGTTCCCACAACAAACACTATATTCATGGCAACAAGCACATCTATGCTCCCTTTGAACTAGGAATCCAATGAATTTCGTTAAACAAGGAGTCATTGATGATGACTAGTATTTCTTTTAGGTTTTTTTGTTATAATTACTGAATAATAAGGTCGTCTCTTCATTTCTTCCTAACAACGCTCCACCTTTTGTTGCAATAACTCATTCACGCTTAATGATCTTGAAAATAGCTTGTGTGCCCACAACAGACGCTACATTCATGGCAACAAGCACATCTGTACTCTCTCGAAACAAGGAATCCAGTGAATTTCATTCAACAAGGAGTGTTTGATGATGACTAGCATTTTTTACAAGCTTTTTCGGTCAAATTACTGAATAATGAAACCGTCTCTTTATTTCTTCCTAACACGCCTCTACCTTTTGTTGCAATAACTCATTCATGCGTAATGATCTTGAAAATAGCTTGTCTCCCCACAATAGATGCTATATTCGTGGCAACAAGCACATCTGTACTCCCTCGGAACAAGGAATCTATTGAATTTCATTAAAAAAGGAGTGTTTGATGATGACTAGCATTTTTTACAAGTTTTTTCGGTCCAATTACTGAACAATGAAACCGTCTCCTCATTTCTTCCTAACAAGGATCCACCTTTTGTTGTAATAACCCATTCACACTTGTGTGCCCACAACAAACACTATATCCATGGCAACAAGCACATCTATACTCCCTTTGAACGAGGAATCCAATGAATTTTATTAAACAAGGAGTCATTGATGATGACTAGCATTTCTTTCAGGTTTTTTTGTTATAATTACTGAATAATAAGGTCATCTTTTCATTTCTTCCTAACAAGGCTCCACCTTTTGTTGCAATAACTCATTCATGCATAATGATCTTGAAAATAGCTTGTGTGCCCACAATAGATGCTATATTCAAGGCAATAAGCACATATGTACTCCCTCGGAACAAGGAATCTGTTGAATTTCATTAAAAATGGAGTGTTTGATGATGACTAGCATTTTGTACAAGTTTTTACGGTCAAATTACTGAATAATGAAACCGTCTCTTCATTTCTTCCTAACAAGTATCCACCTTTTGTTGTAATAACCCTTTCACACTTGTGTGCCCACAACAAACACTATATTCGTGGCAACAAGCACATCTATACTCCCCTTGAACTAGGAATCCAATGAATTTCATTAAACAAGGAGTCATTGATGATGACTAGCATTTATTTTAGGTTTTTTTGTTATAATTACTGAATAATAAGGTCATCTCTTCATTTCTTCCTAACAAGGCTCCACCTTTTGTTGCAATAACTCATTCACGCTTAATGATCTTGAAAATAGCTTGTGTGCCCACAACAGACGCTATATTCTTGGCAACAAGCACATCTGTACTCCCTCGGAACAAGGAATCCATTGAATTTCATTAAAGAAGGAGTGTTTGATGTTGACTAGCATTTTTTAGAAGCTTTTTCGGTCAAATTACTGAATAATGAAACTGTCTCTTCATTTCTTCCTAACAAGGATCCACCTTTTGTTGTAATAACCCATTCACACTTGTGTGCCCATAACAGACACTATATTTATGGGAACAAGCACATCTACACTCCCTTTGAACGAGGAGTCCGATAAATTTCATTAAATGAGTCATTGATGATAACTAGCATGTCTTTCAAATTTTTTTGTTATAATTACTGAATAATGAGGCTGTCTCTTCATTTCTTCCTAATAAGGCTCCACCTTTTGTTGCAATAACTCATTCACGCTTAATGATGTTGAAAATAACTTGTGTGCCCATAACAGATGCTATATTTATGGCAATAAGCACATCTCTACTCCTTTGGAACAAGGAATCCATTGAATTTCATTAAACAAGGAGTGTTTGATGATGTCTAGCATTTTTTACAAGCTTTTTCGGTCAAATTACTAAATAATGAAACCGTCTCTTCATTTCTTCCTAACAAGGATCCACCTTTTGTTGTAATAAGCCATTCACACTTGTGTGCCCACAATAAACACTATATTCTTGGCAACAAGCACATATATACTCTCTTTGAACTAGGAGTCCAATGAATATCATTAAACAAGGAGTCATTGATGATAACTAGCATTTCTTTCAGGTTTTTTTGTTATAATTACTGAATAATGAGGCTGTCTCTTCTTTTCCTCCTAACAAGGCTCCACCTTTTGTTGCAATAACTCGTTCATGCTTAATGATCTTGAAAATAGTTTGTGTGCCCACAACAGACACTATATTCATGGCAACAAGCACATCTATACTCCTTCAGAACAAGGAATCCATTAAATTTCATTAAACAAGGAGTGTTTGATGATGACTAGCTTTTTCTACACGCTTTTTCTGTCAAATTACTGAATAATGAAACTGTCTCTTCATTTCTTCCTAAGAAGGCTCCACCTTTTGTTGCAATAACTCATTCACGCTTAATGATCTTGGCAATAGCTTGTGTGCCCGCAACAGACGTTATATTCATGGCAACAAGCACATCTGTACTCCCTCAAAACACGGAATCTGTTGAATTTCACGAAACAAGGAGTGTTTGCTGATGACTAGCATTTTTTACAGGCATTTTCAGTCAAATTACTGAATAATGAAATCATCTCTTCATTTCTTCCTAACAAGGATCCATCTTTTGTTGCAATAACCCATTCACACTTAATGATCTTGAAAATAGCATGTATGCCCACAACAGACACTATATTCATGGCAACAAGCACATCTATACTCCCTTTGAACTAGGAATTTGATGAATTTCATTAAACAGGGAGTCATTGATGATGACTAGCATTTCCTTCAGGTTTTTTTGTTATAATTACTAAATAATAAGGCTGTCTCTTCATTTCTTCCCAACAAGGCTCCACCTTTTGTTACAATAACTCATTCACACTTAATGATCTTAAAAATAGCTTGTGTGCCCACAATAGACACTATATTTAGGGCAACAAGCACATCTATACTCCCTTGGAACAGGGAATCTATTGAATTTCATTAAACTAGGAGTCATTGATGATGACTAGCATTTCTTTCAAGTATTTTTGGTACAATTACTGAATAAATTGATTGTCTCTTCTTTTCTTCCTAACAAGGCTGCACCTTTTGTTGCAATAACACATTCACACTTAATGATCTTAAAAATACTTTGTGTGTCCACAATAGGCACTATATTCATGGAAACAAGCACATCTATACTTGCTTCGAACAAGGACTCCGTGGAATTTTGTTGAACAAGGAGTCTTTGGTGATGACTAGCATTTCTTTTAGGTATTTTTCGTTTAATTATTGAATAGTGTGACCGTCTCTTCATTTCTTCCTAACAAGGCTGCACCTGTTGTTCTAATTACTCATTTACGCTTAATGATCTTGACAATAGCTTTGATGCCTACAACAGACACTATATTCTTGGCAACAAGCACATTTGTACTCCCTCGGAACAAGGAATCCGTTGAATTTCAATAAACAAGGAGTGTTTGATGCTGACTAGCATTTTTTACAAGCTTTTTCAGTCAAATTACTAAATGATGAAACTGTCTTTTCATTTCTTCCTAACAAGGATCCACCTTTTGTTACAATATCCCATTCACACTTAATGATCTTGAAAATAGCTTGTGTGCCCACAATAGACACTATATTCATGTCAACAAGCACATCTATACTCCCTTTGAACTAAGAATCCGATGAATTTCATTAAATAAGGTGTCATTGATGATGACTAGCATTTCTTTTAGGCTTTTTTGTTATAATTACTGAATAATGAGGTTGTCTCTTCATTTCTTCCCAACAAGGCTCCACCTTTTGTTGCAATAACTCATTCACACATAATGATCTTGAAAATAGCTTGTGTACCCATAGGAGACGCTATATTCATTGCAACAAACACATCAGTACTCTGTTAGAATAAGGAATCCGTTGAATTTCATTAAATAAGGAGTGTTTAATGATGACTTGCATTTTTTACTGGCTTTTTCGGTGAAATTACTGAATAATGAAACCGTCTCTTCATTTCTTCCTAACAAGAATCCACCTTTTGTTGCAATAACCCTTTCACACTTAATGATCTTGAAAATAGTTTGTGTGCCCACAACAGACACTACATTCAAGGCAACAAGCACATCTATACTCTTTTTGAACTAGGAATCCAATGAATTTCATTAAACAAGGAGTCATTGATGATCACTAGCATTTCTTTCAGGTTTTTTTGTTATAATTACTGAACAATGAGGTCGTCTCTTCATTTCTTCCAAACAAGGCTCCACCTTTTGTTGCAATAACTCATTCACACTTAATGATCTTAAAAATAGCTTGTGTGCCCATAACAGGCATTGTATTCAGGGCAACAAGCACATCTATAATCCCTTGGAATAGGGAATCCGTTGAATTTCATTAAACCAGGAGTCATTGATGATGACTAGCATTTCTTTCAACTATTTTTGGTATAATTACTGAATAATGAGATCATCTCATCATTTCTTCCTAACAATGCTCCACTTATTCACACTGAAAGATCTTGAAAATAGCTTGTGTGCCCACAACAGACACTATATTCGTGGCTACAAGCACATCTATACTCCTTGGGACCAAGGAATCCGTTGAAT
The DNA here is from genome assembly GCA_020883675.1 of Bruguiera gymnorhiza. Taxonomy (NCBI): domain Eukaryota; kingdom Viridiplantae; phylum Streptophyta; class Magnoliopsida; order Malpighiales; family Rhizophoraceae; genus Bruguiera; species Bruguiera gymnorhiza. The sequence goes on along the minus strand of JAIRCJ010000122.1, from coordinate 201,506 downwards.
TTCATTGAAAAAGGAGTTTTCGGTGATGACTACCATTTCTTAGAAGTATATTCTACTTAATTATAGACTAATAAGTCCATCTCTTGATTTCTTCCAAACAATGCTCCACCTATTGTTGTAATTACCCATTGACACTTCATGATCTTGAAAATACCTTTTGTGCCCATAGTAAGGACAAATATTCACGGCAAAAAGCACACCTATTCTTTCTTGGATATAAGAATCCTTTGAATTTCATTAAACAAGGAGTCTTTGGTGATGACTATCATTTCTTATAAGTATTTCTATTTAATTCCAGACTAATTAGACCGTCTCTTCATTTCTTCCTAAAAAGGCTCCACCTTTTGTTGCAATAATTCATTCACACTTAATGATCTTGAAAATAACTTATGTGCCCATAAGAGGTACTATATTCAGGGCAACAAGCACATCTATAATCCCTGGCAACAAGGAATCCGTAGAATTTCATTAAACAAGGAGTCAGTGATGATGACTAGCATTTCCTTCCACTATTTTTGGTATAATTACTGAATAAGGAGACCATCTCATCATTTCTCCCTAACAAGGCTCCATCTTTTGTTGCAATAACGTATTCACACTAAATGATCTTGAAAATAGCTTGTGTGCCCACAACAAACACTATATTCATGGCAACAAGCACATCTTTACTCCCTTTGAACTAGGAATCTGATGAATTTCAGTAAACAAGGAGTCTTTGGTGATCATTAGCATTTCTTACAAGTATTTTCTACTTAATTCCAAACTAATGAGACTATCTCTTCATTTCTTCCTAACAAGACTACACCTTTTGTTGCAATAACTCATTCACACTTAATAATCTTGAATATAGCTTGTGTGCCCACTATAGGGACTATATTGATGGCAACAAGTACATCTTTACTCCCCTAGAATAGGGAATCTATTGAATTTCATTAAACAAGTTTTTGGTGATGACTACCATTTCTTTCAAGTATATTTTACTTAATTACAGACTAATGAGACTATCTCTTGATTTTTTCTTAACAATGCTCCACTTTTTGTTGTAATTACCCATTCACACTTAATGATCTTGAAAATACCTTTTATGCCCACAATAGGGACTAATATTCATGGCAACAAGCTCACCTATTCTCCCTTGGTTTTAGGAATCTGTTGAATTTCATTAAACAAGGAGTCTTTGATGACAACTAGCATTTTCGGTACAATTACTAAATAATAAAACCGTCTCTTCATTTCTTCCTAACAAGGCTCCACCTTTTGTTGCAATAACTCATTCACACATAATGATCTTCAAAATAGCTTGTGTGCCCAAAACAGACACTATATTCATGGCTAAAAGCACGTCTATACTCCCTTGGAACAAGGAATCCATTAAATTTCATTAAATGAGAAGTCATTGATGATGACTAGCATTTCTTACAAGTGTTTTCTACATTATTCTAGACTAATGAGACTGCCTCTTTGTTTTATCCTAACAAGACTCTACCTTTTGTTGCAATAACTCATTCATGCTTAATGATCTTGAAAATAACTTGTGTGCCCACAATAGGCACTATATTCATGGAAACAAACACATCTATACTCCCTTGGTACAAGGAATCCATTGAAGTTCATTAAACAAGGACTCATTGATGATGACTAGCATTTCTTTCAAGTATTTTTGGTTTAATTATTGAATAATGACATCGCTTCTTCATTTCTTCCTAACAAGTCTCCACCTTTTGTTGCAATAACTCATTCACACTTAGTGACCTTGAAAATAACTTGTATGCCCACAATAGGCACTATGTTCATGGAAACAAGCACATTTATACTCCCTTGCAACAAGGAATCTGATGAAGTTCTTTAAACAAGGAGTCTTTGGTGATGACTAGCACTTCATTCAAGTATTTTTGGTTTAATTACTGAATAATGAGACCGTCTCTTCATTTCTTCCTAACAACGCTCCAACTTTTGTTGCAATAACTCATTCAAACTTAATGATCTTGAGAATAGCTTGTGTGCATACAATAAGCACTATATTCATAGCAACAAGCACATGTATACTGTCTTGGAACAAGGAATCTATTGAATTTCATTTAACAAGGAGTCACTGATGATGACTAACATTTATTTCAAGTATTTTTGGTAAAATTACTGAATAATGTGTCTGTCTCTTCATTTCTTCCTAACAAGGTTCCACCATTTGTTGCAATAACTCATTCACACTTAATGATGTTGAAAATAGCTTTTGTGCCCCCAATAGGCACTATATTTAAGGCAGCAAGCACCTCTATACTCCCTTGGAACAAGGAATCCGTTGAATTTCATTAAACAAGAAGTCTTTGGTGATGACTACCATTTCCAAGAGGTATATTTTACTTAATTACAGACTTATTAGATCGTCTCTTGATTTCTTCCTAACAATGCTCCACTTTTTTTTGTAATTACACATTCACACTTAATGATCCTGAAAATATCTTTTGTGCCTATAGCAAGGACTAATATTCATGGCCACAGGCACACCTATTCTCCCTTAGATATAGGAATTCGTTGAATTTCATTAAACAAGGAGTCTTTGATGATGACTAGTATTTCCTTCCAGCATTTTCAGTACAATTACTAAATAATGAGTCCATCTCTTCATTTCTTCCTAACAAGGCTTCACCTTTTGTTGCAGTAACTTATTCATACATAATGATCTTGAAAATTGCTTGTGTGCCCACCACAGGCACTATATTCATGGCAACAAGCACGTCTATACTCCCTTGCAACAAGGAATCCATTAAATTTCATTAAACAAGGAGTCATTGATGATGACTAGCATTTCTTTCCAGTATTTTTGATATAATTACTAAGTAATGAGACTATCTCTTCATTTCTTCCTAACAAGGCTCCAACTTTTCTTGCAATAACTCTTCCACACAAAATGATCTTGAAAATAGCTTGTGTGCCCACAACAACCACTATATTCATGGCAACAAACACATCTATACTCCCGTGGAACAAGGAATCCATTGAATTTCATTAAACAAGGAGTCACTAATGATGACTAGTATTTCTTTTAAGTAATTTTGGTATAATTACCGAATAATGAGACCATCACTTTATTTCTTCCTAATAAGGCTCCATCTTTTGTTGCAATAACTCATTCACACTTAATGATCTAAAAAATAGCTTATGTGCCCACAACAGGCACTATATTCATGGCAACTAGCACATCTATACTCCTGTGGAACAAGGAATCTGTTGAAATTTCATTAAACAAGGAGTCATTAATGATGACTAGCATTTCTTTCAATTATTTTTGGTATAATTACTAGATAATGAGACCGGCCCTTCATTTCTTCCTAACAAGGCTCCACCTTTTCTTACAATAACTCATTCACACTTAATCATCTTGAAAATAGCTTGTGTGTCCACAACAGGCACTACATTCATGGCAACAAGCACATCTATACTCCCTTGGAACAAAGAATCCGTTGAATTTCATTAAACAAGGAGTCTTTGGTGATGACTAGCACTTCTTACAAATATTTTCTACTTAGTTCAAGACTAATGAGACGATCTCTTCATTTCTTCCTAACAAGGCTCCACCTTTTGCTGCAATAACTCATTCAAACTTAATGATCATGAAAAATGCTTGTGTGCCGACAGCAGGCACTATCTTTATGGCAACAAGCACATCTATACTCCCTTGTAACAACGAATCCATTGAATTCGTTAAACAAGGAGTCAATGATGATGACTAGTATTTCATTCAAGTATTTTTGGTATAATTTTTGAATAATAAGACCATCTCTTCATTTCTTCGAAACAAGGCTCCACCTTTTGTTGCAATAACTCATTCACACTCAAGGATCATGGAAATTGCTTGTGTTCCAACAATAGGCACTATATTCATGGCAACAAGCATATCTATACTCCCTTGGAACAAGGAATCTGTTAAATTTCATTAAACAAGGAGTCATTGATGATGACTAGCATTTCCTTTAGGTATTTTTGGTATAATTACTGAATAATTAGAAGGTCTCTTCATTTCTTCCTAACAAGGCTCCACCTTTTGTTGTAATAACTCATTCACGCATAATGATCTTGAAAATAGCTTGTGTGCCCACAACAGGCATAATATTCATGGCAACAAGCACATCTATACTCCCTTGGAGCAAGGAATCCGCTGAATTTCATGAAACAAGGTGTCATTAATGATGACTAGCATTTCTTTCAAGTATTTTTGGTATAATTACTGAATAATGAGACTGTCACTTCATTTTATCCTAACAAAGCACCAAGGAATCCATTGAATTTCATTAAACAAGGTGTCGTTGATGATGACTAGCATTTCTTTCGAGTATTTTTGGTATAATTATTGAATAATGAGACTGTCACTTCATTTCATCCTAACAAAGCACCATCTTCTGTTGCAATAACTTATTCACACTTAATGATCTAGAAAATAGCTTGTATGCCTACAACAAGCACAATATTCATGGCAACTAGCACATCTATACTCCCTTGGAATAAAGAATCTATTGAATTTCATTAAACAAGGAGTGATTGATGATGACTAGCATTTATTTGAATTGTTTTTGATATAATTAGTGAATAATGAGAAGGTCACTTCATTTCTTCTTAACAAGGCTCCATCTTTCGTTGTAATAACTCATTCACATTTAATGATCTTGAAAATAGCTTGTGTGTGCACAACAAGCACTATATTCATGGCAACAAGCACATCTATACTCCCTTAGAACAAGGAGTCCATTGAATTTCTTTAAACGTGAAGTCATTGATCATGACTAGCATTTCTCGCAATTATTTTTGGTTTAATTCTTGAATAACAAGACCATCTCTTCATTTCTTCCAAACATGGCTCCACCTTTTGGTGCAATAACTCATTCACACTTAGTGATCCTAGAAATAGCTTGTGTGCCCACAATAGGGACTATATTCTTGGCAACAAGCACATGTATACTCCCTTGGAACAAGGAATCCGTTGAATTTCATTAAATGAGGAGTCATTGATGATGACTAGCATTTCCTTTAGGTATTTTTGGTATCTTAAAAATTGCTTTTGTTCCCCCAACAGGTACTATATTCACGGCAATAAGCACATCTACACTCCCTTGGAATAAGGAATTTGTTGAATTTCACTAAACAAGAAGTCTTTGGTGATGACTAGCATTTGTTACAAGTATTTTTGGTATAATTACTGAATAATGAGACTGTCTCTTCATTTCCTCCTAACAAGGCTCCACCTTTTTTTGTAATAACTCATTCACACTTGATGATCTTGAAAATAGCTTGTGTGCCCATAACAGGCATTATATTCATGGTAGCAAGCACATATATACTCCCTTGGAACAAGGAATCTGTTGAATTTCATTTAACAAGGAGTCATTGATGATGACTAGCATTTATTTCAAGTATTTTTTGTAAAATTACTGAATAATGTGTATGTCTCTTCATTTCTTCCTAACAAGGCTCCACCATTTGTTGCAATAACTCATTCACACTTAATGATCTTGAAAATAGCTTTTGTGCCCCCAATAGGCACTATATTTAAGGCAACAAGCACCTCTATACTCCCTTGGAACAAAGAATCCGTTGAATTTCATTAAACAATAAGTCTTTGGTGATGACTACCATTTCCTAGAAGTATATTTTACTTAATTACAGACTTATTAGATCGTCTCTTGATTTCTTCCTAACAATGCTCCACTTTTTTTTGTAATTACACATTCACACTTAATGATCCTGAAAATATCTTTTGTACCCACAGCAAGGACTAATATTCATAGCCACAGGCACACCTATTCTCCCTTAGATATAGGAATCCATTGAATTTCATTAAACAAGGAGTCTTTGATGATGACTAGTATTTCCTTCTAGAATTTTCGGTACAATTAGTAAATAATGAGTCCATCTCTTCATTTCTTCCTAACAAGGCTCCACACTTAATGATCTTGAAAATAGCTTATGCGCCCACAACAAGTACTATATTCATGGCAACAAGCACGTCTATACTCCCTTGCAACAAGAAATCTGTTGAATTTCATTAAACAAGGAGTCATTGATGATGACTACCATTTTTTCAAGTATTTTTGGTATAATTACTGAGTAATGAGATTGTCTCTTCATTTCTTCCTAACAAGTCTCCACCTTTTCTTACAATAACTCTTTCACACATAATGATCTTGAAAATAGCTTGTGTGCCCACAACAAGCACTATATTCATGGCAACAAGCACATCTATACTCCAGTGGAACAAGGAATCCATTGAATTTCATTAAACAAGGAGTCATTGATGATGACTAGTATTTCTTTCAAGTAATTTTGGTATAACTTTATTTCTTCCTAACAAGGCTCCATCTTTTGTTGCAATAACTCATTCACATTTAATGATCTAGAAAATAGCTTGTGTGCCCACAATAGGCACTATGTTCATGACAATTACCATATCTATACTCCCGTGGAATAAGGAATCTATTGAATTTCATTAAACAAGGAGTCATTGATGGTGACTAGCATTTCTTTCAATTATTTTTGGTATAATTACTAGATAATGAGACTATCTCTTCATTTCTTCCTAAGAAGGCTCCACCTTTTCTTACAATAACTCATTCACACTTAATGATCTAGAAAATAGCTTGTGTGCCCACAACGGGTACTATATTCATGGCAACAAGCACATCTATACTCCCTTGGAATAAGGAATCCATTGAATTTCATTAAACAAGGAGTCTTTGGTGATGACTAGCATTTCTTACATGTATTTTCTACTTAGTTCAAGACTAATGAGATGATCTCTTCATTTCTTACTAACAACGCTCCACCTTTTGCTGCAATAACTCATTTAGATTTAATGATCATGAAAATAGCTTGTGTGCTAACAACAGGCACTATCTCCATGGCAACAAGCACATCTATACTCCCTTGGAACAATGAATCCATTAAATTTCATTAAATAAGGAGTCAATGATGATGACTAACATTTCATTCAAGCATTTTTGGTATAATTACTGAGTAATGAGACCATCTCTTCATTTCTTTGAAACAAGGCTCCATCTTTTGTTGCAATAACTCTTTCACACTCAATGATCATGAAAATCGCTTGTGTGCCCACAATAGGCACTATATTCATGGCAACAAGCACATCTATACTCCCTTGGAACAACGAATCTGTTAAATTTCATTAAACAAGGAGTCATTGATGATGACTAGCATTTCCTTCAGCTAATTTTGGTATAATTACTGAATAATTAGAACGTCTCTTCATTTTTTCCTAACAAGGCTCCGCCTTTTGTTGCAATAACTCATTCACACATAATGATCTTGAAAATAGCTTGTGTGTCCATAATAGGCACTATATTCATGGCAACAAGCACATCTATACTCCCTTGGAACAAGGAATCCATTGAATTTCATTAAATGAGTCATTGATGATGACTAGCATTTCCTTTAGGTATTTTTGGTATAATTACTAAATATTTAGAACGTCTCTTCATTTCTTCCTAACAAGGCTCCACCTTTTGTTGCAATAACTCATTCACACATAATGATCTTGACAATAGCTTGTGTGCCCACAACAAGCACTATATTCAAGGTAACAAGTAGATCTATACTCCCTTTAATGAGAACCATAAAGATGATGGGAGGAAGGCTTCAATGGATGCAAGAGGTCAATTGCACATTCTAGAAGGCCTAATAACACAAGCTAGAGCTTCAATCGATGCAAGAGGTCCATTGCACATTCCAGGAAGCCCAATAACACAAGCTAGAGCCAAAAAGATGGAAGAAACACTAAATTGGCTTATTAAGGACATTCTGGCCAACCAAGCTTCACATGGTGCGAATTCAAGTTTGAAAGAAAGTCCAGGCCTTATTAATATCATTGGAGTAATTAAAAAGTTAGGACTAAGTAATAGCAGTCACTCCAAATTAGGAGTTTATTTTCTGTGTAAGAATTTGTCCCTAGATAGAAATTCCTCCTAAATAAGGAATTGTCCTAAGTAGGAATTTATGCCTTTTTAGGATTGCTATCTTAGCCCATAAATAGGCATAAGGCGACAATTTATCAAACAACTTTGAGTGAAATAGAAAGCAAGGGTTTTCTCCCTCGGTTATTTTGTGAACTAAAAATCTTATCAAGCGGTACTTCTTATTATGGCGTTCAAATTAACTTATCACTCCCAATTCCTTTCTTTTCTAGAGTGTGGCGTCCTTATCCTTCTTAAACAACCTAGGTTCGTGCTCCTTCGAATGTTAGGTCTAGGGTTAGTGTTATTAAACTTTGATTTAGCTTTCCTAGTTGTCCCTTGATTCCATGTGTGCGTTGGGTACCTAAGCCACGTCTTTTAGGGGTTTTCCACAAAAGAGGCATGGGGAATATAAGGCTCGTAAAGCAAGAAGGTAGTTGAGATGTGCCTATGACCATGAAGATGATGTAGAAGATGATGAATTTGATGATCAAACTACTATGGTCAAAACTGCTAACAATAGAAGGAATCGAAGAGAATTTGGGAGGCAAGGCACCTATGACCATAATTTAAGCAGTATTAAAATGACAATTCCTCCATTCCAAGGTAAGAATGATCCTGATGCATACCTAGAATGGGAGAAGAAGGTTAAATTGGTTTTTGACTGCCACAACTATTTGAAGGAGAAAAAGGTAAAGCTTGTTGTAGTTGAGTTTACTAATTATGCTATTATTTGGTGGGATCAACTTGTTTTGACTAGGAGAAGGAATTGTGAGAGGCCTATTGATACATGGAAAGAGATGAAGGCTATCATAAGGAGGAGGTTTGTCCCTAATCACTATTATAGGGAGCTGTACCAAAGGCTGCAAGGGCTCACTCAGGGCACCAAAAGTGCGGAGGAAAGGGTACCACACGATTTGGGCAGAACTCAGGTCCTACCTTATCTTGGAAGCCAGATTGGAGTAAAAGGGATGAGATGGCCAATCACAAGTCCAAAGACGAGCTATCCAAGTACAAGAATGTGGGTTCTAGTAAGGAGGCAGGTAATTTTGACCCCCAACCAAGTAGAAATAGAGATGTTAAATGTTTTAAGTGTTTGGGCAAGGACCACATTACATCTTAATGTCTAAATAAGTGTATAATGATCTTGAGAAGTAATGGCAATGTTGAAACTGAAAGTGAATCAGATGATGATTCTATGCCATCATCAGAGGGTGAAAGTGATGGAGAGGAGTATCCGGTTAATGGAGTAGCTCTTGTCATAAGGCGAGCATTAAATGTGCAAGTAAAGGAAGAAAATGAGGTGCAATAAGATAACATCTTTCAAACAAAGTGTCTCATCAAAGAGAAGGTATGTAGTATGATTAGGGATGGTGGGAGTTGCACTAATGTTGCTAACATAACTATGGTTGAGAAGCTGGATTTACCTACTATGAAGCATCTTAGGCCATATAAGCTTTAATGGTTGAATCAGAGTGGTGAAGTCAAGATAAATAAGCAAGTGCTCATATCATTTTCTATCAGAAGGTGCCGTGATAAATTTTATGTGATGTTGTACCTATGCATATGTGTCATATTCTATTAGGAAGACCGTGGCAATTTGACAGGCGAGTTATGCATAATGGCTTTAAGAATCGATATTCCTTTGTAATGAATGAAAAACCTGTCACTCTTGTACCATCATCACCTCAACAAGCTTATGAGGATCAAATAAGGATTAAAATAAGAGTGAATAAAAAATAGAGATTGATAAAAGAGAAAAGTGAGGAGAAAACATGAGGACATAAGAGAAAGAGAAGAAAAGAGAAAGTTTCTATGCAAAAGAAAGTGATGTCAAGAGAGCATTCTATGCCAAACAGCCTATGATTGTACTTTTGTACAAAAAGGCTTATTTTAACACTAATAAGTTTGACCCATCTTTGCCTAGTGTTGTTGTTGCTTTATTGCCCAAGTGGATTGCCACCTAATAGAGGGATTGAGCATCAAATTGATTTCATCCTAGGTGCATCCATCCCTAACTGGCCAGCATATAAGAGTAATCCTAAGGATACAAAAGAGTTTCAAAGGCAAGTTGAGGAGCTTATATCAAAAGGATATATGAGGGAAAGCATGAGTCCATGTGTTGTTCCTATCCTACTTGTACCCAAGAAAGATGGGACTTGGAGGATGTGTGTTAATTGTTGAGCAATCAACAAAATCACTGAAAGGCGCCCAATTGCTTACTTTAGTGAAAAGCCAAGTGGAGCAAGCCTTAATTATCCTACTTATGATAAAGAGATGTATGCATTGGTACGGACTTTGGAGACATGGCAACATTACCTTTGGTCCAAGGAGTTTGTCATCCATACTAACCATGAATCGTTGAAGCACTTGAAGGGACAAGGAAAGTTAAACAAAAGACATGCCAAGTGGATTGAATTCATTAAGACCTTTCCTTATATCATCAAATATAAAGAAGGTAAGGAAAATGTGGTAGCTTATGCATTATCTCGCAGCTATGCCCTTATCTCTACACTTACTGCAAACTTATTAGGATTTGAACATATTAAAGATTTATATGTGAATGATCCAGACTTTGTTAATATGTATAAAGCATGTAAGAAGTCAGCCTTTAAGAAATTTTATAGGCATAAGGGTTTCTTATTTAGGGAAAATCATTTATGCATGCCTACGAGTTCTTTAAGGGAGTTGCTTGTAAGAGAAGCTCATGAGGGTGGTCTAATGGGTCATTTTAGAGTTAGGAAAACCCTAGATGTCCTAAATGAATATTTCTTTTGGCCACGCATGAAACGAGATGTTGAGAGGATATGTGAAAAATGCATAACATGCAAATAGGCTAAATCTAGAGTTTTACCCCATGGCTTGTATACCCCTTTACCCATACCTAGCCATCCCTAGGTTGATTTATCTATGGACTTTGTACTAGGATTGCCACAAACAAAAAAGGGAAGGGATTCTGTATTTGTTGTTGTTGATAGATTTTCAAAGATGGCACACTTCATCCCATGCCATAAAACTGAATGATGCATCAATTAGTGTCAGAGGCTAACTTTAAATCAAGTTGCATCAATTAATTCTTTAATTTGCTATCTTGTGATTTATCTATTACCATTCAAATGTGCTAATCTGTCTTTTGCAACCCCTTCTACTTTGCTCATTTGTTTAAGATCATAACTATCAAAAATGTGCAAATTTCAATACCAATTGCTGTCTCTAAGTATTATACTATTATTTTGTGTTGAGAAAAAAAAACAAAAGATAAAGAGTAACAAAAAAAAACAAAAAAGGAAAACAAAAAAAAGAGGAACAAAAGAAAGATAAGGCATCCAATTCAAGTTTATCGATAAAAGTTAACAGTTTGGTTCATATTGGTTACGATAATAATAGACCTTCCTTGCTCAACTTTAATTCTATCATCTTATTTCTTGTTATGCCATCCAAGTTTGTCTTACAACATACCAACTGATGTGGAAAACCTTAAAGATGTTGGCTTAGGGACCCACACACAATAAGGAATCAAGAATAATCTAGAAAGCTAAATCAGATTTATAGAACATAAACCTTAGACCCAACATTCAAAGGAACACGAACCTGGGTATTTAAGAAGGATAAGGACACCACACTCCAGAAAAGAAAGGAATTGGGAGTGATAAGTCAATTTGAATGCCACAAGAAGAAGTACTTCTTGATAAGTTCTTTAGTTCACAAAAGAACCAAGGGAGAAAACCCTTGCTTTCTATTTAACTCAAAGTTGTCCTTTTTTTCTAGAGCTTACAAGTTATGCCTATTTATAGGCTAAGATAGCAATCCTAAAGAGGCATAAATTTCTACTTAGGATAATTCCTTATTTAGGAGGAATTCCCTATCTAGGGGCAAATTCTTACACAGAAAATAAACTCCTAATTTGGTGTGACTGCTATTACTTAGTCCTAACTCTTTAATTACTCCAATGATATTACTAAGTCCTAGACTTTCTTTCAAACTTGAATTCACACCATTTGAAACTTGGGTTGTTCTAAATGTCCTTAATCAGCCCTTTAGTGCTTTTTCCATTTTTTTGGCTCTAGCTTGTGTTATTGGGCCTTCTAGAATGTGCAAAGGACCTCTTCCATTGNTATTACCATTCAAATGTGCTAATCTGTCTTTTTGCAACCCTTCTTACTTTGCTCATTTGTTTAAGATCGTAACTATAAAAAATGTGCAAATTTCAATACCAATTGCTGTCTCTAAGTATTATACTATTATTTTGTGTTGAGAAAAAAAAAAAGAAAAAAGAGTAACAAAAAAAAACAAAAAAGGAAAACAAAAAAAAGGAGGAACAAAAGAAAGAAGGCATCCAATTCAAGTTATCGATAAAAGTTAACAGTTTGGTCATATTGGTTACGATAATAATAGACCTTCCTTGCTCAACTTTAATTCTATCATCTATTTTCTTGTTATGCCATCCAAGTTTGTCTTACAACATACCAACTGATGTGGAAAACCCTTAAAGATGTGGCTTAGGGACCCAACACACATAAGGAATCAAAGAATATCTAGGAAAGCTAAATCAGATTATAAGAACATAAACCTTAGACCCAACATTCAAAGGAACACGAACCTAGGGTATTTAAGAAGGATAAGGACACCACACTCCAGAAAAGAAAGGAATTGGGAGTGATAAGTCAATTTGAATGCCACAAGAAGAAGTACTTCTTGATAAGTTCTTTAGTTCACAAAAGAACCAAGGGAGAAAACCCTTGCTTTCTATTTAACTCAAAGTTGTCTGATAAATTGTCTTTTTTTCTAGAGCTTACAAGTTATGCCTATTTATAGGCTAAGATAGCAATCCTAAAGAGGCATAAATTTCTACTTAGGATAACTCCTTATTTAGGAGGAATTCCTATCTAGGGGCAAATTCTTACACAGAAAATAAACTCCTAATTTGGTGTGACTGCTATTACTTAGTCCTAACTCTTTAATTACTCCAATGATATTAATAAGTCCTAGACTTTCTTTCAAACTTGAATTCACACCATTTGAAACTTGGTTGTTCTAAATGTCCTTAATCAGCCCATTTAGTGCTTTTTCCATTTTTTTTGGCTCTAGCTTGTGTTATTGGGCCTTCTAGAATGTGCAAAGGACCTCTTCCATTGATTGAAGCTCTAGCTTGTGTTATTGGGCCTTTTGGAATGTGCAAGGGACCTCTTGCATCAATTGAAGCTCTAGCTCGTGTTATTAGGCCTTCTGGAATGTACAATGGACTTCTTGCATCCATTTGCATCCATTGAAGCCTTCCTCCCATTATCTCTATGGTTCTCATCAATATTCATGGCAACAAACACATCTATACTCCCTTGGAACTAGGAATGCATTGAATTCATTAAACAAGGAGTCTTTGATGATGACTAGCATTTCTTAGAAGCATTTTGGTATAATTACTAAATAATGAGATCATCTCCTCATTTCTTCCTAACAAGGCTCCTCCTTTTGTTGCAATAACCCATTTAGACTTAATGATCTTGAAAATAGCTTGAATGCCCACAAAAGGCACTATATTCATCGCAACAAGCACATCTACACACCCTTGGGAACTAGGAATTCATTGAGTTTCATTCAACAAGGAGTCTTTGTTGAAGACTAGCATTTCTTACAAGTATTTTCGGTATAATTGCTCAATAATGAGACTATCTCTTCATTTCTTCCTAACAAGGCTCCAACTTTTGTTGCAATGACTCATTCACACTTAATGATTTTGAAAATAGCTTGTTTGCCTACAAAAGGCACTATATTCATGGCAACAGGGACATCTACACTCCCTTGGGAAGTAGGAATGGGTTGAATTCAATTCAACAAGGAGTCTTGGTTGTAGAGCAGCATTTCTTACAAGTATTTTCGGTATATTTTCTGAATAATGAGATTGTCTCTTCATCTCTTCCTAAAAAGGTCCACATTTTGTTGCAATAAATTATTCACGCTGAAAGATCTTAAAAACAGCTTGTCTGCCCACAATAGGCACAATATTCATGGCAACAAACACATCTACACTCCCTTGGAACTAGCAATGCGTTGGATGTCATTCAATAAGGAGTCTTTGATGATGACTAGCTTTTCTTGCAAGCATTTTCTGTACAATTACTAAATATTGAGAACGTCTCCTTATTTCTTCCTAACAAGGCTCCACCTTTTGTTGCAATAACTCATTCACACTTAATGAACTTAAAAATAGCTTGTGTGCCCACAACAGGCACAATATTCATGCCAAGAAACACATCTACACTCCCTTGGAACTAAGAATGAGTTGAATTTCATTCAACAAGGAGTCTTTGTTGAAGACTAGCATTTCTTACAAGTATTTTCAGTATAATTACTAAATAATGTGACTGTCTCTTCATTTCTTCCTAAGAAGGCTCCACCTTTCATTGCAATAACGCATTCATACTTAACGATCTCAAAAATAGCTTGTGTGCCCACAATAGGTACAATATTGATGGAAACAAACACATTTATACTCCTTTGGAACTAGGAAAGTATTGAATTTCATTTAACAAAGAGTTTTTTATGATGACTACCATTTCTTACAAGCATTTTTGGTACAATTACTAAATATTGAGAACGTCTACTCATTTCTTCCTAACAAGGCTCCACCTTTTGTTGCAATAACTCATTCACACTTAATGAACTTAAAAATAGCTTGTGTGCCCACAATAGGCACAATATTCATGCCAACAAACACATCTACACTCCCTTGGATCTAGGAATTTGTTGAATTTAGTTCAACAAGAGTCTTTCTTGAGAACTAGCATTTCTTACAAGTATTTTTGATATAATTACTGAATAATGTGACCGTCTCTTCATTTCTTCCTAAGAAGGCTCCACCCTTTGTTGCAATAACTCATTCACCCTTAATGATCTTGAAAATAGCTTATGTGCCCACAACAAGCACAATATTCATGGCAATAAGCACATCTACATTCCTTTGGATCTAAGAGTCTTTGTTAAGGACAAGCATTTCTTACTAGTATTTTCAGTATAATTACTGAATAATGTGACCGTCTCTTCATTTCTTCAAAAGAGCAGAAAGAGTTTGATTAACCACCTCAATCTGCCCATCAGTTTATGGATGATAAGTTGACAAGGAAAACCCCAAAAAGACGTGGCTTAGGGACCTAACATACACAAGGAATCAAAGAATATCCAAGAAAGCTAAATCAAATAGTAATAATACAAACCCTAGGCCCAACATTCAGAGGAACACGAACCTAGGGTATTTAAGAAGGATATGGATGCCACACTCCAAAAAAGAAAGCAATTGGGAGTGATAAGTCGAGTTGACACCACAAGAAGAAGTACCTCTTGATAAGTTCTTTAGTTCTTAAAAGAACCAAAGGAGACAACCCTTGCTTTCTATTTCACTCAAAATTGTTTGATGATTCAAAGCATACAAGAAGGTGCCTATTTATAGGCTAAGATAGTAATCCTAAAAAGACACAAATTCCTACTTAGAAAAAATCCTTCTTTAGAAAGAATTCCCATATAGGGACAAATTCTTACACAGACAATAAACTCCTAATTAGGAGTGAATGCTATTATTTAGTCCTAACCCATTAAGTACTCCAATCATATTAATAAGGCCTAGACTCTCTTTCAAGCTTCAGCTCACACTATTTGAAGCTTGGTTGGCCTGAATGTCCTTAATCAGCCCATTTAGTACTTCTTTCATCTTTTTGGCTCTAGCTCGTGTTATTGGGTCTTTTGGAATGTGCAATGGACCTCTTGCATTGTTTGAAGCCTTCCACCTATCATCTCTAAGGTTCTCATCATTCCCCCTCTCCTCGAAAGGTTTCATCCTCGAATCATCACCCCATAAAATCTTCCAGAAGTAGCTTAAGAACTTTGTATCCCGCTCTAAAACAATGCTCCAAGGCATACCATGCAAACGTACTACTTATCTAAAGAATAAGTCAGCCACATTGCTTGCATCATTAGTTTTATAGCAGGGGATGAAGTGTGCCATCTTTGAAAATCTATCAACAACAAATACAAAATCTCTACCCCTTTTTTATCGTAACAACCCTAGTACAAAGTCTATAGATAAATTAACCCAAGGATGGCTACGTATGGTTAAAGGGGTATATAGGCCATGGGGTAAAACTCTAGATTTAGCCTGTTTTCATGTTATACATTTCTCATATAACCTCTCGACATCTCGTTTCATGTGCAGCCAAGAGAAATGTTCAATTAGGACATTTAGGGTTTTCCTAACTCTGAAATGACCCATTAGACCACTCTTATGAACTTTTCTCACAACCAACCCCCTCAAAGAACTCATAGGCACACATAAATAATTTTCCCTAAATAAGAAAGCCTCATGCTTATACAACTTCTCAAAGGCTGACTTCTCACATGTTTATTGTTGTTCCCACAGCCTTGTATGGGTTGTAATTGTTGTCAACTAGGGTTAAGTGTGCAAGAGAGTAAAGTCATATGGAAGGGCAGTAAAGTCACATGGAAGGGCAAGAAAGTAAATCTACCGCGTAAGGGCAAGAACGTAAATCCGCCATGTAAGCCCTATTAGGGTTTTATGGAAGAGAGTATATAAAGGCCTTGGAAGACAAAACTAGGGCAGAGGGCCAACACAATTGAATAAACAGCAACCCTACAGCAACCGGCCAAAAGGAAGAGAGAGCAGAACAGCAAGAGATCAGAAACAACACCACCAGGAGAGCAAACCAGAAACGTCACCACCGGGAGAGCAAACCAGAACGTGCAACCTCCTGCAAGCAAACCAGAAACACATCCTGCAAGCAAACCGGAAACACCTCCTGCAAGCAAACCAGAAACACATCCTGCAGGCAAACCAGAAACGCCTCCTGCAACCGAACCAGAAACGCCTCCTGCAAGCAAACCAGAAACACATCCTGCAAGCAAACCAGAAACGCCTCCTGCAAGCAAACCAGAAACACATCCTGCAACCAAACAAGAAACGCACAACCAGCAAGAGGAGAAATAAGAAACAGACCACCCGGAAGAGAAGACAGCAGACCTGGTATCCGTGAGACCACCCGGAAGAGAAGACAGCAGACTAGAAGCGTGAGGCAGGGCAAGAGACGTGAACCAGAAAAACCAGTAGTGTAAGGCAGGCCAAGAGACGTGAAACAGCAGACCAGGAGCGTGAGACCAGAACGTGCAACGGCGTGACTGATCAGAAGCGTGGGGCAGGCCGTGAGACGTGAAACGGCAGACCAGAAGCTTGAGTGCAAGCTGTGAAACCTTGAGACGGTGAAAGCAGGAGCTGTGTGAGACAACCTAGAGAAGGAATTTGGCGAAGCATCGGAAAGAAATCAACGTATTTCTAGATTTCTTCAAGAGAGGTTAGAGAGCGTTGCGGTGAACTTCTAAGCGGCAGTGGAGCAGCCTTTCAATTCAACAGAGGCAAGACAAGCTAGACGAAGGGTAGACACAGTAAGTGACACTCTTTGTATTGTACTTGCTTAGTAATTGCAATAGTGAAAGGAGCAGAAGATTAAGACATCCATTGTAACTGGAATTCTCAAGTATAGTGGATAGTCTCGGTAAGGGAGAGTCCCTACCACCGTGGATGTACGTCACGTTGACGGAACCACGTAAATCTCGTGTGTCCTTAATTTGCTTTACGTTCTGTGTTTTGAATTGAGTTGTGAACGCAGCTAAAGTATCAGCCAACCCATAACCTAACGAAGACCTAAACAAGAACATCCGAATTGTCTATTAGGCAAGGTGTCTGAAAGGTGACTTTGGGGACTATTGTGATTAGTAGGTAGCAATAGATCTACCTTAGTCGAATCTGAGAAAGAGTTCGCTTTTAAGAAGAGATTGAAGTTGTTCACTTTCCTGCGAATTGTGAATTGTGGTGATACTGATTCACCCCCCCTCTCAGTATCACAAACTAGTAGATCCTAGGGTGAAGTTGGGAACTTCAATTGGTATCAGAGCACAGGTTCACCAGGATAAAGCTTAACAGCTTGGTGTACTAGTTTGAAGAGCTCCAGAAGTTTTAACTTGTTTAGCATACTGAGAAATGGACGCCGGTACCAACACCAGCACTACTTACAGCAAGAAGGTTCCAATCTTCAACGGAACCAACTACCATTTGTGGAGAGCGAGAATGCAGGTGGTATTTGCAACCATGGGCATGAACGTGGTGAAATCTGTACAGGAGGGTTTTGAGCCTCCAGAAGAAGGTAAAGATCCAACCCCAGAGGAATTAAGACAGTTTGAGATAAATGGGAAGGCCTCAAATGTCATCATTTCAGCATTGACAGATGCTGAATATGCTAAAGTTATGGACTGCAAATCTGCCAAGGAGATATGGGACAGATTGCAGAAAGTCTATGAAGGTGATGGCAGAATGAAGGAGGCCAAGCTTCAAGTTTTCAAGGAGAGATATGAATCTCTCAGAATGCAGAAAAATGAGACAGTCCAAGAGTTCTTCACCAGGGTTATTGATGCTGTAAATGATCTTAGAAGTCATGGGAAGAATAAGAATGACTCATCTATTGTGAAGAAAATTCTGAGAATTCTGCCTGAGAGGTTTGCCTCAAAGGTGGCAGCCATAGAGGAGAGTAGAGATCTCAATTCCATGTCTCTGCATGATCTCCAATGCAATCTCATTGCATATGAGATGAGAATAAAGTCAACTGAGAGCTCCTCAACGTCAAAGGTATCAAAGGAGGCAGCTTTCAAAGCTATGAAACACTTGAAGATAAAAGAAGAGGAAGAATCATCCAGCGAGGATGATGATGATGATGAGGAAGAAAGTGAAGGTGAAGTGTTGGCATACTTCACAAGGAAATTCAAAAGGGGGTCTAAGAAGGGAAAAGGACAGTTGTCCTTGAGATGTTATCGTTGTGGACAGACTGGACACTTTGCTTCTCAGTGCAAAGTGAAACTTGATGATGAAGATGAGGATGGTGATGATGAGCAGAATTCAAAATGGAGAAGACCATCATTCAAGTCAAGGAAGTCCAGCAAGAAGACTGCTAGCCCACAGAAGAAGAAGAGAGGCTCATTCAAGAGTTATGTGAGCCAGACAAAAGAAGCCGATGAGGAGGAAGATGTAGACTCATCAGATGAGCATGCCTTTATGGCATCAACTCAAGGTGGTAGTTCAACCTCTGAAGAGGAAGAGGAGGTTGATGAAGAAGAACCAGATTTTGAAGCTGAGTTGGAAGCAGCTTCAAAGGAGATAATCAGAAGGGGCAGAACCATAAGAAGGTTAGAGGCCCACATAAAACAAGTTGAAGCAAAGTCTGAGGAAGCTGAAAGTCAAAAGGATGAAATAAGGGCTGAACATATTGACTTGAAGAGAAGATTTGAAGAACATATCAAAATATGTGAAGACCTTACTATGGAGCTTGGCTCAAGGACTTCAACAATTGAAGAAATGGAGATAGAGTTGCTGAGACTTCAGCAACAACTCAAAAGGAGTGAAGAGAACGTGCAGAAGCTTGAAATGATAGGAGAAACAAGTTCTGCAAGAGAAAAGAAGAATGAAGAGAAAGTGCAGCAATCTGAGGCTGCATTGCCTAAAGATAATAAGAATGTGCCACATAAGTTGAAAGAGAAGGTTGTGACTCAGGAGAAGATAGCTGAGAATAAAGAGGATTTGAAGAAGCAACCTAGGGTGGCAAACAAAAATGAAGAAAAGAAGATCAGCCAGCAAAGGGCTATGGCTGAACAGAAGAAGGAGAAAAAGGCAGCTGAAATGAAAGCCACACAAGCAAAGAAGCCAGCCACGTTGCCTACACAGCAAGTAATGAACAAAAGAAAACAAGCTGTGATTAGACCCAAGAAGAGGCAGTTTCAAGGTCACTGTCTTTATTGTGGAGTTTGGGGTCATAAGGCAAGTAACTGCTGGTGGAGAAGGCCAGTATATGTCTCCAACTTGAGAAGATATGATGCTGTATACAGGGGGAGACAATACAAAATTCAGAGGAGAACACCTGTCGTGAGTTCTTGCACATACTGTAAAAAGCAAGGACACACTGACAAGGATTGTTGGTGGAAGCCCAAACCAGTGGTTTCAAAGAACAAGTTTGCTATATTGGGAGACTTGGAACAGTGTGAAAGGTGTGGGCATGATGACCATAATGCCAAGAGATGCATGACACTTCTCCCTGAGTAAGAGAAGGCACTCAATGGCATAGTGAAAACAAGCGGTGTAGTCAAAGCTGAGAAAAAGGAGAAAGCTATCTTCCAGCCAATTCAAAAGAAGGAATATAAAGCTAAAAGGGAGGTGGCTAATATAGCTGAAATTGCACTCAAAGCTGACTACAAGGATAAGCAGTGGATCCTTGACAGTGGATGCACTTCACACATGACGGGAGACAAGAGTAAATTGTCAAAGCTAAACAAGTCAAGAGAAGGCAGAGTCAAGTTTGGCAATGATGATTCACTCAACATCAGTGGTCAAGGGTCAGTAAATATTGGAAAAGGAAAGCTGAAAGATGTTCTGCATGTTGAAGGACTCAGATATAATCTAGCATCTGTCAGCCAACTATGCAATGAAGACCATAAAGTGATATTCACAAAAACAGGTTGCCAAGTAAAGAGTAAAGAAGGCAATACTGTTGCAGCTGGGAAAAGAACAGCTGGAAATTTATATGTAATTGATGAGGACAAGACAAACAGCTGTTTACTTACAAAAGAAGAAGAAAATCAACTCTGGCATCGGAGGCTGGGACACTTAACACAGAAGAACATGAGGAAGCTGACCACTACTCATGCAATCAGAGACATTCCAGACCTTAAGAGAGAGAGGGAGTATGTTTGCTCAGCATGCTCTAAAGGAAAACAGGTCAGAAAGCAGTATAAGACCAAAGAGGTCAGTTCTAAAGCAGTGCTTGACATTGTGCATACTGATTTGTGTGGGCCGATGAGAACAAAAGGGTTGAATGGTGAGAGGTACTTCATCTTGTTTGTTGATGATTATTCTAGAAGGACCTGCATCATGCACCTCACACATAAGTCAGAAGTTTTGAAATGCTTCAAGAGATACAGAAGATTGGCTGAAAATGAGAGTGGAAAGAAGATCAAAGTATTGAGGTCAGATCAAGGCATTGAATTCACAAATGGAGCTTTTGAAGATTACCTTGAGAAGCATGGAATTCACCATCAGATGGCAGCAGCAAGAACTCCTCAACAGAACGGGGTGGTAGAGAGGAAAAATAGAGCTGTGGTTGAAATGGCAAGAACTCTACTGCTGGAATCCAAGCTTCACACAAGATTTTGGACAGAAGCAACATTTACAGCCGTGCACCTATTGAACAGAGTTTCACTAAGGCCCAATACTGATAAGACTCCATATGAGCTATGGAGTGGGAAGAAGACAACAGCCAAGTATCTTAGAATCTTTGGCAGCCCATGTTTTGTGAAGAACAAGGAGCAAAACTTGGGAAAATTCCATGCTAGGTCAGATGAAGGCATCTTTGTGGGATACTCAGCAAAGACAAAAGGTTATAGAGTTTTTCTACATAAACTGGGAAAAGTGGTCACTTCCAGTGATGTGAGAATAGATGAAAACTGGAAAACAACGCATAATGGAGAAGCTGAGGATAGTGAAGAAGATGACTTCAAGATAGATGAAGAATCTGACCAACATGAAGAAGTGGGAAAAGAAGTAAGTTCAGACTCAGAGAAGAGTGAGTCTGAAGATGAAGAAGGAGATTCTCTTGCAACTAAGACTGTGCAAGAAAGAAAGACAAAGAAGACATGGACCAGTGCTCATCAAGGAAATCAGATAATAGGTGACCCATCAGCAGGAGTTACAACAAGAAGAAGAATTGTGGGAGCTACTGCTTTACTCTCACAAGTTGAACCTAAATCTGTTGAAGAGGCTGCACAAGACAAAGCCTGGATCAAAGCTATCAATGAGGAGCTAGATCAAATCGAGAAGAATGAAACATGGGAGCTAGTTCCAAGACCCACTAACAAGAATGTCATAGGAACAAAATGGGTGTTTAAAAATAAACACAATGAGGATGGCAAGGTGGTGAGGAACAAGGCTAGGCTGGTTTGCAAAGGCTACACTCAAATAGAAGGAGTAGATGTTGATGAAACTTTTGCACCAGTAGCAAGGTTGGAAACTATCAGAATGTTCTTAGCTTTGGCAGCACATAAGAGGTATAAAGTTTACCAGATGGATGTGAAATCAGCCTTTTTGAATGGGCTCCTAAAAGAAGAAGTGTATATTGAACAACCCGATGGAGTACAAATCAGTGAGGATGAGACACATGTGTGCAAGCTGAAGAAAGCCTTGTATGGCCTTAAACAAGCCCCAAGAGCATGGTATAGCAGGCTGGACGCGTATTTGAGAAGGTTGAACTTCAAAAGAGGAACAGTTGATAATAACCTATATGTGTTCAACTCAGAGAAAGGCCAACTGATAACCATAGTATATGTAGATGACATCATCTTTGGAGGGGATCACTCTGCGCTATGCCAAGAATTTTCACAGAAGATGAGTGAGGAATTTGAGATGTCATTGATTGGAGAAATGACTTACTTTCTTGGATTACAAATAAAACAATGTGAAGAAGGTATTTTTATTTCTCAGACAAAATATGCCAAAGAGATGCTGAAAAAGTTTGGCATGGAGGATAGCAGACCTGTCAGTACCCCTATGACAGTGGGCTGCAAGTTAACAAAAGATCAGGAAGGAAGGAGTACAAGCCCTACAGAATACAGGAAGATGATAGGGAGCCTTCTGTACCTTACAGCATCAAGGCCTGATCTCATGCAAGCTGTGTGCATCGCCAGCAGATTCCAAGCTGATCCTAAGGAATCTCATGTGTTGGCAGTGAAAAGAATCCTAAGATACCTCAAGGGGACACTGGAAATGGGCTTGTGGTATCCTGCCATGGATTCTGTAAAACTACGAGCATACACTGATGCAGACTGGGCAGGAAGCACAGATGATAGAAAATCAACCAGTGGCTGCAGCTTCTACTTGGGTTCAAAGTGTGTTGCATGGCTAAGTAGAAAGCAAAACAGTGTTGCTTTGAGCACAGCGGAGGCTGAGTATATGGCTGCTTGTGCAGCATGTACTCAGGTGATATGGATGCAAAGACAATTGGCCGATTTGGGTGTTGAAGTGAAGTTACCAGTGAGTGTACTTTGTGATAATCAAAGTGCAATTGATCTTAGCAAGAATCCAGTTCAACATTCAAGGAGCAAGCATATTGACATCCGGTATCACTTTATCAAGGATCAAGTGGAAGAGGGCACAATTCAGTTGGAGTATGTCGGTACTAAAGATCAAATCTCAGATATTCTAACTAAACCTTTGTCCACAGAGCTGTTTGAAAAGCACAGAATGAGTCTGTCTGTGCAAATGCCTCCTCAAGCCTGAAGTTCAGGTGAATCCTCCATCTCTACTTTGCAAGTTTTTCAAATTTGTAATTGGTTGGCAAAGGGGGAGAGAAGCAACAGTGCAGGGGGAGTTGTTAAGGAAGGGGGAGTGCATATTTAGGGGGAGTTGTAATCCATCTGCTTCTGGATTGTTACTCCAAGAAGATTATGAAAGACTGCTGCATAATGACTTTTGTTATAAATGTTGCCAACAATTACAAAGGGGGAGATTGTTGTTCCCACAGCCTTGTATGGGTTGTAATTGTTGTCAACTAGGGTTAAGTGTGCAAGAGAGTAAAGTCATATGGAAGGGCAGTAAAGTCACATGGAAGGGCAAGAAAGTAAATCTACCGCGTAAGGGCAAGAACGTAAATCCGCCATGTAAGCCCTATTAGGGTTTTATGGAAGAGAGTATATAAAGGCCTTGGAAGACAAAACTAGGGCAGAGGGCCAACACAATTGAATAAACAGCAACCCTACAGCAACCGGCCAAAAGGAAGAGAGAGCAGAACAGCAAGAGATCAGAAACAACACCACCAGGAGAGCAAACCAGAAACGTCACCACCGGGAGAGCAAACCAGAACGTGCAACCTCCTGCAAGCAAACCAGAAACACATCCTGCAAGCAAACCGGAAACACCTCCTGCAAGCAAACCAGAAACACATCCTGCAGGCAAACCAGAAACGCCTCCTGCAACCGAACCAGAAACGCCTCCTGCAAGCAAACCAGAAACACATCCTGCAAGCAAACCAGAAACGCCTCCTGCAAGCAAACCAGAAACACATCCTGCAACCAAACCAGAAACGCACAACCAGCAAGAGGAGAAATAAGAAACAGACCACCCGGAAGAGAAGACAGCAGACCTGGTATCCGTGAGACCACCCGGAAGAGAAGACAGCAGACTAGAAGCGTGAGGCAGGGCAAGAGACGTGAACCAGAAAAACCAGTAGTGTAAGGCAGGCCAAGAGACGTGAAACAGCAGACCAGGAGCGTGAGACCAGAACGTGCAACGGCGTGACTGATCAGAAGCGTGGGGCAGGCCGTGAGATGTGAAACGGCAGACCAGAAGCTTGAGTGCAAGCTGTGAAACCTTGAGACGGTGAAAGCAGGAGCTGTGTGAGACAACCTAGAGAAGGAATTTGGCGAAGCATCGGAAAGAACTCAACGTATTTCTAGATTTCTTCAAGAGAGGTTAGAGAGCGTTGCGGTGAACTTCTAAGCGGCAGTGGAGCAGCCTTTCAATTCAACAGAGGCAAGACAAGCTAGACGAAGGGTAGACACAGTAAGTGACACTCTTTGTATTGTACTTGCTTAGTAATTGCAATAGTGAAAGGAGCAGAAGATTAAGACATCCATTGTAACTGGAATTCTCAAGTATAGTGGATAGTCTCGGTAAGGGAGAGTCCCTACCACCGTGGATGTACGTCACGTTGACGGAACCACGTAAATCTCGTGTGTCCTTAATTTGCTTTACGTTCTGTGTTTTGAATTGAGTTGTGAATGCAGCTAAAGTATCAGCCAACCCATAACCTAACGAAGACCTAAACAAGAACATCCGAATTGTCTATTAGGCAAGGTGTCTGAAAGGTGACTTTGGGGACTATTGTGATTAGTAGGTAGCAATAGATCTACCTTAGTCGAATCTGAGAAAGAATTCGCTTTTAAGAAGAGATTGAAGTTGTTCACTTTCCTGCGAATTGTGAATTGTGGTGATACTGATTCACCCCCCTCTCAGTATCACAAACTAGTAGATCCTAGGGTGAAGTTGGGAACTTCATTTATACACACTAGTAAAGTTAGAATCATTCACATATAAATCTTTAATATATTCAAATCCTAATAATTTTGCAGTAAGTGTAGAGATTAGAGCATACCTATGAGATAATGTATCAGTTATCACATTTTCCTTACCTTGTTTATATTTGATGATGTAGGGAAAGGTGTCAATGAATTCGATCCACTTGGCATGTCTTTTGTTCAACTTTCCTTGTCCCTTCAAGTGCTTCAAGGATTCATCGTCAGTATAGATGATAGACTCCTTGAGCCAAAGGTAATGTTACCATGTCTCCAAAGCCCGTACCAATGCATACATCTCTTTATCACAAGTAGGATAATTAAGGCTTGCTCCAGTTAGCTTTTCACTAAAGTAGGCAATTAGGCACCTTTCCTGCATCAAAATAGCTCTAATGCCAATACCTGAAGCATCACACTCAATCTTGAAAGTTTTTGCAAAGTCAAGTAAAGCCTGTTAGGGTGCAAAACTTAATTTTTCCCTGATGCAATTAAAAGCCTTGTCCTGATCCCTACCCCACCTAAAACTCATGTTCTTTTTGATAATCTCAGTGAGTGGTGCAGCAATGGTGCTAAAGTCCCTAACAAAGCATCTATAGAAACTAGCTAGGCCATGAAAGCTACAAACATCACTAATTGACTTAGGTGTAGGCCAATCACGAATATCCCTAACTTTTTCCATGTCAACCTCAATACCTTTAGCACTCAAAACTTAGCCAAGAAATGTGATCTAATTAGTATAAAAGGAACATTTCTTCGAGTTAGTATACAATTTCTCAAAACATAAAACATATAAAATAGAATGTAAATGATCAAGGTGCATTTCTAGGCATTTACTATAAACCAAAATATCATTAAAATACACAACCATAAATTTACCAATGAATGGATGCAAAACATGATTCATTAGTCACATAAATGTGCTTGGTGCTTTAGTGAGTCCAAATGGCATAACAAGCCATTCATACAAACCATACTTAGTTTTGAAAGTTGTTTTCCACTTATCTGCCTCTCTTATCGTAATCTGGTGATATCCACTTTTCAAATCAATCTTAGAAAAGACACATGAACTATAAAATTCATCCAACATGTCATCTAACCTAGGTATGGGGTGATGATACTTTACGGTGATTTTGTTGATCGCTCGACAGTCAACACACATCCTCCAACTCCCATCTTTCTTGGGTACAAGTAGAACAGGAACACCACAAGGACTCATGCTTTCCTTTACATATCCTTTCGAAATAAGCTCCTTAACCTACCTTTAAAGCTCCTTTGTCTCCTCAAGATTACTCCTATATGCTAGCTAGTTTGATGCTCAATTCATCTCTTAGGTGGTAATCCACTTAGGACATCATCAGGGAATACATCTTTAAATTCTTGCAAAAGAGAAATAACAACACTAGGCAAAGATGGGTCAAACTTGTTAGTGTTAAAATAAGCCTCTTGGTACAATAGTATGATCATACGTTGTTTAGCATAAAATGCTCTTTTGACATCACATTCTTTTGCATAGAACAAATCGTCATAAGCTTGTTAAGGTGATAATGGTACAAGAGTAACGGGTTTTTCATTCATTACAAAGGAATATTGATTCTTAAAGCCGTCATGCATAACTCGCTCCTCAAATTGCCATGACCTTCTTAATAAAATATGGCCTGCCTATATAGGTACAACATCACATAAAACTTCATCATGGTACCTTTCGATAGAAAATGACATGAGCATTTGCTTATTTACCTTGACTTCACCACTCTTATTAAACCATTAAAGCTTGTGTGACCTAAGATGCTTTATAATAGGTAAATTTAGCTTTTCAACCATAGTTGTGCTAGCAACATTAATGTAACTCCCACCATCAATAATCACACTACATACCTTATCTTTGATGAGACACCTCGTCTGAAAGATATTATCTTATTGCACCTCATTTTCTTCCTTCACTTGCATATTCAATCCTCACCTTGTGACAAGAGCTACTCCATTAACCGGATACTCCTCTCCATCACTTTCACCCTCTGATGATGGCACAGAATCATTATTTGATTCACTTGCAGTTTTAGCATCACCATTATCTCGTAAGATCATTGCATGCTTATTTGGACATTGAGATGCAATATGATCCCTGCCCAAACACTTAAAACATTTAACATCTCTATTTTTACTTGGTTGGGGGTCAAAATCACCTACCTCCTTGTTAAAACCCACATTATTGTTCTTGCATAGCTCTACTTTGGACTTGTAATTAGCCTTCTCTTCCTTTTTGCTCCAATTTGGCTTCCAAGATGAGGTAGAACCCAAATTCGGTCCAGACTGTGTGGAACCCTTTCATTTAAGTTGTCTTTCAACTTTCATTGCTATATGTACCATGTCCTTTAATTCCATATAATGTTGCAATTCAACCACATTAGTTATGTCTCTATTTATCCCTTGTAGAAATTGAGCCATGGTTGCCTCTCTATCTTCTTCTACATTTGCTCTAATCATGACAATCTCCATCTCCTTGTGGTAGTCCTTCACACAAGTGCCTTGAGTGAGCCCTTGCAGCCTTTGGTATAACTCCTTGTAATAGTGATTAGGGACAAATCTCCTCCTCATGATAGCCTTCATCCCCTCTCATGTATCAATTGGCCACTCACGATTCCTTCCCTTAGTCAAAACAAGTTGATCCCACCAAATAATAGCATAATCAGTAAATTCAACGACAACAAGTTTTACCTTTTTCTCCTCATAATAGTTGTGGTAGTTCAAAACCAAATCAACCTTTTTCTCCCATTCTAAGTACACATTAGGATCATTCCTACCTTGAAATGGAGGAATTATCATTTTAATACTGCCCAAATCACAGTCATAGGTTCCTTGCCTCCCAAAATCTCTCTGATCCCTTCTATTGTTGGCAATTCTAACCACGATAGTTTGATCATCAAATTCATCATCTTCTACATCGTTTTCATTGTCATAGGCACATCTTAATTACCTCTTGCTTTTGGAGCCTCATATTCCCCATGCCTCTTTTGCAACTCTACTATTGTATGAGCTTGGTCCTCTATCCTCTCCCTCATATCATCCAATCTGGCATTCATATGCTCAAGTTTTACCTTTTTCTCCCCAAAATAGTTATGGTAGTTCAAAACCAATTCAACCTTTTTTTCCCGTTTTAGGTACGTATTAGGATTATTCTTACCTTGGAACTGAGGAATTGTCATTTTAATACTGCCCAAATCACAATCATAGGTGCCTTGCCTCCCAAAATCTCTCTGATCCCTTCTATTGTTGGTAGTTCTAACCACGATAGTTTGATCATCAAATTCATCATCTTTTACATCATTTTCATTGTCATAGGCACTTCTTAATTGCTTTTTTACTTTTAGACCCTCATATTCTCCATGCCTCTTTTGCAACTCTGCTATTGTATTAGCTTGCTCCTCTATCCTCTCCCTCATATCATCAAATCTAGTATTCATGCACTCAAATTGTTGTTGCATAGCTTTTATCTTGAAGGATACATCACAAACTCCCTTCTGACCTACTCCTTTGTCTATGGATGTCATAGTATTAGTTTTGTACAAAATGATTAAGATACCTCACTAAACACTCTCTCATGTGTTTCACTCAAAAGAAGAGGTGTCACTCTCCCTCATGTTTACACTTTTTATGGCTTTTTCTTAATATGAATTTGCACTCTTGCCTTTTACCACTTAAATTTCCCCTTTTAGCTCTTTAAAGAACTAAACAAACTAAATCAAGAGGATTGATTTTGAATAGAATAAGATAAATGACTAGAATTGAATTAATTGGAGAACAAGGAGTCAAAAAAAATGACAATAGATATTAAGACAAACGAATTTAATGAGCTGAACTCACAAAAATCAGGATAGAAGGTTAAACCTAGAGGACAAACTTGGATAACAAAACTAGAAAATAAATGGTAGAATTAGGGTTGAGTAAGAAAACTATATTATTATTGTGGCCAATATGATCAAACTGTTAACTTTTATCAATAACTTGAATTTGATGCCTTCTTGTTTTTGTTCCTTTTCTTTTCTTTTTCTTTTTTTTTTCATTGCTCTTTTGTTTTTTTTTCTTTTCTTTTACTCAACATAAAACAACAGTAGAATACTTAGACATAGCAATTGGAATTGTAATTAACATGTTTTTTATAGTTATAATCTCAAATAAACAAGCAAAGAGAGAAGGATTGCAAACAAACATATTAGTGCATTTGAATGGTAATGCGCTTAATAGACAAAGTAAATAAAAATAAATAAATCATAAGGTAGAAAATTGAAGAATAAATTGATCCAACCTAATTTAGAACCCAGCTCTGATACCAACTGATGCGGAAAATCCCAAAGAGACAAGGCTTAAGGACTTAACACACACAAGGAATCAAAGAATAACTAGGAAAGTTAAATCAGACTTTAATAACACAAACCCTAGACCTAACATTCAAAAGGAACACAAACCTAGGGTATTTCAGAAGGATATGGATGCCACACTCCAAAAAAGAAAGGAATTAGGAGTGATAAATCGGGTTGAACACCACAAGAAAAAGTACCTCTTGATAAGTTCTTTAGTTCTCAAAAGAAACGAGGGGGGAAACCCTTGCTTTCTATTTCACTCAAAATTGTTTGATGATCCATATCATACAAGGAGGTGCTTATTTATAGGCTAAGATAGCAATCCTAAAGAGACACAAATTCCTACTTAAGAAAAATCCTTATTTAGGAAGAATTCCTATCTAGGGACAAACTCTTACACAGATAATAAACTCCTATTTAGAAGTGAATGCTATTACTTAGTCCTAACCCATTAAGTACTTCAATCATATTAATAAGGCATAGACTCTTTTTCAAGCTTCAATTCGAACCATTTGAAGCTTAGTTGGCTTAAATGTCCTTAATTAGCCCATTTAGTGCTTCTTTCATCTTTTGGATCTGACTCATGTTATTTGGCCTTCTAGAATGTTTAATAGATCTCTTGCATCATTTGAAACCTTCCACCCATCATCTCTAAGGTTCTAATCAATATGATAGGTTTTAACCCATTCTTTACTCTTTCTAAAAATAGGATAGGTAACCGTAATAAGAATTTTCCTTCTAAAATATATTTTAACTATCTTCTCTAGTAAAGAATTTTGAGAAGAATATGTCTTCATATCTCTTAAAATAAGGCAAATCTAGACATCTCAAATTAATGAGTTGCTCATAAGTATTGTCTAGTAATAAGGTAACTATACTAATAAAATGATTAATAATTATATATATATATTAGTGTATTAATACTATCAATAAGTTGTATTTCTTACTTTATTTTCATAATAGAAAAGATTTGAATTTTAGTTTCTTTCAATAAATAGAAATCCATAGGCTGTAAATCTTGTTATTTGAGGGATAGAATTGCACTTAGATTTTGCAGTAGTGACAAATATCATCATATGATGGAGTAAAATGAGAATCTGATGTTTAGACATCTCATCTAAATTCCATTCTACGATGCTACTACTATCATATTGTACATAATTGTACTTAAGTTGTTCCTTTAATAAGAGGTCTATAGGAGTTGATTTTAAATAATATAATTTTATTGGGACTTTATTAAAAGTCATTTTATTAATATTCACTAATTACTTCTTATAAGAAAGTGATAGACCTTTTTATATTGGATTTTGTTCTAATAAGAATATTTCTTGAAATTTATCCATATAATCCTCGATTCCAAAAATTCTTTTTCTTTAATCTGTTCTTCTTTTCCTAAAATAGAGACTTCTTTTTCTTTTAATCCAAGATTTTTATCTTTTGATTATTTCATCAACCAATTTTGACTGCACAAGATTTTTATCTCACATATTATCATTTATTCTTTGGAAGGCATGGGTTTAAATAAAACTTTTTTTTTCTATTTTTGCTTTAAAATATTTCCATATCTATGTGTTTTAAGAGTTTATTCATTTATGTGTGATCCTGTACTGCCAAGATAGGAATGGTATCAGAGCCTATAACTGTCTAGAGTGTTGAGGAAAGTTTTAGGTTATCTGTGTCTTATAGATAAAACCCCAAGTTGTGCTGCCATTATGCTCGTGTTTTCCATTCATAATGTCTAAATGAAACTATAATTATTGTTTTGTTCTTGTCTTTTTCATGAATCAAGATTTGCCAATAACTAGACTTCATATCAAATTTGAAAAATATTTGGCTTCATAAAGTTTGATGATCATTTTGAGTGAATTAGTCCTTACAACAAAAGGAAAAACCTTATCAATAAGAAATGAAGTAGCAAACTCGTTCTACCATTCAATACTAGTGAAAAAAAACTATTCAAGATCAACTTATTCCTTTGTTTGATGAAATTTAATGGATTTAAAGTGCCAAAGTTGTAAGGACATGTTTGTCACAAGTTTGGTGTATGCACAAAAGTTAGTTTCATGATGATTTTGTGTGTATGAGTCTTTGCAATGGAAGGAGAAGGCTTGTTAGCAAGAAATAAAGTGATGATCTCATCCTTTAGGATTAAACCACTCTTTACCTATAAGAAAAGTTATTCAAGATCAAAGACTCCTTTACTTGATGGAACTCAATGGATTTAGGGAGCCAAAGTTGTAAAAACATGCTTGTCACTATGAATATAATGTTTAGTGTAGACATAGAAATTAATTTCATAAACATTTTGTGTGAATGAGTGCTTAATTGGAAAGGAGAAATCTTATTAGCAAGAAATGAAGTAACAGACTCATTCCCCGTGAACTAAAACATTCAATACTAGTATGCGATGTAGGCAAAAGTAGTTTAAAGATCATTTTGTGTGTATGAGTCCTTGCAATGAAAGGAGAAGCTTTTCTTAGTAATAATTGAAGTGACAACAATATCCTTTGGAATTGAACCATTCAGTACCTCTCACAAAAACTATTCAAGATCAATGACTCCTATTTTTGATGGAATTCATTGGATTCAGAGCATGAAAGGTGTACGAACATGCATGCTGATATTATAACATTTATTGTAGAAGCAAAAGTAAATTTAATGATCATTTTATGTGAATGAGTACTTGCGACAAAAGAAAAAGTCACGTTATTTGGAATTGAAGTGATGGACTATTTCTTTAGGAATTGAGCCATTTAATACTAGCAAAAGAAATTGATCAAGAACAATGACTCCTTTGTTTAATGGATTTGAATAAATTCAAGATACCAATGTGTAAGGATGAGTTTGTCATAATGAGTAGAATGTTTGGTGAAACACAAAAGTTAGTTTCAAGATTATTTGTATGAAAGAGTCCATGCATCAAAAGGTGAACCTTGTCAGTAAGAAATTATGTGACTGCCCCATCCTTTAGTAATTAGACCATTTAAGTTTTGTAAGAAAAGCTAATAAAATCAATGATTTCTTTGTTTAATGGAATTCAATGAATTCAAAGTTCCAAATGATGCATAAAACCCCAAAAAGATATGGCTTAGGGACCCAATGCATGCAAGGAATCAAAAAATATCTAGAAAAACTAAATTAAATTTTAATAACACAAACCCTAGACCCAACATTCAAAGGAACATGAACTTATGGTATTTAAGAAAGATATGGATGCCACACTCTAGAAAAGAAGGGAATTAGGAGTGATAAGTCAAGTTGAACACCATAAGAAGAGATACTTCTTGATAAGTTTCTTAGTTCTTGGAACAGCCGAATGAGAAAACTCTTATTTTTTATTTCTCACAAAGTTGTCTGATATTCTAAAGCTTACAAGGAGGTGCCTATTCATAGGCTAAGATAGCAAAATCTTCTTCATCAGAGGTAGAGTTTTCTTCTTCTCCAAGAAGATCTACTTCTAAATTTGATTCATCTTCTAATAAGAAGTTATGCATTAGTGACCTTTTAAGGTCTTTATCTATAGATAATTCTTAAATTTTTTATTTCATTTTGCATTTACTAGAATAATGCCTTATTTTTTCACATCTGTAACAGACAATTGTTTTCTTTTTCTTTTTCTATGGACTAGACTTTTCTTTTCTTTTAACTTTTCCTTTCCATAAAAGGATTTTTTTTTAGTATGAGTTTATAATCCTTCCTTCTGAATTCTTTAGCATATTTCATGGGTGGATAATTCATATATTCACAAAAGTCACCTAGGGTTTTTTTACCCTATATCTTTTCATTTTGTAATTACCTATGCAATTTTTATCTCATTATAAAGTTTAACCCTTTATACTACAACTTCTACAACTAATTCTCCATATTTTATAACTAGGGTACTCAATAACTTCTCCATGATAAAATTTTAACCTATTTTTTACCCTTTCAACAAATAGGGTAGGTAACTTAAACAAAAATTTTTCTTTTAAAAAAATACTTTGACTATCTCCTCTATTAAAATTTTTAAAAAAGAATACATCTTTATACCACTTAAAGTAAGACAAATCTAGACATCTCAAATTAGGGAGTTTCTCATATGTTTTGTTTACTAATAAGGTAACTATACCAACAAAATGGTTAGTAATTGTACAAATTAGTGTATTAACACTATCAACAAACTACATCCCTTATTCTATTTTTATAACATTAAATATCTAGAACTTAACTTCTTTTGATAAATAAAAATTTCACTAGTCTTTAAGTTGTCTAGTAAAACTATTTATAATGAGTCTTGCTATTTAGGAGTCAAAATTACCTCTTTTAGATTTGTGGTATTAGTAAACATCATCATATAATGTAATACAATGAGAATCCAATTTTCTAAAATTCCATTTAAATTCTATTCACGATACTACTTTTATCATATTATACGTAATTCTACTCAAATTATTCCTTTAATAAGAGATCGATCAGTGCTAGTTTAGTATAATATAATTTTTTTTAGGACTTTATTAAAAAGAAAAGATACTTTTGTGTTAGGAAAAGAGGAACAAATTATAGAAGAAGAATCAAATGCTAAGAATTATGTGGATAAAATTCAATAAATGTTTTTATTAGAACAGAATTTAGTTCGAAAAGATCCATCATCTTCTTACAAGAAGGAAAGTATGGAAAGTAACAAAATAACTTTTAATAAAGTCCCAACAAAAAGAACTGTGCTATAAAGTCCAAATATTTTCAAAATTCGATAATGAAAAAAGATAAATACAAAATAGCATTCACAGTTCTATTCAGACATTATGAATGGAATGTAATGTCTTTTGGGTAAAAAAATGTACCCTTTGAATTTTAAATAATCATGAATGAAATATTTAATACTTTTTAGTATTTACTATTATTTATATTAATGATATGTTAGTATTTTTTTAACTTAATTGAACAACACTTTAAACATTTAAACCTATTTTTTAAGGTCATTGAAAAAACTAGTTTAATTGTATCAGCCAAAAGATGAAGTTATTCCAAAGCAAAGTTAGATTTCTTGGTCAAGAGAAAGAAAGATTTATTCAATCTTTTCAGAGTAAGGTAAAGATAAATATTTACAAGAAAAGATAAATACACTTGTAATGCAAATTAAAATATAGGAATTATAGAAAAAGCTAGAAAATATGGTTTGTGCAAAAGTTTCTACTACTTTTTGGGATAGAAAGAAGCATATGGTAAAATTTCCATATGAAGTGACTTTTAATGAAAGTCACATACCTATTAAAGTTAGGCCCATAACTATGGGACTAAGGCATCTAAAGGTCTATAAAAAAGAAATAGATAACATCTTAGAAAAAGGGGTTATTACAAAAAGTAATAGTCCCTAAAGTTGTCCAGTATTTTATGTGAAAAATGCTGCAGAATTAGAGTGAAGAGTTTCAAGATTGGTTATTAATTATAAGTCTTTAAATAAGGTCTTAAGATGGATTAGATATCGTATACCTAATAAAAAAATGATTTGTTAAATAGACTATATGAAACTCAAATATTTTCAAAATTTGATATGAAATCTACTTATTAGCAAATAAATACAAAATAGTATTCATAATTCCATTTGAACACAATGAATGCAATGTAATGTCTTTTAAGTTAAATAATGCACCCTCTAAAATTATAAAAAAGAAATGAATGAAATATTTAATATTTATTCAACACTCATTATTGTTTATATTGATGATTGTTAGTACTTCTCAAAATTATTGAACAACACTTTAGACACTTAGACTGATTTTTAAAGGTTATTGAAAAATCTGGTTTAGCCTTTGAAGTTCCCAACTTCACCCTAGGATCTACTAGTTTGTGATACTGAGAGGGGGGGTGAATCAGTATCACCACAATTCACAATTCGCAGGAAAGTGAACAACTTCAATCTCTTCTTAAAAGTGAACTCTTTCTCAGATTCGACTAAGGTAGATCTATTGCTACCTACTAATCACAATAGTCCCCAAAGTCACCTTTCAGACACCTTGCCTAATAGACAATTCAGATGTTCTTGTTTAGGTCTTCGTTAGGTTATGGGTTGGCTGATACTTTAGCTGCGTTCACAACTCAATTCAAAACACAGAACGTAAAGCAAATTAAGGACACACGAGATTTACGTGGTTCCGTCAACGTGACGTACATCCACGGTGGTAGGGACTCTCCCTTACCGAGACTATCCACTATACTTGAGAATTATAGTTACAATGGATGTCTTAATCTTCTGCTCCTTTCACTATTGCAATTACTAAGCAAGTACAATACAAAGAGTGTCACTTACTGTGTCTACTCTTCTTCTAGCTTGTCTTGCCTCTGTTGAATTGAAAGGCTGCTCCACTGCCGCTTAGAAGTTCACCGCAACGCTCTCTAACCTCTCTTGAAGAAATCTAGAAATACGTTGAGTTCTTTCTGATGCTTCACCAAATTCCTTCTCTAGGTTGTCTCACACAGCTCCTGCTTTCACCGTCTCACGGTTTCACAGCTTGCACTCAAGCTTCTGGTCTGCCGTTTCACGTCTCACAGCCTGCCCCACGCTTCTGATCAGTCACGCTGTTGCACGTTCTGGTCTCACGCTCCTGGTCTGCTGTTTCACGTCTCTTGGCCTGCCTCACACTACTGGTTTTTCTGGTTCACGTCTCTCGCCCTGCCTCACGCTTCTAGTCTGCTGTCTTCTCTTCCGGGTGGTCTCACGGATACCAGGTCTGCTGTCTTCTCTTCCGGGTGGTCTCACGGATACCAGGTCTGCTGTCTTCTCTTCCGGGTGGTCTGTTTCTTATTTCTCCTCTTGCTGGTTGTGCGTTTCTGGTTTGGTTGCAGGATGTGTTTCTGGTTTGCTTGCAGGAGGCGTTTCTGGTTTGCCTGCAGGATGTGTTTCTGGTTTGCTTGCAGGACGTGTTTCTGGTTTGCTTGCAGGAGGTTGCACGTTCTGGTTTGCTCTCCCGGTGGTGACGCTTCTGGTTTGCTCTTCTGGTGGTGTTGTTTCTGATCTCTAGCCGTTCTGCTCTCTCTTCCTTTTGGCCGGTTGCTGTAGGGTTGCTGTTTATTCAATTGTGTTGGCCCTCCTCCCTAGTTTTGTCTTCCAAGGCCTTTATATACTCTCTTCCATAAAACCCTAATAGGGCTTACATGGCGGATTTACGTTCTTGCCCTTACGCGGCAGATTTACTTTCTTGCCCTTCCATGTGACTTTACTGCCCTTCCATATGACTTTACTCTCTTGCACACTTAACCCTAGTTGACAACAATTACAACCCATACAAGGCTGTGGGAACAACAGCCTTATCAGCCAAAAAGATGAAGTTATTCCAAACTAGAATTTGATTTATTGGCCACCTCATTAAAAATGGAACTATTATTCTTATTGATTGAGTAATTGAGTTTACCTCTAAATTTCTTAATGAAATTAGAGAAAAACAACAATTGTAAAGGTTTTTACATTGTTTGAATTATATTTTAAAATTTT
Organism: Bruguiera gymnorhiza; assembly: GCA_020883675.1. NCBI lineage: Eukaryota > Viridiplantae > Streptophyta > Magnoliopsida > Malpighiales > Rhizophoraceae > Bruguiera > Bruguiera gymnorhiza. The sequence goes on along the minus strand of JAIRCJ010000122.1, from coordinate 164,559 downwards.
ATAAAGAATTAGGTTATGATGCTAAGCCTTTGTTTAAAGGTTACAAAAAAATCTTCTCGAATGAATGGATGAACATATGAAGGTAGTTAAAAAGATAAAATGAAAAACAAAGGAGCTGTTATGTCTTAGTCTCCCTCATCCTAATATTTTCAAAATAGTTGAAATTGATGTATTAGAAAAAGGGTTATGGAAGAATCCTTAAGCAAAGGATTAATTCAAAAGAATCATTAGATCAATTCACTTTAAGAGTCTAGAAAAGAGTTAGAGTTAATTATTCTACTATTAAAAAAAAATTGTCATTGCACTATGTATTAAAAAATTTCAAAGTGATCTTTTAAGTCAAAAATTTCTTCTAATAATAAATTGTAAGGTAGTAAAAAATATTCTTACTAAAGATGTTAAAAACATTGTATCTAAACAAATCTTAGTTAGATGGTAAGGAATACTTTTTGTATTTGGTTTTGATATTGAGTTTATGAAAGGAAATTCTAATTTTTTACCAAATTTCCTAATTCATGAATCTTTGTAAGGAACTAAGACATGAGTAAAAGGAATCTCATAAAAGGGTCTTAGTTCCCAACAAAGTTGATCAACTCATCAGCTAAAGATGCAAAAGCAAAAGATGTTGATAAACTTCGTAATGATGCTTATAAGTGAGTTTTGGATAAATCCATTACATATCTTTTAATTCCAAAACACATAAATTTTTTATTGGCTATTGAAAACAATTATGCTCAGTTTAGACTTAATGAGATCACTAGTTTTTATCTTAAAAATGATATATATCCTTATAATATGATGAAGGATTACATGTATTATCAATAGAGACTACATATAACAAACTTTGTGGCTAGTGAACTTATAAAAAAAGCATCTGGATTTGAATCTAGGTATGGTTTCAAAGATTAGACCTACACCAAATTCAAAATAAAGAGATTTTTTTAACTAGAAAATTGGTAAGGGGATCTCTTTAGCTACAAAGAATTGAAGGAATGATGAAAGGTTAAAACCTATAAATATTTTAATTATATAAAAGTATAGGAAAATGTTGTATTATATGAAAATAGGCAGAGAAAATTTAGTTAGTTCATTCAAATATGTCTTTTGAATGATCCAAAAGATTTCCAAATTGGTTTAAAACCTGGTTTTTTAAGTGGGGGTTACATCATCTAACCCTACCAAGCAAAGTGAGAACTATTTATGAATAATTTTGTGAAGTAAATGAAGAGGTTAAAGACCCATTATTAGTATTCAAAGCACGGTATCGTGTCCCTTGGATCATTAAATGAGACTACATAATTATGGTCTAACTAGTTAGTATCCTAGATGTTGATATTAGGCATGTTGAATGGTTTGCAAGATGGATTAATATCTGATGGTGGGAGAATTTGACTTTTTTTTATAATGAAGTCTATATAGGAAAAGCAATCATTTGCATAAATGGACTTAAGGCTCCACCACCAAAGTCCACTCCTACTAGTCTCAAAGAGATAGCAAACACTTTAATGGAGTCTTTATCAAAGTAGAAGCTATTGGAAATGATGATTACTTTGCTCCAACCAAATCAAGACACTTAAGCAAAGTAATTTGAAAGCAATTAGTGGGACATCACTAATGATATTATGCAAGATTCTCAGGACTCATATGAGTTGTAAAAGGCAAAAAGATAAAGAATATTTGATGAAAAGGTTGCCACTAAGATAGCTTTAATAAAACTACTTTAACAAAAGTAAAGGAGGAAAAGACAACTCACTTTGCAAAGGAAGATTCCTTTAATTATGATTATTACCTTTTCCTTTGTATAAATAAGACCTGTCGACTACTCTAGAGGTAGAGTCCAATTTCCTTTTCTCTCTCTCTCTCTCTCTCTCTCTCTCTCTCTCTCTCTCTCTAAGCTTGTATCTCCTTTCTTTTGTAAATTATAAGCTTGTAATGGTGCTTGGTGTTCAATGAAAGCCTTGTTTCTGCAAGTATTTCAATTATGTTATTATTTGTTTTAAATATTTTTCTTTTATATCATTATACTTTATTTAGTTACTTAAATTAGTTTCTATATATATGTTTGAGATCCTATGCTGCCAAAATAGGAATGGTATCAAAGCCTTCTTTCCAAGTAAAGATTGACCTTCTAAGTAGTTGAAAAGTTTATACTTATTAGTGTCTTATTGTTGAAACCCTAAGTCATGCTACCTTTATACTCTTGTTTGTCATGTGTAGGTGTGTAGGGTTGTGGCTTAAGAAGTTGACAATAATATGGTGAGGCATGGATAGGTTAAGACCTAATCAACTATTTATAAGTGATAGTTCTTTTAATAGAAATAAAGAAATAATTTTAAGTGAAAATTTAGATAATAAATATATACGAAATTGGACTCTTCCTTCTTCTTTATCTTCCCAGGTTTATAAACAGAGAAGTTTCTTTTCTAAAGTTGATTATGTGATAAAAACCGTTGAAGAAGTCTTACGCTTAACTTAGGGTTATTAGCTCACATCAACAAAAGTATAAATTTATCCATATTGAGATGATACAGGTAGTACGAAAACCTGCAAGTAGATTAGGTTTAAATAACTCAACAATTATATGTGTTAGAGTGAAAATACATAATCGCTTCCATGACTCCTTATTAGAAGTAATTAAATTCACTCTAAATGATGCACTATTTGGTTTTCTTATTTTATGAACTTTACCTTATCATTATTATATCCTAATTTGATGCATACTTTATATTTAGATATTAAAACTGAAGGATTTGATATGATGCCTACTTAGAAAATCCTTTTTTATAAGATACATTATAAGGTTATGAACACTACTATCCCATTGGTCCCTTTAGTTTTATTAAACCCTCTTAAGCTAAATTATGCTTCAATTCTTGTGAGATTCTAAATGATAGACATATTGTCCCCCTCCTGACTGTGTGCCCACTAGCACTATTTTGCACACTAATAGGTCAAAATCTAATGTTTTGGTTCTAAAAACAATTACTTGGGATTAGGTTAAGTTACCTGAAAAGTAGATGCTAGAAAAAGTAGTTAAACCTGTTAAACAAGTTAATAGTCAAATGGTAGAAATAATTGAATTCAAAGATATGGATGTCAAAACCTAATTTGCTTTATTTAGAAGTGTGAGGTTAAACCTTGAAAAAGGAATAGAAAAGGATAAACCTAGATTCTTTATCTCCTTAGTGCCAATTACTAACCTAGAAGGTATTAGAAAAATAAGAGAGTAGGTCTATCAACCTCAATGACATAACCAGACTCCTGGGCCTAGGTCCCCTTCCTTATTTGATATGAGATATCATGATGAAAATAGGAGTTTATATGTTCTCAAAGTAATCAATAAGATAGATGAAAAGGTAAAAAAGTTATTTTACTCTCTTAAGAATACTATGACTTTTAATGTAAAATAATGAGAAATTTGACATAAATGTCATAAGATATATACTGATGGTATAAGAGTTGTAGATTTTTTCACATAGTTGGAAAAGAAAAGGCCTTTCCCAAATTTTTCTAGCCCAGAGGAATGTATGGTCTTTAAGAAAGCATATTAAGAATATGTTACAAGAAAAGGAAGAACAATAATTAACAAAAGAAATCAGAATCGATATTATTTGGTATTAGGACAAACCATAAAAAGATTAAAAGAAAAGATGCTTCTATACTAGGAAAAGAAAAATAGATTACAAAAGAAGAATTAAAGGCAGGGTATTATATGGATAAAATTTAGGAAATGTTCCCTAAAAGACTTTTGTGAACAGATGGTTATAAACTTATGAAATATCCTAAAAAATTCAAAAGGAAGGGTTATAAACCTATCCCTTAAAAGAATCTTTTTATGAAAAGGAAAAGTTAAAAGAAAAGAAAATGACTAGTCCACAAAAAAAAAAAATGGTTGTCTATTATAGATGCAGAAAAGTAAGGTATTATTCTAATAAATGCAAAATGAAACAAAAAATTCAAGAATTATCTATAGATGAAGACCCTAAGAGGTCACTAATGCATATCTTTTTATCAAAAGATGAATTAGACTTAAAAGTAGATATTCTTGAAGAAGAAGAAGAAAACTCTACCATTAAAGATTCTGGTAATAGCTGTAATAATTAATGCAACTATTATCAAGTTTTATAAAAATGAAATGACTCATTAGTCCTTACAAAAGAAGATAATTTGATTTTGGATCTTACTTTAGTAGGTATTTGACTTTCATTAGAAGTCACTTCATACAGTAAGTATAGTGCATGCTTCTTTTTATCCCAAAAAACAGTAAGAACTTTTGCACGAGCTATATTTTCTAACTTTTTTTTGTAATTCTTGTATTTCAACTTGTATAAGAAGAATATTTATCTTTTCTTGTAAATATTTATCTTTTTATCTCACTCTAAAGAGATTGAATAAATCTCTCTTTTCTCCTTATCAATTTTTGAAATACATCAATTTCCTTATATTGAGAGGCAAATATAAATTTAAAGGTAATAAGGTTTCCATCTATTTCTAAGAAAATTCTTTTATTGCTAATTTCCTTAATAGGATATAGCATGTATAATAAAAGATTTCCCAAAATAACATCCCATGACAAGTTTTCAACTAGTATGAATGGAATTTTAGTACAAATTTCATTGGAGCATATAGTAGCTTGTGATAACTTGTATTAATAACAAGCTTACTTTTATCAACAATGTTTAACACTTTTGTTGTTTTTGAAAAGTATTTTGAATAAACTATTCCTTCATTAATACAATTCATATCTGCATCAAAATTAATTAAGACAATAGTTGAAAAGATATACTCTTGATTAACTACTATTGTAATTTGACTATGTCACTTATGGGTAATTACCCTATCATGCAATTAACATATTGAAGAGTACTTAACTCTTCTTTCAAAGAAGTATTTGGAATGTCTAGAGGTTTATTTATTTTATCAAACAGATTCTAGAACTAAAACTCTTTCTCTTAATGATTTTATTTTAGTTTTTAACTGATTATTTTCAATTTCGAACTCTCTAATCAAAAGTTCTATTGTTGTTACTCGAATTTTTAAATTAGAATGATTATTTCCAACTCTTTGAATAACAATTTTCAAATTGTAATCTTCTTTTTGTTCTTAAGCTTCAGTCTCTTTTCAAGATAGATAAAGATATTTCTCTAACTATTTTCTTTTTTCTTTTGGATTTGTAATCTAATAAAAAAGATCCAAAATCAAATTATCTTTTTTTTTTATAGGGACTAATAAGTCATTACTTTTATACAAAACTTAATAATAGTTGCACTGATTGTTACAGCTATTACTAAAATCTTCAAAGGTAAAGTTTTCTTTTCCTTTAAGAAGATCTACTTCTAAATCTAATTCATCTTCTAATAAAAAGATATTCATTAGTAACCTTTTAAGGTCTTCATTTATAAATAATTTTTGAATTTTTTGTTTCATTTTGTATTTATTAGAATAATCCTGTAATAGACAACTATTTTCTTTTCTTTTCCTGTGAACTAAGTTTTTTTCTTTTCTTTTAACTTTTCCTTTTCATAAATGGATTTCCTTTAAGGTATGGGTTTATAACCCTTCCTCCTAAAATTTTTAGAATATTTCATAGGTGGATAACGTATTTATCCATAAAAGTCTCATAAGGTCTTTTTACCCTATATCTTTTCATTCTATAACTACTTATGTAGTTTTATCTCATTATAGAGTTTAGCCCCTTTTATTATAACTTCTCTAGCTAATTCTCCGTATGAACAACTGGAGTAATTAATAACTCCTCCATGATAGGATTTTAACCTATTTTATACCCCTTCACCAAATAAAGTAGATAATCCAAAAAAAATTTTTGCCTTCCATAAAATACTTTGACTTTCTTCTCAAGTAAAAACTTTTAAAACAACACATCTTTATACCACCTAAAGTGAGACAAATTTAGGTATCTTAAATTAATGAGTTGCTCTTATGTTTTGTCTACTAATGAGATAGTTGTACTGATAAAATGGTTAGTAATTGTATAAATCAGTGTATTAACACTATCAACTAGGTACATCCCTTGCTCTATTTTTATGGCATTAAATATTTGGGACTTAGCTTCTCTTGATAAATAGAAACCCCATCAGCATTTAAACTATTCAATAAAACCATTTACTATGAATCTTGTTATTTGGGGGTTAGAATTACCTATTTTACAACAGTGACAAACATCATTATATAATGAAGTAGAATAAGAATATGATTTTTTGACATTCCATCTAAATTGCATTCTATGATACTGCTTCCATCATATTATACGTAGTTATACTCAGATTGTTTCTCTAATAAAAGGTTAATTGGTATTGATTTATAATAATATAACTTTGTTGAGAATCTATTAAAATTCATTTTGTTGATTTCCATACTTTCTTTCTTATAAGAAGGAGATAGATTTTTTTGAATTGGATTCTATTTTGATAAGAACATTTCTTGAATTTTATCTACATAATCCTCAACCTTTGATTCTTCTTTTATAATCTATTCCTCTTTTCTTAACAGAAGCATGTTTTTCTTTTAATCTAAGATTTTTCTAACCTTTTGATTATTTCATCAATTGATTCTTTTTTTTTTTAGGATTTTTACCTAATATATTGTAATATATTTTTTCTAATGAAATAGGTTTAATAAAACATTTTTTTTCTATTTTTAGTTTAACTAGAGGTCTTAGAGCTCACTAAGATATTTCGTTAATCTTTTCTTCAACTTTGTTAAACTAATTTCTTATAAATTGAAGATAAACATTAGTATAATTTAGTTACTTTATAATGGCATCGGTAAAGTGTTCTGCTTTATATGGTGCAACTAGAACCTTATGGTCCTCTATCTTAACACTTAGGTTAAGTACAAGCAAGTGAATACTAATAACCCTTTTTCCTTTTCTTGTAACATATTCTTGATATGCTTTCTCAAGGACATTACATTCCTTTGGGGTTGAAAATTTTAGAAAAGATTTTTTCTTAAGTTCATAAACCTTTTCAAAATAGGTGAAAATGTCTACAACTCTCATACCATTGGTATATATGTTATTAAATTTATGTCATATTTCTAGTTATTTTTCATTAAAGGTCATAAGAAACCATTTTCTTTTTATAGTATTCTAAGGAGAGTAAAATAACCTTTTCACCTTTTCATCTATCTCATTAACTATTTTGAGGACATATAGACTAATAGTAGGTATAGATTGAGTTGATTTCTTATAGATTAAAGATAAATATTAGTAACTAAGCATACTGATATAAAAGAAAATTAGTTTATAATTGTAATAATTATTTATAGAATTAGACTTTTCCTCCTTCTTCATCTTCTCAGATTTCTAAACAAGGAAGTGTCTTTTGTAAAGCTAATTATGTGATAAAAAATGTTAAGAAAGCCTTACCCTTAACTTAGGGTTATAATGATTTTTTTTTAACTATCCTAGGAGCTTATTAGTTTATAGCAATAAAAATATAAATTTATCCATATAGGGATGGTATAGATGGCATTAAAACCTATTACTAGACTAAGTTTAAATAACTTAACAAATATATGTGTTAGAGACAAAAGACATAATCGCTTCCATGACCCCTTATTAGGAGTAATTGAATCTACTCTTAGTGGTGAACCTATTTGGTTTTCTTGTTTCTCAAACTTTACTTCACCATTATCAGATCCTAATTTGATGCATACTTTTTGTTTGGATATTAAAACTAAAGGATTTGATATAATGCTTGTTTTAGAAAATCTAATCTTTATTTATAGGATACACTATAAGGTTATGAACACTATTATCCTTGGAATTAAAAAAATTCTAACAAGATAAAGAGACTACTACATTGTTTTTGACTAATACATCAAAATCTAATGTTTTTGTTCCTAAAACAATTTCTTGGGATTAAGTTAAATTACCTAAAAAGTGGATGTTAGAAAAAGCAGTTGAACCTATTGAATAGGTTAACAGACAAATGGAAGAAATAATTGAATTCAAAGATGGGATGTCAAAATCTAATTTGCTCCATCTAAAAATGTGAGGTTAAACCTCGAAAAGGGAAGAGAAAAGGTTAAACCTAGATTTTTTACCTCCTTAATGCCAATACTGAGGTGGAAAGTATTAGAAGAATAAGAGAATAGGTCGGTTAACCCCAGTATAGAGTTGACTTTCCTCCCTTAACTTCTACTTCTGAGATTAATGAACCATAAGAGACATCTAGCTTAGATTATAATAGTAGTCAATAAAGAGTATATCTTTTCAACTATTGTCTTAATTAATTCAAGCATAAATATGAATTGTATTAATGAAAAAATAGTTTCTTAAAAATACTTTTCAAAAATAGTAGAAGCATTAGACACTGCTGATAAAAGCAAGTTTATGATTAAATACAAGTTATCACAAGTTGCTATATGCAACGAAGAAATTTGTATTGAAATTTCATTTGTACTAGTTATAAACTTGTCACAAAATGTTATTTTGGGTAATTAAGAAAATTACCAATAAAGGGATTTTCTCAAGAATAGATGGAAAGTTTGTTAACTTTAAATTTATATCCACCCTTAATGTAAGGAGATAGATGTACTTCAAAAATCAATAAGGAGAAAGAGAGATTTATTTAATCTCTTTAGAGTGAGGTAAAAAAAATATTTATAAGAAAAGACAAAGACTACTATTATACATGTTAAAATATAGGAATTATAAAAAAAAAGCTAGAAAATATGGTTTGTGAAGAAGTTCCTACTACTTTTTGGGATGAGAAGAAGCATGTGGTAGAATTACCATATAAAGCGACTTTTAATGAAAGACAAATACCTACTAAAACTAGGCCCATGGTTATAAGAGCAAGGCATTTACAGATCTATAAAAAGGAAATAAATGACCTCTTAGAGAAAGGGCTTATTAGAAAAAGTAATAGCCCACGGAGTTACCCAACGTTTTATGTGGAAAATGTTGCAAAATTGGACTGAGGAGTTCTAAAATTAGTTATTAATTATAAGCCTTTAAATAAGGCCTTGAGATAGATTAGATATCTTATACCCAATAAAAAAAATTGTTAAATAGGCTTTATAAAGTCCAAATATTTTGAAATTTTGATATGAAATTTAGTTATTAGCAAAGCCAAATTCATAAAAAAGATAAATATAAAACAACATTCATAGTTCCATTTGGATATTATGAATAAAATTTATTGCCTTTTAGGTTAAAAAATGCACCCTTTGACTTTCAAAAAATCATGAATGAAATTTTTAATATTTATTCAGTTTTTACTATTATTTATATTAATGATGTATTAGTATTTTCTAACATAATCAAACAATACTTTAAACATTTAAACTTGTTTTTAAAGGTTATTAAAAAGTTGGTTTAGTCATATTAGGCAAAAGTATAAAGTTATTCTGAATTAGGGCTAGATTCCTTAATCAATTCATTAAAAATGGAACTATTGTTCTTATTAATTGAGCAATTGAGTTTGCCTTTAAATTTCTTAATGAATTTAAAGAAAAATAATAGTTGCAAAGGTTTTAAGTTATATAAATTATATTTCATAATTTTATAAAAAATTAACTCATTATGCTAAGCCTTTGTTTGAAAGGTTATAGAAAAATCATTCCAAGTGGATGGATAAACATACGAAGGGATTGCCATGTCTTAGCCTCCCTCATCCTAATACTTTGAAAATATTTGAAACTGACACATCAAAAAAGGTTATGAAGGAATCCTTAAGTAAAGGATTAATTCAAAAGAATCATTAGTTTGATTCACTTCAAAAGTATGGAGAGAAGTTAAAGTTAATTGCTCTATTATTAAAAAAAAATTTAGTCATTGTATTATGTATTCAAAAATTTGAAAGTGATCTATTAAATCAAAAATTTTTTCTAATAATAAATTGTAAGGTAGCGAAAGATGTCCTTACTAAAGATATTAAAAACATTGCATTTAAACAAATTTTTGCTAGATGGGAAGGAATACTTTCTATATTTGATTTTGATATTGGGTTTATTAAAGAAAATTCTAATTTTTTACCAGATTTTCTAACTTACGAATTTTTGGAGGGAACTAAGACATGAGTAAAGGCCTTTCATGCAAGGGCATTATTCCCTAACAAAGTTAGTTTACTCACTGATTAAAGATGCAAAAGCAAAAAAAAATTGATAAACTTTGTAATGATGCATATAAGTGAGCTTTGGATAAATTCATTACATACCTTTTAATTCCAAAGCACATAGATTTTTTATGTGCTATTCAAAACAATTATGCATAACTTAGATCTAATGAGGTCACTTATTTTTATCTTAAAAATGATATGTATCCTTATAATAATATTAAAGATTGCTTGCATTATTAACAAATACTACATGAAATAAACTCTATGGTAATTGAACCTATAAAAAGAGGAACTAGATTTGGATCTGCATATGGTTTTAGAAATTGGGCCTACGCTAAATTCAAGATAAAGAAGATTCTTTATCCAAAAGATTGGCAAGGGAATCTCTTTAGCTATAAAGAATTGAAAGAATGGTGGAAAGTTAAAACCTATAATTACTTTGATTTTATTAAAGCATGGGAAAAGACTTTATTATATGAAAATAGGCAGAGGAAATTTAGTTGGTTTATTTAAATACATCTTCCGAATGATGCAAAAAGATTTTCAAATTGGTTTAAAACCTTGTCTTTTAAGTGGGGTTACATCATCTTACTCTACCACACAATGTGAGAATTGTTTATAAACAATTTTGTGAAGTAAATGAAGAGGTTAAAGATCCATTATTAATGTTTGTAGCTTGGAATAATGCCCCTTGGATCATTAAATGGGATTACAAAGTTATGGCCAAACAAGTTAATATCCTAGATGTTGATATTAGACATGTTCCATGGTTGGCAACATAAATTATGATGAGAATCTTAGAGATGATGGGTGGAAGGCTTCAAATGATGCAAGAGGTCCATTACAAATTCCAGAAGGCCCAATAACACGAGCAAGAGCCAAAAAGATGAAAGAAGCACTAAATGGACTGATTAAGGACATTCAAGCCAACCAAGCTTTAAATGGTGCGAATTCAAGCTTGAAAGAGAGTCCAAGCCTTATTAATATGATTGGAGTACTTAATGGTTCAAGACTAAGTAATAGCATTCACTCCTAATTAGGAATTTATTGTCTGTGTAAGAATTTGTCTCTAGATAGGAATTCTTCCTAAATAAGGATTTTTCCTAAGTAGGAATTTGTACCTCTTTAGAATTGCTATCTTAGCTATAAATAGGCACCTCCTTATATGCTCTGGATGATCAGACAACTTTGAGAGAAATAAAAAGCAAGGGTTTTCTCCTTTAATTCTTTCAAGAACTAACAAACTTATCAAGAGCTACTTCTTCTTATGGCATTCAACTCGACTTATCACTCTCAATTCCTTTATTTTCTAGAGTATGACATCCATATCCTTCTTAAATACCCTAGGTTCATGTTCCTTTGAATGTTGGGTCTAGGGTTTGTGTTATTATAGTTTGATTTAGCTTTCTTGGATATTCTTTGATTCCTTGTGTGCATTGGGTCCCTAAGCCACATCTTTTTGGGTTTTCCACATCAAATTAATATCCAATAGTGGTAGAAATTTGACTTTTTAATGATGTAGTCTATATAAGAGAAGGCGTCATTTGCATAAATGGACTTAAGGCTCCACCACCAAAGCCCACTTCTATTAGTTCTGAAGAGATATTAAAGACTTTAATGGAGTATGTATCAAAAAGAGGTTATTGGAAATGGTGACTACTTTGCTCCAACCAAATCAAGACACCCAAGTAAACCAAGCTAGAAGTAGTTAGAAGCACATCAATGATGATATTATATTAGATTTCCAAGACCCATATGAGTTGTAATGGGTAAAAGGATAAATAACTTTTCATGAAAAGATTGTCACTAGGCTAATTTTAATAAAGCTACTTTAACAAAAGTAAAGGAGGAAAGGACAACTTACTTTGAATAAAAAGATTCCTTCAATTATAGTTATTACGTTTTCCTTTATATAAATAAGACCACTCAACTACACCAGAAGGAGAGTCCAATTTCCTTTTCTTTTTCCTTTATATAAATAAGACCACTCAGCTACACCAGAAGGAGAGTCCAATTTCCTTTTCTCTCTCTCTCTCTCTCTCTCTCTCTCTCTCTCTCTCTCCCTCTCTCTAAGCTTGTATCTCTTTTCCTTTGTAAATTATAAGCTTGTAACGACATCTAGTGATCAATGAAAGTCTCATTTTTGTAATTATTTTAATTTTGTTATTATTTGTTTTAAGTTTCTGGCGACATACTTAGATTACAGTATAATCTGAGGCCTCTATATTAAGTACACTATGTTAATCATCTTTAATATAAAAATGAGCGATCTCATTAGGTCTAAGTTGAGTATAATTGTTTTCAATAGTACATAAAAAATCTATGTGCTTTGGAATTAATTGATATGTAATGAATTTATTCAAAGCTTGCTCATAAGTATCATTACAAAGTTTATCAACTTAAACTTTATTTCTAAGTTTGATTCATCTTCTAATAAGATGATATGCATTAGTGACCTTTTAAGGTCTTCTTCTATAGATAATTTTTGAATTTATTTTATTTCATTTTGCATTTATTAGAATAATACCCTATTTTTTTGTATCTATAATAGATAACCATTTTCCTTTTCTTTATTGGTGGACCAGGTTTTTTCTTATATTTTAACTTTTTTTTTCATAAAAGGATTTCTTTTAAGGTATGGGTTTATAATCATTCTTTCTGGATTTTTTTAGAATATTTTATGGGTGGATAACCCATCTTTATTCATAAAAGTCTTATAGGGCCCTTTTACCTTGTATCTTTTCATTATGTAACTACTTATGCAATTTTATCCTATTATAGAGTTTAACCCTTTATACTATGGCTTTTACAATTAATTCTTCATATGTACAACTAAAATAATTAATAACTCCTCTATGATATGATTTTAACCTATTTTTTACCCCTTCAACAAATAAGGTAGCTAATTCAAACAAAAATTTTTATTTCCAGAAAATACTTTGACTTTCTTCTTTGGTAAAAACTTTTAAAAAGAACACATGTTTATACCACGTAAAGTGAGACAAATTTAGGCATCTTAAATTAATGTGTTGTGCATATGTTCTATCTATTAATAAGGTAATTATATCAATAAAATGATTAATAATTGTATAAATCAATGTATTAGCATTATCAATTAGTTGCATCCCTTACTCTATTTTTACAACATTAAATATATAGGGCTTAATTTCTTTTGATAAATATAGCTCCTATACCATTAGTATTTATCTTATGGTGTTTATGTCATATTTCTTGTTCTTTTTCATTAAAAGTCATAAAAAAATTATTTTTTTTATAGTATTCTCAAGAGAGTAAAATAACTCTTTCACCTTTTCATCTATCTCATTAACTACTTTAAGGATACATACACTCTTATCTTCATCCTAATATCCCATATCAAATAAAGAAGGGGACTTAAGCCTAGAAGTCTGACTAGATGTTTCTAGTGGTTCATTAACAATAAAAACAGAAGTTGAGGTAGGAAAGTTAACTCTATCTTAAGGTTAACTAACCTATTATGTTGTTCTTTTAATACTTTCTAGCTTAATCATTGGCATTGATAAGGTAGAGAATCTAAGTTTAACCTTTTCTCTTCCCTTTTTGAGATTTAACTTCACACTTTTAAAAGGAGCAAATTGGATTTTGACACCATATCTATGAATTATTTCTTCCATGTTTTGTTAATCTATTTAACATGTTCAACTACCTTTTCTAGTGTCCACATTTTAGGTAATTTAACTTGATCCCAAGAAATTGTTTTAGGAACCAAAACATTAGATTTTAACCTATTAGTCAAAAATAATGTAGTAGTCCCTTTATTTGCATATCTTGCGATAATTTGTTTAATTCTTGGGTTAATGATGCTTATAACCTTATAATGCATTGTCTAAATAAGGATTAGATTTTTTGAAATAGGTATCATATCAAATCCTTTAATTTTAATATACAAATATAAAGCATGCATCAAATTAGGATTTAATAATGATAAAGTAAAGTTAAAAAAATAAGAAAATCAAATAAGTCCATCACTAAAAGTGGATTCAGTTACTCCTAATAAGGAGTCATGGAAGCAATTATGTCTTTTGTCTCTAACACATATAATTGTTGAGTTATTTAAATCCAATCTAGTAGCAAGTTTTAGTGCTACCTGTAACATCCTAATACTAATAAATTTATACTTTCATTAATGTGAGCTATAAGATCCTGGGATAGTAAAAAGAAATAATTATAACCCTAAGTTAAGGGTAAGACTTCTTCAATAGCTTTTATCATATAATTAACTTCAAAAATGAAATTTGCTTGTTTATAAACCTTGAAAGATGAAGAAGAAGGAAGAATATAATTTGATAAATAATTATTATCCAAATTTTCACTAATTATTATTTCTTTATTTCTATTAAAAGAACTATCACTCCTAAATAGTCAATTAGGTCTTAACCTATCCATACCTTACCATATCACTATTAATATCTTATTCCACATCTTGCATGCATGCACATGGTAAACACAAGTATAAAGGTAATGCGATTTGGGTTTTAACAAGAAAGAAGGCTTTGATACCATTTTTATCTTAGTAGCACAAGATCACAAACATATATGTATAAAAACAAATTTAAGTATTTAAATTAAGCACACTAATATAAAAGAAAGAAATTTAAAACAAATAATAACATAATTAAAATACTTATAGAAACAAGGTTTTCATTAAGCACTAGACATCATTACAAGCTTATAATTTACAAAAGAAAGGAGATACAAGCTTAGAGAGGGAGAAAGAAAAGGAAATTGGACTCTAACTCTAAGTAGCCAAGGGGTCTTATTTATACAAAGGAAAAGGTAATAACTATAATTGAAAGAATCATCCTTTTCAAAGTAGGTTGTCCTTTCCTTTACTTCTGTTAAAGTAGTTTTATTAAAGCTATCCCAAAAGCAAGTTTTTCATCAAAAGTTGTTTGTCCTTTTGTCCTTTACAACTCATATGGGTCTTGGAAATCTTGCATACTATCATCATTAATGTGCCTTTAATTGCTTCCAGCTTGTTCTACTTGGGTGTTTTGATCTAGTTAGAGTAGAGCAATCATCATTTCCAATAACCTCTTTTTTGATACAGATTTCATTAAACTCTTTAATATCTCTTCAAGACTAGTAGGAGTGGGCTTTGATGGTGGAACCTTAGTTCCATTTATGCAATTGACTTCTTTTCTTGCATAGACTCCATCATAAAAAAGGTCAAATTTCTCCTGCCATTAGATGTTAATCTGTCTTACTTTCAACATGCCTAATATCAACATTTAGGATATTAACTAGTTAGGCCATAATTGTGTAGTCCCATTTAATGATCCAAACAACATGATAGCAGGCTGCAAATATTAATAATGGGTCTTTAACCTCTTTATTTATTTCACAAAATTGTTGATAAATAGTTCTCACTTTGTGTGGTAAGGTTAGATGATGTAATGGCCACTTAAAGGACCATGTTTTAAACCAATTTAGAAATCTATTTGGATCATTTAAAAGATGTATTTGAATGAAATAACTAAATTTTCTCTGCCTATTTTTATATAATAAAGCCTTTTCTCATGCTTCAATATAATCAAATTAATTATAAGTTTTAACCTTTCACCATTTTTTCAACTTTTTGTAGCCAAAGAGATCCTTTTACCAATGTTTTGGATAAAGAATCTTTTTTATCTTGAATTTGGTGGAGGCCCAATCTTTAAAGCCATATGCAAATCCACATCTAAATCCAAATCCTTTTCAATGGGTTTAATAACTATAGAGCCTATTTTATGTAGTATTTGTTGATTATACAAACAATTCATCTTACTATCATGAGGATACATATCATGTTTAAGATAAAAATATGCAACCTTATTAGGTCTAAACTAAGTATAATTGTTTTTAATAGCATATAAAAAATCTATATCTTTGGAATTAAACAATATATAATAGATTTATCAAAAGCTTGCTTACAAGCATCATTATGAAGTTTATTAACTTCTTTCACTTTTGCATTTTTAGCTATTGAGTTAACTAACTTTGTTGGGGATTGAAACCCTTGTATGAGAGGCGTTGTACTCATATCTTAGTTCCTCACAAAAATTCACAAGTTAGAAAATCTAATTAAGAATTAGAATTCTTTTAATAAACTTTATATCAAAATCAAACACATAAAGTATTCCTTGTCATCTAGTTAAGATTTTTTTAAATGTAATGTTTTTAACATCTTTAGTAAGGATATCTTTTGCTACCTTATAATCTATTTTTAAAAGAAATTTTTAATTTAACATATCACTTTCAAAATTTTTGAATATATAGTATAATGGTTAAAAATTCTTTTTTAATAGTAAAATAATTAACTCTAACTCCTCTCTAGACTTTTGAAGTGAATTGAACTAATAATTCTTTTAAATTAGTCATTTGCTTAAGGATTCCTCCATAAACCTTTTTTGATACATTAGTTTCAAATATTTTGAAAGCATCAGGATGAGAGAAGTTAAGACATGGCAATTCCTTTGTTTTTTTTTTTTCTGTTTTTATCATCTTAACTACATTCGTAGGTTCATTCATCCACTTAAAAGGATTTTTTTGTAACCTTCCAAATAAAGGTTTAGTATCATAAGTTAATTCTCTATAAAATTTAGAAATACAATTGCAAACAACTTAAAAACCCTTAAAATTGTTTTTTTTCTCTAATTTCATCAAGAAATCTAAAAGCAAACTCAATTACTCAATTAATAAGAACAATAGTTCCATTTTCAATGAAGTGACCAAAGAATCTTACCCTGGTTTGGAATAACTTCATCTTTTTGGCTAATATGACAAAACCAACTATTTTGAGTTTAAATGTTTAAAGTGTTGTTCAATTGTGTTAGAAAATACTAACATATCATTAATATAAATAATAGTAAATGTTAAATAAGTATTAAATATTTCATTCATAATTTTTTGAAATTTAAAGGGTGCATTTTTTAACCCAAAAGGTATTACATTTCATTCATAATGTCTGAATAGAACTATGAATGCTAGTTTAACATCACAATTCTAGATAAAGCAAATCAGATTTTCACATTCTCATCTTTGAATTCAATTATTTCTTCCATTTGTCTATTAACTTGTCTAATAGGTTCAACTGCTTTTTCTAGTGTCCACTTTTTAGGGAATTTAACTTGATCCCAAGAAATTGTTTTAGGAACTAACACATTAGATTTTGACATATTAATAAAAAATAATGTAATAGTCCCTTTGTCTATATATCTTGTTGGCATATCATTAATTCTTAGGACAATAGTGTTTATAACCTTATAGTATATCTTGTAGATAAAGATTAAATTTTCTAAAGTAGGCATCACATCAAATCCTTCAGTTTTAATATCCAAATATAAAGTATGCATCAAATTAGGATCTAATAATGATAAAGTAAAGTTCAGAAAATAAGAAAATCAAATAGGTTAATCATCAAAAGTTAATTCAATTACTCCTAATAAGGAGTCATAGAAGCAATTATGTCTTTTGTCTTTAATACATATAATTATTGAGTTATTTAAACCTGGTCTAGTAATAGGTTTTAGTGTTATCTATATCATCATAATATGGATAAATTTATAACCCTTAGTTAAGGGTAAGGCTTCTTCAACAACTTTTGTCATATAATTAACTTTAAAAAAGAAACTTCCTTAATTATAAACTTTGGAAGATGAAGAAGAACCAAAAATAGAAAAAAAAAAGTTTTATTTAAAAAAAAAGTTTTATTTAAACTCATGTCATTAAAAGAAATAGATTATAACATGTTTGGTAAAAATCCTAAAAAAAAACAGAAATAATTAATGAATAATAAAAAATTTAAAAACCTTGGATTAAAAGAAAAAAAATGCTTCTATATGGGGAAAAGAGGAACAAATTATTAAGGAAGAATTAGAGACGGATGATTATGTGGATAAAATTCAAGAAATGTTCTTATCAAAGTAAAATTTAGTTTGAAAAGATCCATCACCTTCTTTTAAGAGAAAAACATGGAAATTAACAAAATGACTTTTACTAAAGTCCTAACAAAATTATATTTCCTAGATCAATACTAGTTGACCTTTTATTAAAGGTATAACTAAGTATAATTGCGTATAATTGATGGAAGTAGTATTGTAGAATGAAAATTAGATGGAATGTTAGAAAATCAAATTCTTATTCTACTCCATTATATGATGATATTTTTCATAGCTACAATATCTAAATGAGGTAATTTTGACCCCCAAATAACAAGATTCATAGTAAATGGTTTTGCTGAAAAGTTTAAAAGCTAGTGGAATTTTTATTTATCAAAAGAAATTAAGTTTTAGATATTTAATACTATAAAAGTAGAGTAAGGGATGCAACTAGCTAATAGTGTTAATACACTGATTTATATAATTACTAACCATTTTATCAATATAGCTACCTTATTAGTCGACAAAACATGTGAATAACTCATTAATTTGGGATGTTCGGATCTATCTCACTTTAGGTGTTATAAAGATACATTTTTTTATTTGTTAATAGGGTAAAAAATCAGTTAAAATTCTATCATGGAAGAGTGATTCATTACTCTAGTTTTAAATATGGAGAATTAATTGCTAAAGTTGTAGTTGAAGGGGATAAACCCTGCAATGAGATTAAATTGCATAGATAGTTACAAAATGAAAAGATATAGGGTAAATAGGTCCTAGGAAATTTTTGTAAATAGATAAGTTATCCCCTTGTGAAATACCCTAAAAAATTCAAAAGGAATGTTTATAAACCCATACCTCAAAAGAAATCCTTTTATAAAAAGAAAAAGTTGAAAGAAAAGAAAAAGACTAGTTTGCAAAAAAAAGAAAAAGAAAATGTTTGTTTGTTATAGAAGTAAAAAAATAGGGTATTATTTTAATAAATACAAAATGAAATAAAAAATTCAAGAATTATCTATAAATAAAAACCTTAAAAGGTTACTAATGCATATCTTTTTGTCAAAAGATGAATCAAACTTAGAAGTAGATCTTCTTGAAGATGAAGAAAACTTTGCCTCTGAAGATTCTAGTAGTATTATTATGTTTTATGTAAAAGTAATGACTGATTGATTTTTGCAAAAAAAGATAATTTGATTTTAGATCTTATTGATAAGATTATAAATCCAAAAGAAAAAAGAAAATAGTTGGAAAAATATCTTCATCTATCTTGAAATGATACTAAAGTTAATAAACTAAAAGAGGATTATAGTTTAAAATTTATTATTCAAAGAGTTAGAAATAATCATTCAAATTTAAAAACTAGAGTAATAGTAATAGAGCGTTCGATTAAAGAGCCTAAAACTAAGATCAAGTAGTTAAAAATTGAAATAAAAGAATTAAGAGAAAGAGTTTTAGTTATAGAATATGTGCTTGATGGAATAAATGAAGCTCCAGACATTCTAGATACTTTTTTAAAAAAAGAGTCAAGTACTCTTTAATATGTTAATCTCATTAACAAGATAATTATCCATAAGTTACATACTCATATTACAAAGATGGTCAATAAAGAATATATCCTTTCAATTATTACCTTTATTGATTTTGGTGTAGACATGAATTATATTAATAAGAGAATAGTTCCTTAAAAATACATTTAAAAAATGATAAAAGTGTTAAATATTACTAATAAAAGCAAGCTTGTTATTAAGTACAAGTTATCACAAGCTATTATATGCAATGAGGGAATTTGTATTAAAATTCCATTTGTATTAATTAAATACTTGTTATAGGATGTCACAGGATATTTTCACCAATTTGAAAATAGTTTACAAACTTAAGAAAAAAACCTTTCCTAAATTTTTCTACCCTAGATGAATGTATGGTCCTTAAGAAAGCATATGAAGAATATGTTACAAGAGAAGCAAAAAAGGTTATTAATATTCAACCACTTGTATTTAACCTTAGTGTGAATATTGTTTTATATCCATAAAGCATGCATCAATTTAAGGTTTGATACTAATAAAGTAAAGTTCGGAAAACAATAAAACCAAATAGGTCCATCACTAAAAGTGGATTCAATTACTCTTAATAAGGAGTCATGTAAGCAATTATGTATTTTATTTCTAACACATATAATTGCTAAGTTGTTTAAATCTAGTCTCGTAACAATTTTTAGCGCTACCTATACCATTCCAATATGGATAAATTTATACTTTTGTTGATGTGAGCTAATAAGCTCTTAAGATAGTAAAAAGAAATCATTATAACCTTGAGTTAAGGGTAAAGCTTTTTCAATAGTTTTATCTACTTCTCAAAGAAACATAGGAAGACAAAGAAGGAGGAAGAGTCCAATTTCCTTGTTTGTCTCTCTCTCTTTAAGCTTGCATCTCCTTTCCTTTGTAAATTATGAGTTTGTAATGACTTCTGTTGTTCAATGAAAGCCTTGTTTTTATAGGTATTTTAATTTTATTATTATTTGTTTTAAATTTCTTTTTTCTTTTATATCATTATGCTCAATTTAGTTACTTAAATTAGTTTCTATATATATGTTTGTGATCCTATGTTGTCATGATAGAAATGGTATCAGAGCCTTTTTTCTAGGTAAATGTTGATCTTCTAAGTAGTTAAAAAGCTTAAACTTATCAATAGCTAAAAAGATATACCCTTTATTAACTACTACTATAATTTGAGTATGCCACTTATAGGTAATTACCTTGTCAATGAGATTAATATATTAAAGAGTGCTTAACTCCCTTTTTAAAGAAGTATCTATAATGTTTAGAGGTTCATTTATTCTATCAAACACAAATTTCAAAACTAAAATTCTTTCTCTTAATTCTATTATTTTACTTTTTAACTGATTGATCTCAACTTTAAGTCATCCAATCAAAGGTTCTATCATTATTACTTTAGTTTTGAAACTAGAATAATTATTTCTAACTTTTTGAATAATATTTCTTAAATTGTAATCCTCTACTAGTTCTTTAACTTTAGTCTCATTCCAAGATAGATGAAGATATTTCTTCCACTATTAATCTCATTGATAGGGTAATTACCCATAAGTGGTATACTCAAATTATAGTAGTAGTTAATAAAGAGTATATCTTTTTAACGATTGCCTTAACTGATTCATACATAGATATGAATTGTATTAATGAAAGAATAGTTATTTCAAAATACATTTCAAAACCAATATAAGTATTAAACATTACTAATAAAAGTAACATTGTTATTAAGTACAAGTTATTATAAGCTATAATATGGAATGAAAGAATTTATATCGAACTTATCAAAAATAGATGGAACACTTTTTTAACTTTAAATTTATATGTACCCCTCAAAATAAGGGGATAGATGTGCTTTAAAAATCAATAAGGAGAAAAGCGAGATTTATTCAATCTCTTTAAAATGAGGTAAAAAATAAATATTTACAAGAAAAGATAAATATTTTTGTTATATAAGTTAAAATACAGAAATTACAAAAAATAGGATTTATGAAGCCCAAATATTTTCAAAATTCGATATAAAATCTAGTTATTGGAAAATCCATATTTATGAAAAAGATAAATAAATATTAGCATTCACAGTTACATTCAAACATTATGAATGGAATGTAATACCTTTTAGGTTAAAAAATGTACCCTATGAATTTCAAAAAATAATAAATAAACTATTTAATACTTATTCAGCATTTACTATTACTTATATTGATGACATGCTAGTATTTTCTAACATAATTGAACAATACTTTAAACCATTAAACCTATTTTTAAAGGTTATTGAAAAAATCAATTTTGTCATATCAACTAAAAGAAGATATTATTTCAAATTAGAGTTAGATTACTTGGTCACTTCATTGAAAATGAAATTATTGTTTCTATTGATCGAGCAATTGAGTTTTCTTTTAAATTTTAAATAAAATTAGAAAAAAAGCAATAGTTGTACAATAGATTTTAGTTTGTCTAAATTATATTTTAAAATTTTAAAACGAATTAACTTATAATGCTAAGTCTTTGTTTGAAAGGTTATAGAAAAATCCTCTTAAGTAGATGGATAAACGTACAAAGGTAGTTAAAAGATAAAAATAAAAACAAAAGAGTTGTCATGTTGTAACCTCCCTTATCCTGATGCTTTCAAAATAATTGAAATTGATCCATCAAAAAAGGATTATCGAGGAATCCTTAAACAAAAGATTAATTCAAAAGAATCATTACTTTGATTCACTTTAGGAGTCTAGAGAGAAGTTAGAGTTAATTATTGTACTATTAAAAAAGAAAATTTGGCTATTGTACTATGTATTCAAAAATTTGAACGTGATTTGTTAAATTAAAAATTTCTTCTAAAAATCACAAAAGATGTCCTTACTAAACATGTTAAAGACATTGTGTTGAAGCAAATCTTTGCCTGATGATAAAGGGTTCTACTTTATATAGTGAGGCTATAACCTCATGATCTTTTACCTTAACACTTAGGTTAAGTGTAGGCAAGTAAATATTACTAACCCTTTTTCCTTTCTCATAATATATTCATGATATGCTTTCTCAAGGACTTTCTAGAGGTTCATTTATCCTATTAGACACAGATTTTAGAGCTAAAACTCTTTCTTATAATTCTTTTATTTCAGTTTTTAACTGATTGATCTTAGTTTTAAGCTCTCTAATCAAAAGTCCTATTGTTAATGCTCTAATTTTTAAATTAGAATGATTATTTCTAACTTTTTGAATAATAATTTTTAAATGGTAATCCTCTTCTGGTTCTTTAACTTTAGTTTTGTTTCAAGATAGATGAAGATATTTTTCCAACCGTTCTCCTTTTTCTTTTGGATCTATAATCTTATCAATAAGATTCAAAATCAAATTATCTTTTTTTCTAAGCACTAATAAGCCATTACTTTTGCATAAAACTTGATAATAGTTGCACTGACTATTACAACTATTACCAAAAACTTCAAAGGAAGAGTTATCTTCTTCTTCGAGAAGATTGACTTTTAAGTTTGATTCATCTTTTGACAAGAAGATATGATTAGTGACCTCTTAAGATCTTCATCTATAGATAATTTTTGAATTATTTATTTCATTATGCATTTATTAGAATAGCACCTTAACTTTCCACATCTATGACAGATAACTAATTTTTTTTTTTACTAGACTTTTTCTTTTCTCTTAACTTTTCTTTTTTATAAAAGGATTTCTTTTGAGATATGTGTTTATAACCCTTCCTTTTGAATTTTGTAGGATATTTCATGGGTGAATAACTCATTTGTTTGCAAAAGTCTCTTATGGTCTTTTTACCTTGTATCTTTTCATTTTGTAACTGCTTATATAGTTTTATATCATTACAGAGTTTAACCCCTTCTACTATAATTTCTACAACTAATTTTTTGTATGTATAACTAAAGTAATAATAACTCCTCGATGATAGGATTTTAACTTATTTTTTACCTTTTCAGCAAATAGGGTAGGTAACTTAGACAAGAACTTTTCTTTCTATAAAATATTCTAACTGTCTAGAAAATATTCTAACTGTCTTCTCTAGTAAAAACATTTGAAAAAAACACATCTTTATAATATCTAAAGTGACATAGATCTATATAGCTCAAATTAATGAGTTGCTCTTATATTTTGTCTACTAATAAAGTATTTGTATTGTTAAAATGGTTAATAATTATATAAATCAGTGTATTAACACTATCAACTAATTGTATCCCTTACTTTATTTTTACAACATTAAATATATGAGGTTTAACTTCTTTTGATAAATAGAAATTCCACTATCCTTTAAACTATCTAGTAAAACTATTTACCATGAATCTTGCTATTTGGAGGTCATAAATACCTCCTTTAAATTTTGCAACTGTGACAAATATCATTGTATAATGAAGTAGAATAAAAATATGATTTTTTGACATTACATCTAAATTTCATTCTATAATATTACTTCTATCATATTGTAAGTAATTATATTCAAATTTCTCCTCTAATAAAAGGTCAACTAGTGTTGGTATAGGATAATATAATTTTATTGGGAGTTTATTAAATCAGTGTATTAACACTGTTAGCTAACTGCATCCCTTACTCTATTTTTACAACATTAAATATATGAGATTTAACTTCTTTTGATAAATAGAAATTCTACTAACCTTTAAACTATCCAGTAAAACTATTTATTGTGAATCTTGCTATTTAGAGGTCATAAATACCTCCTTTAAATTTTGTAGCAGTGACAAATATCATTGTATAATAGAGTAGAATAAAAATCTGATTTTTTTTGACATTTCATCTAAATTTCATTCTACTATACTACTTCCATTATATTGTAAGTAATTATATTCAAATTGTTCCTCAAATAAGAAGTCAACTAGTGTTGGTATAGGATAATATAATTTTGTTGGGACTTTATTAAAAGTCATTTTGCTAATTTCCATACTTTCCTTCTTATAAAAAAGGTGATGGATCTTTTTGACCTAGAATTCTTAGCCTTTGATTCTTCCTTTGTAATTTGTTGCTCTTTTAGAATATAAAAGTATCTTTTTTTTTAATCTAAGGTTTTTTAACCTTTTGATTATTTTAATGACTAATTATGTTTTTTTAGGATTTTTACCTAACGTGTTGTTATTTATTTTTTCTAATGACATGGGTTTAAATAAAATCCTTTTTTTAATTTCTAGTTTAACCAGAAATCTTAGAGTTTACTGAGCTACTTCTTTAATCTTTTGTTCAACTCTATTAAGTTGATTCCTATATTTTGATGTTAAAAATTAGTGTAATTTCCTTACTTTATATACTAATAGAGGGTTTTACTTTATATAGTGAGATTATAATCTCATAGTCTTCTATCTTAACACTTAGGTTAAGTGTAGGAGAGTGAATATTAATGACCCTTTATTCTTGATATACTTCCTTAAGGACCATACATTCCTCTAGGGTAGGAAAATTTGAGAAAATTTTTTTCTTAAGTTTATAGACTTTTTTAAATAAGTGGAAATATCTCCAACTCTCATACCATTGGTGCATATCTTATACCATTTATGTCATATTTCTCATTCTTTTTCATTAAGGTCACGAAAAAATCAATTTCTTTTTATAGTATTCTTAAGAGAGTAAAATAACTTTTTCAAAAAAAACATTAGTTTGATTCATTTAAAGAGTCTAGAGAGGAACTAGAGTTAATTACTTTATTATTAAAAAGGAAATTTTAAGCATTTTACTATGTATTGAAAAATTTTATTAATAAGAAAATAGTTCAATATTTCTCAAAAACAACATAAGTGTTTGTTTAATACTACTGATAAAAGTAAGTTTGTTATTAAGTACAAGTTATCACAAACTGCTATATGTAATGGAAGAATTTATATTAAAATTATATTCATGCTATATTTTATTAAGGAAATTAGTGATAAAAGTATTTTCTCAAAAATAAATTAGAAAGTTTATTAGTTTTAAATTTATATCTATCCTTTAATATAGGGAGATATATGTACTTCAAAAATTGATAAGGACAAAAGAGAGATTTATTTAATCTTTTTAAAGTGAGGTAAAAAATAAATATTCTTGTTATACAAGTTAAAATATAGGAATTATGGAAAAAGCTAGAAAATATGGTTTGTGTAGAAGTTCCTACTACCTTTTGGAATAGAAAGACGCATGTGGTAGAATTATCATATGAAGAGACTTTTAATAAAAGTCAAATACTTACTAAAGCCAAGCTAATAGGTATGGGACCAAGGTATTTAGATATCTATAAACAAGAAATAAATGACCTGTTAGAAAAAGGGCTTATTAGAAAAAGTAACAGTTTATGGAGTTACCTAACATTTTATATGAAAAATGCTACAATATTGAAGGAAGGAGTTCCAAGATTGGTTATTAATTATAAGCCTTTAAAGAAGGCTTCAAGATGGATTATATATCCTATACCTAATAAAAAATTTTTCTTAAATAAGCTTTATAAAGCCTTAATATTTTCAAAATTCAATATAAAATTTGGTTATTGGCAAATCCAGATTCATAAAAAAGATAAATACAAAACAACATTCACAATTCCATTTGGACATTATAAATGGAATGTTTTTGGATTAAAAAATGTACCTCTGAATTTCAAAAAATCATGAATGAAATATTTAATATTATTCAACATTTTCAATAATTTATATTAATGATGTATTGGTATTTTCTAACACAATTAAATAACACTTTAAACATTTAAAACTATTTTTAAAAGTTATTAAAATAGCTAGTCTAGCTATATCAGTCAAAAAAATGAAGTTATTCTAAATTAGGGTTAGATTCTTTGGTCACTTCATTGAAAATGAAACTATTGTTCCTATTGATAGAGTAATTGAGCTTGCCTTTAAATTTCTTAATGAAATTAAAGAAAAACAACAACTATAAAGGTTTTTAGGTTGTTTGAATTATATTTCAAAATTTTATAAAGAATTACTCTATAATGCTAAGCCCTTGTTTCAAAGGTTACAGAAAAATCCTTCCCAGTAGATGGATAAACATATGAAAGCAATTAAATAGATAAAAGTAAAAACAAAAGAACTACCATGTCTTAGCCACCCTTATCCTAATGCTTTCAAAATTGTTGAAACTAATGCATAAGAAAAGGGTTATAGAGGAATCCTTAAGAAAAGAATTAATTCAAAAGAATCATTAGTTTAATTCACTTTAGGAGTTTGGTGAGGAATTATAGTTAATTATTCTACTATTAAAAAATAAATTTTAACCATTGTACTATGTATTCAAAAATTTGAAAGTGATCTATTAAATCAAAAATTTCTTCTAAGAATAGATTTTAAGGTAGTAAAACATGTCTTTACTAAAAATGTTAAAACATTGCATATAAACAAATCTTTGCCAGATGGCAAGGAATGCATTTTGTATTTGATTTTGATATTGAGTTTATTAAAGGAAATTATAATTCTTTACTAGATTTCCTAACTTAAATTTTTGTAGGAAACTAAGACATGAATAAAAGGCCTCTCATACAAGGGCTTCAATTCCTAGTAATGTTGGTTAAATTACCAACTAAATACGTAAAAGTAAAAGAAGTTGATAAACTTCATATTGATACTTATGAGCAAGTTTTGGACAAATCCATTACATACCCTTTAATTCCAAAGTACATAGATTTTTTATGTGCTATTAAAAATAATTATACTTGACTTAGACCTAATGAGGTCACTCATTTTTATATTAAAGATGATATGTATCCTTATATTAATATGAAAGATTACTTGTATTATCAATAGATACTACATGAAATAGGCTTTGTTGTTATTAAACCCATAGAAAGAGGAACTAGATTCGTATTTGGGAATAGTTTTAGAGATTAGGCTTACACCAAATTCAAGATAAAGATTCTTTATCTAGAAGATTGGTAAGGGAATCTCTTTTGTTATAAAGAATTAAAAGAATGGTAGAAAGTGAAAAATTATAATAGTTTTGATTTTATCAAAGTATGGAAAAAGACTTTATTATATGAAAATAGGTAGAGAAAATTTAATTGGTTCATTCAAATACATCTTTTAAATGATCCAAAAAAAAAATTTCAAATTAGTTTAAAATTGGTCTTTTAAGTAGGGCTTACATCATTTAACTCTACCATGCAAATTGAGAACTATTTATGAACAATTTTGTGAAGTAAATGAAGAGGTTAAAGACCCATTATTAATATTCATAACCTGATATCATGTCCCTTGGATCATTAAATGAGACTAAAAAATTATGACCAAACAAGTTAATGTCCTAGATGTTGATATTAGATATGTTGCATGGTTGTTAAGATGGATTAATATTCGATAGTAGGAGAAATTTGTCTTTTTTATTGATAGAGTTTATATAGGAAAAGGAGTCATTTGCATAAATGGACCTAACGCTTCATTACTAAAGCCCACTTTTACTAGTCCTTCTGGTTCTCTAAGTTTGCTTCTCTCTCCCTTTTGTAATCTTAGCTCAATTTAGGTAATAGTTGAAAAGATATATTCTTTATTGACTACTACAGTAATTTGAGTATGTCATTTATGAGTAATTACTCTATCAACGAGATTTACATATTGAAGAGTATTTAACTCTTCTTTTAAAGAAGCATTTTGAATGTCTAGAGGTTCATTTACAAATTTTATAACTAAAACTCTTTCTCTGAAGTATTTTATTTTAGTTTTTAATTGTTTGATTTTAGCTTTAAGCTCTTTAATCAAAGGTTCTATTACTATTGTTCTAGTTTTTAAGCTAGAATGATTATTTTTAATTCTTTGAATAACAATAAACTATAATCTTCTTCTGGTTCTTTAACCCTAGGCTTATTTCAAGATAAATAAAGATACTTCTCTAATTGTTCTCTTTTTTCTTTTGGATCTATAATCTTATCAATAAAATCCAATATTAGATTGTCTTTTTTTGTAAGGACTAATAAGTCATTACTTCTACATAAAACTTGATAATAGTTGTATTGACCATTACAACTATTATTAGAATCATCTTCAAAAGTACTTTCATCTTCTTCTCCTAGAAGATCTACATCTAAGTCTGATTCCTTATATTTATCTTTTGATGAGAAAATATGCATAAGTGACCTCTTAAGGTTTTCATTTATAACTAATTCTTGAATTGTTAGTTTCATTTTGCATTTATTAAAATAATACCCTATTTTTCTATATTTGTAACAAACAAGTGTTTTTTTTTTCTCTCCTACAAACTAAGCTTTTTCCTTTCTTTTAACATTTCTTTTTCATAAAAGAATTTCTTTTGAGGTATAAGTTTATAACCCTTTCTCTATAATTGTTTAGGATATTTCATATGTAGATAACCAATATGTTCATGGAAATCTCTTAGGGCCTTTTTACCTTGTATTTGATTTTGTAACTACCTATGTAGTTTTATCTCGTTCTAGAGTTTAACACCCTTAGCTACAATTTCAGTAGCTAATTCTTTGTATGTATAGTTAAAGTAATCAATAACTTCTCCATGGTAGAATTTTAACATATTTTTTTCCCTTTCAGTAAATAGGATAGGTAACCCAGACAAAAATTTCTCTTTTTAAAAAATATTTTGGCTATTTTTTCTGATAAAAAATTTTGAAAAAAACACATCTTTATACCACCTAAAGTGAGATAGATCTGGGCATCTCAAATTGATGAACTAATTGTATGTTTTGTCTACTAATAAGGTAGGTAATCCAATAAAATGGTTAGTAATTGTATAAATCAATGTATTAATACTGTTAACCAACTAAACCCCTTATTCTAATTTTATAGTATAAAATATTTGTGACTTAACTTCATTTGACAAATAAAAATCCCACTAGCCTTTAAACTGTCCATTAAACTATTTACTAATGAATCTTGCTATTTGGGAGTCAAAGTTACCTCCTTTAGATTTTGTAGTAATAACAAATATCATCATATAATGGTGTAGAATGAGAATTTGATTTTCTAACATTTCATCTAAATTTTGTTCTATAATAATGCTTCCATTATCTTGTTTGTTCCTTTAATAAAAGGTTAACCAAGAATGGTTTAAGATAATATAATTTTGTAAGGACTTTATTAAAAGTTATTTTGTTTATTTCCATACTTTCCTTCTTATAAAAAGGTCTTGGATCTTTTGGAATTGGATTCTATTCTAATAAGACCATTTCCTAAATTTATCCATATAATCCTCAGTTTTTTATTCTTTTATAATTTGTGTTCCTCTTTTCCTAATATAAAAACATATTTTCCTTTTAATCCTAGGTTTTTTAACTTTTTGATTATTTCATTGACTAAATCTATTTTTTTTTAGGATTTTTACTTGACATGTTATAATCTATTTCTTCTAAAGACATAGGTTTAAATAAAACTTTTTTTTTTCATCTATAGGCTTTGGATCTCTTTGAGCTACTTCTTCTATCTTTTCTTTAACTTTGTTAAGCTAATTTCCTATAAATTAAAGATAAAAATTAGTATAATTTCCTTACTTCATAGCAACACCAATAGAGGATTATGCTTTATATGGTCAAGTTATAGATTTGTTTAGAGCCTTAAATCTAGTGGAGCATTAATCTTCTAAGTAGTTGAAATCTTAAGCTCTTTAGTGTCTCATTGTTGAAACCTCATGTCATGCTACTTTTGTACCTATGTTGGCCATGTATAAGCATGTAAGGTTGTGGTTTAAGATGTTGACAGTGATATGGCGAGGCATGGATAGGTTAAGACTTGATTGACTATTTAGAGGTGATAGTTCTAGGAAAAGGGATAAAGAAATAATAATTAGTGAAAATTTAGATAATAATTATTTGCAAAATTGGACTCTTCTTTCTTCTTTGTCTTCCTAAGTTTATAAATAAGGAAGTTTCTTTTTCTAAAGTTGATTATGTTATTAAAATGGTAGAAGAGGCTTTACCTTTAACTTAAGGTTATAATGATGTTTTTTTTTACTATCTTAAAAGCTTATTAGCTTACATTAACAAAAATATAAATTTATCCATATTGGAATAGTACAAGCAGCATCAAAACCTACTATTAGATTGGGTTTAAATAACTCAACATTTATATGTGTTAGAGACAAAAGACATAATTGCTTCCATGACCCTTTACTTAAAGTAATTAAATCTACTTTTAGTGATGGATTTATTTGGTTCTCTTATTTTTTGAACTTTTACTTTATCATTATTAGATCATAATTTGATATGTACTTTATGTTTGGATATTAAAATTGAAGGATTTGATATGATGCCTACTTTAAAAAATCTAATCCTTATTTATAGGATACACTATAAGGTTATGAATACTATTATCCCAAGAATTAAAGAAATTCTAATAAGATATATGGATAAAGGGACTATTACCTTATTTTTAAACTAATAGGTCAAAATCTAATATTATGATTTCTAAAATAATTGTTTGGGACCATGTCAAATTACTTGAAAAATGAATGCTAGAAAAGGCAACAGACAAATAGAATAAGTAATTGAATTCAAAGATAGGGATGTCAAAATCTAATTTACTTCATCTAAAATTATGAGGTTAAACCCCAAAAAAGGAAGAGAAAAGGATAAACCTAGATTCTCTGCCTCCTTGATGCCAATCAATGAGCTAAAAAGTATTAGAAGAAAAAAAGAGCAAGTTAGTCAACTTCAATATAGAGTTGACTTTCCCCCCTCAACTTTTGCTTCTATGGTTAATGAAACACTAGAAACATCAAGTCAAACTTATAGGCCTAGTCCTCCTTGTCTCTTTGATATTGGATATCATGATGAAGATAGAAGTCTTGATGTTCTTGAGACTTTTATTGAGGTAGATGAAAAGGTGAGAGTTATTTTACTCTCCTAAAAATACTATAAAATGAAAATGGTTTCTTATGACCTTTAATGAAAAAAGGTGACAAGTATGACATAAATATCATAAGATATATACCAATGGTATGGGAGTTGTATATATTTTTACGTATTTAGAAAAAGCCTATAAATTTAAGAAAAAACATTTCCTAAATTTTTCTACCTCGAAGGAATGTATAGTCCTTGAAAAAGTATATCAAAAGTTTGTTACAAGAAAAGGAAAAGGGTTTATTAGTATTCACTTGCCTACACTTAACATAAGTGTTAAGATAGAAGACCGTGTGATAAGAAGCTTAGAGATGATGTATGGAAGGCTTCAAAGGATGCAAGAGGTCTATTGCACATTCCAAAAGGCCCAATAACACAAGCTAGAGCCAAAAAGATGAAAGAAGCATTAAATGGGCTGATTAAGGACATTCAGGCCAACCAAGCTATAAATGATGCAAATTCAAGCTTGGAAGAGAGTTAAGGCCTTATTAATATGATTAGAGTACTTAATGGGCCAAGATTAACTAATAGCATTCACTCCTAAATAGGAATTTATTATAAATAAGTGATTGTATAAAAGTGAAAGCTTTTTATGTAAGAATTTGTCCTAGATAAGAGTTCCTCCTAAATAAGGATTTGTCCTAAATAGGAATTTATGCCTCTTTAGGGTTTTCTCTCTTAGTTCTTTCGAGAACTAAAGAACTCATTAAGAAGTACCTCTTCTTGTGGCATTCAACTCGACTTATCACTCCCAATACCTTTGTTTTCTAGATTATGACATTCATATCTTTCTTAAATACTGAAGGTTCATATTCCTTTGAATATTGGGTCTAGGGTTTGTGTTATCAAATTTTGATTTAGCTTTCTTGGATATTCTTTGATTTCTTGTGTGTGTTGGGTCCCTAAGCCATGTCCTTTGGGGTTTTTTGCATGAGTTGATATTAGAGCTTAGTTTTAAATTAGGTTGGATCAACTAATTCTTCAATTTGCTGCCCTTGTGATTTATTTATTTCTATTTAGTTTGTTTATTAAGTGCATTACCATTCAAATACGCTAATCTGCCCATTTGTAACCCTTTTCACTTTGCTCATTTGTTTGAGATCATAACTATAAAAAATGTGCTAATTTCAATTCCAATTACTGTCTTTAAGTATTCTACTATTGTTTTGTGTTGAGTGAAAAAAAAAAAAAGAGGAACAAAAAAAAGACATCAAATTTAAGTTATTGATAAAAGTTAAATAGTTTGGTCATATTGGCTACAATAATAATAAAGTTTTCTTACTTAACTCTAATTTTGCCATTTATTTTCTTGTTATGTCATCCAAATTTGTCCTTCATGTTTAGCCCTCTATCCTGATTTTTGAGAGTTTAGTTCATTAAATTCATTTGCCCTAATATCCTTTTTCATTTTTTTGATTCCTTGTTTTCCAATTAGTTCAATTCTATGCCATTTATCTTATTTTGTTTAAAATCAATCCTTATGATTTAGCTTGTTTAGTTCTTTAAAAAGCTAAAAGGGGAAATTTGAGTGGTAAAAGGAAAGTGTGTAAGTTCATATTAAGAAAAAGCCACAAAAAGTGTAAACACAAGGGAGTGTGACACCTTTTCTTTCGAGTGAAACATATAAGGGAGTGTTTTGTGAGGTATCCTAATCATTTTGTGCACAAGTAATACTATGACTTCCAAAGACAAAGGTGTAGCTCAGGAGAGAGTTAGTGATGTGTTCATCATGATCAAAGCTATGGAACAACAATTTGAGCATATGAATACCAGATTTGATGATATGAGGGAGAGGATGGAGGAGCAAGCTAATACAATAGCAAAGTTGCAAAGGAGACATGAGGAATATAAGGCTCTTAATATAAGAAGGCAATTGAGATGAGACTATGACCATAAAGATGATGTAAAAGATGATCAATTTGATGATTAAACTACTATGGTTAGAATTAGCAACAATAGAAGGGATCAGAGAGAGTTTAGGAGGTAAGGAACCTATGAATATGATTTAGGTAATATTAAAACGACAATTTCTCCATTCCAATGTAAGAATGATCTTAATGCATACCTAGAATGGGAGACAAAGGTTGAATTGGTTTTTGACTACCATAACTATTCCAAGGAGAAAAAGGTAAAGGTTGTTGTCATTGAATTTGCTGATTGTGCTATTATTTGGTGGGATCAACTTATTTTGACTAGGAGAAGGAATCATGAGCAGCTTATTGATATATGGGAGGAGATGAAGGCTATGATGAGGAGGAGCTTTGTCCTTAATCACTATTACAAGGAGTTATACCAAAGATTGCAAGGGCTTACTTAAGGCACCAAAAGTATGGAGGACTATCACAAGGAGATGGAGATTGCCACGATTATGGTGAATGTGGAAGAAGATAGAGAGCCAACCATGACTCAATTTCTGCAAGGGCTAAATAAAGACATAGCCAATGTGGTTGAGTTGCAATGCTACGTGGAATTAGAATACATGGTGCATATGACAATAAAAGTTTAAAGACTACTTAAATGAAAGGGTTCCACACGGTTTAGGCAGAATTTGGGTTCTACCTCATCTTGGAACCCGTATTGGAGTAAAAGGGATGAGAAGGCCAATTGTAAGTCTAAAGTCGAGCTATCCAAGAGCAAGAATGTGGGTTTTAGTAAGGAGGCAAGTAATTATGATCCCTAACCAAGTAGAAATAGAGATGTTAAATTTTTTAAGTGTTTAGAAAAGGGTCACATTGCATCTCAATGTCCAAATAAGAGTGCAATGATCTTTAGAGGTAATAGTGATATTGAAACTACAAATGAATTAGATGATGATTCAATGCCATAATTAAAGGGTGAAAGTGATGGCGAGGAGTATCTGGTTAATGGAGTTACTCTCGTCACAAGGCGAGCATTGAATGTGCAAATGAAGGAAGAAAATGAGGTGCAACGAGATAGCATCTTTCATATAAGGTGTCTTATTAAAGATAAGGTATGTAATATGATTATTGATAGTGGGAGTTGCACTAATATGGCTAGCACAATTATAGTTCAAAAGCTAAATTTACCAACTATGAAGCATCTTATGCCTTATAAGCTTCAATGGTTGAATGAGAGTGGTGAAGTCAAGGTAAATAAATAAGTTCTCATATCAGTTTCTATCAGAAGGTACTATGATGAAGTTTTATGTGGTGTTGAACCCATGTATGTAGGTCATATTCTATTAAAAAGGCCAAGGCAGTTTGACAAACAAGTTTTGCATGATGGCTTTAAGAATTGATATGCCTTTGTAATGAATGAAAGACCCATCACTCTTGTACCTTTATCACCTTAACAAGCTTATGAGGATCAATTAAGGATTAAAAATGAGAGTGAATAGAAAAGAGAGATTGAAAAAAGGGGGATAATCAAAACAAAAAAAGAGAGGAGAAAATGTGAGGACACAAGAGAGAGAGAAGAAAATGGAAAGTTGCTAAAGAAAGTGATGTCAAAAAGTCATTTTATGCCAAACAGTTTATGATTGTACTTTTGTATAGAGAGGCTTATTTTAACACTAACAAATTTGACCCGTCTTTGCCTAGTGTGTTTATTTCTCTTTTGTAAGAATTTGAAGATGTATTTCCTAACAATGTCCTAAGTGAACTGCCACTTAAAAGAGGAATTGAGCATTTTATCCTTAATGCATCCATCTCAAATCGGCCAGCATATGGGAGTAATTCCAAGGAGAAAAAGGAGCTTCAAAGGTAGGTTGAGGGATTTATTTTGAAAGGATATGTGAGGGAAAGCAGGGGTCCTTATCAGTCCTAAGCCCCAAGAAAGATGGGACTTGAAGGATGTGTGTTGACTGTTAAGCGATCAACAAAATCATTGTAAAGTATCATCATCCCATACCTAGGTTAGATGACATGTTGGATGAATTGCATGGTTTATGTGTCTTTTCTAAAATTGATTTGAAAAGTGGATATCACCAAATTAGGATGAGAGAGGGAGATGAGTGTAAAATAGCTTTCAAAACTAAGTATGGTTTGTATGAATGGCTTGTTATGCCCTTTGGTCTCACTAATACACCAAGTACTTTTATGCAATTAATGAATTATGTTTTGCATCTATTCATTGGTAAATTTATGGTTGTGTATTTTGATGATATTTTGGTCTATAGCTAAGGCTTAGAAGAGCATTTTGATCATTTATATTCTAGTTTAATTGTTTTACATTTTGAGAAATTGTATACTAACTTTAAAAAATGTTCCTTTTGTACTAATCATACCACTTTTCTTGGCTATATTGTGAGTGTTAAAGGATTGATGTTAAAGAGGAAAAGGTTAGAGCAATCCGTGATTGGCCTATACCTAAGTGAATTAGTGATGTGCGTAACTTTCATGATTTAGTTAGTTTTTATAGATGCTTTGTTAAGGACTTTAGCACCATTGCTACACCACTAACTGAGGTTATCAAAAAGAAAATGAGTTTTAAGTGGGGTAGTGATCAAGACAAGGTGGTTAATTGCATCATGGAAAAATTAAGTTTTACACCCTTGCTTGCTTTACCTAACTTTGCGAAAACTTTCAAGATTGGGTGTGATGCTTCAGGTATTAGCATTAGAGCTGTTTTGATGCAAGAAAGGCACCCAATTGCCTACTTTAGTGAAAAGTTAAGTGGAACAATTCTTAATTATACTTATGATAAAGAGATGTATGCATTGGTATGGACTTTTAAGACATGTCAACATTACCTTTGGCCCAAGGAGTTTTTCATCCATATTGACCATGAATCCTTGAAGCACTTGAAGGGACAAGGAAAGTTGAACAAAAGACATGCCAAGTGGATTGAATACATTGAGACCTTTCTCTACACCATGAAATATAAACAAGGTAAGGAAAATGTGGCAGCTAATGCATTATCTCATATGTATGTCCTTATCTCTACACTTATTGCAAAATTATTAGGATTTGAATATATTAAAGATTTATATGTGGAAGATCTTGACTTTGCAAAATTACGTTTTCTTATGGCATTCAACTCAACTTATCACTCCCAATTCCTTTCTTTTTTGGAGTGTGACATCCATATCCTTCTTAAATACCCTAAGTTCGTGTTCCTTTGAATATTGGGTCTAGGGTTTGTATTATTAAAGTCTAATTTAACTTTCCTAGATATTCTTTGATTCCTTGTATGTGTTGGGTCCTTAAGTCATGTCCTTTGGCTTTTTGGCATCATTCTCATTTTACTCCTTTATATGATGATGTTTGCTACTACTACAAAATTTACAGGAGGTAATTCTAACCCTTAAATAACAACATTTATAGTAAGTGGTTTTACTAAACTATTTAAATGCTGGTAGAATTTTTATTTGTCAAATGAAGCTAAGTCTCAAATATTTAATGCTATAAAATTAGAACAAGGGGTTTAGTTGGCTAACAATGTTAATACACTAATTTATACAATTACTAATCATTTTATTGGAACAGTTACCTTATTAGTTACCTTATTATTACTAATCATCAATTTGAGATGCTTAAATTTATCTCACTTCAAATGGTATAAAGATGTGTTCTTTTTAAAAGTTTTTACCAAAGAAGATAACTAATGTATTTTTTGGAAAGAGAAATTTTTGTCTAGGTTACCTACCCTATTTGTTGAAAAGGTAAAAAATAAGGTAAAATTTTATCGTGGAGTCCCGAGACCCATATTAGTTGAAAGCTAGTTCACAAAAAAAGAAAAAGAAAATAGTTGTCTGTTACAAATATGAAAAGAATAGGTTATTATTCTAATAAATGCAAAATGAAACAAAAAATTTAAGAATTAAAGGAAAAGAAGTCATTTGCATAAATGGACCTAAAACTCACTCTTAGTCCCAAAGAGATATTAACGACTTTAATTGAGTTTGTATCAAGAGAAACATTATTGAAAACAATGGTTGTTATGCCCTAACCAGATTGAGACACCCAAGTCGACCAAGTTGAAAGCTGTTAGAGGAATCTCAATGATGATATTATGCAAGATTCCCGAGACCCATATTAGTTGTAAAAGACAAGGGTATCACTTAGGTTAACCAATTTGTTTTATTAGGTATAGAATATCTAACCCATCTCAAGGTCTTATTTAAAGGTTTATAATTAATAACCAATCTTGAAACTCCTTACTCCAATTCTGCAACAATTTCCACAAAAAATGTTAGGTAACTCCATGGTTTGCTACTTTTTCTACCAAGGCCTTTCTTTAATAGATTCTCTTTTGTATGGATCTTTAAATGCCTTGATCCCATAGCTATGCTGCTGGCTTTGGTAAGTGTTTGACTTTTATTAAAAGTCACCTTATATAGTAATTCTACCATATATTTCTTCCTATCCCAAAAAGCAGTAGGAACTTCTCAACAAACCATATTTTTTAGCTTTTTCTGTATTTTCTGCATTCTAAGTTGTATAATAGGAGAATTTATCTTTTTTAATAAATTTTTATTTTTTACCTCACTCTAAAGAGATTAAATAAAATTTTCTTTTCTCCTTATTGATTTTTAAAGGATGTCTATCTTCCTTTGTTGAGGGGTAGATATAAATTTAAAACTAATAAACTTTCCATCTATTTGTGAGAAAATCCTTTTATCGTTAATTTCCTTAATAGGGTATAATATGTACAAGAAAGGGTTTTCCAAGATAACATCCTGCAAATAGGTTTTTAAACAATATGAAAGGAATCTAAATGCAAATTTTTTCATTGCATATTATTGCCTGAGATAGATTGTATTTAATTAGAAGTTTGCTTTTATCAGTAGTGTTTAACACTTCTGTAGTTTTTGTAAAGCATTTTGGAGGAATAGTTCCTTCGAATTAAAGGTCATTGAAAGAGTTGGTTTAGTTGTTTAGTAAAAAAGATAAAGTTATTATAAACTTGCTTCGGAACCTCAAAAGTTCCAAAACTTACAGTTGTATCTATTGATATCAAGAAACATCTTTCTTAGTCAAAAGAAAAGAATATATAGAAAAATGCTATTTTCTAGTAAAACAATTCTAAATAATATACAAATTTCTTGAGAACTTGATTTTAGTAGTATAAATTATAATTAAGTGTACTTTATTTTTATCTTATAAGGAAATTCATTGTAATCTAATTACACTATTATGAGGGTAAATTTTGTACTAATGAGAGTGATATTGAATATACGATTTGAATCAATTCTTTCATTTTTAATATAGTTCTATTTTCAGTCTAACAGATGAGTGGTTCATGGTTTGAATGGTCCCTTCATTTAGCAAAGATTGTTAGACATGCAAGAACTCATGGTCACTAGTCAAACCATTATTCCTATGTTTGGCCAATCCAAAGCTTCTCCTAAAACCTAAGGAGTTTTTCACACCACAAGATCTTTGATTGCACTTCAATATTTTATCAAGAATAACAAGGTTATACATCTTTGTCATTGAATTCCATCAAATAAAGAAGAATGTTGTTGTTTAGGATTAAAACCCAATGTCTAAAGGAACATAAACCTAAGGTATATACTTAGACATAATGTTTAAAGGTACATGAACCAAAGGTATAATGAAAGATATGGACACCACAAGAAAATAATCTTGATAAAGTCTGCAAAGTTTAATAAAGAACTAGAACAGAAAATTCTCACTTGTCTTTCACCAATCATGTATCTCTTTTAACAATGAAATCAATCCTATTTATAAGCTATATCAAGAGAAAGGTTGTTGGAAATAATGACTGCTCTACTCCAACTAGATAAAGATAGCTAAGTCAACCAAGTTGAAAGCAGTTAGAGGCATCTCAATGATGATATTATGCAAAATTCTCATGACTCGTATGAGTTATAAAGGGAAAAGGGACAAATAACTTGCGGTGGACAAATTATCATGGAACCCAAAAGATAGCTTTAATAAAGCTACTTTAAAAAAAATGGAACATAATAGAGTATTCCACTTTGCAAAAAGAAGACTCCTTTAATTATGGTTATCACCATTTTCCATGTATAAATAGACCTCTCATAGGTTATGAGAGGCAGAGTCTAATTTCCTTTTTTCTCTAAGTTTGCTTCTCTTTCCCTTTTGTAAAATATAAGCTTGCAACAATGTTTGTTGTTTAATGAAAGTCTTGTTTTTGTAAGTATTCTAATTTTATTTGCTTTAGAGCTAGAAAGATGAAAGAAGCATTAATTGGGCTGATTAAGGACATTTAAGCCAACCAAGCTTCAAATGGAGCGAATTCAAACTTGAAAGAGAGTCTAGGCCTTATTAATATGATTGGACTACTTAATGGGTCAAGGCTAAGTAATAGCATTCATTCCCAAAAAGGAGTTTATTGTCTATGCAAGAATATGTCCCTAATAGGAATTCCTCCTAAATAAGGATTTTTCTTAAGTAGGAATTTGTGCCTCTTTAGGATTACTATCTTAGCCTATAAATAGGCACCCCTTGTAAGCTCTGGAAAATCAGACAATTTTGAGTGAAATAGAAAGCAAGGGTTTTCTCCCTCAGTTCTTTTGAGAACTAAAGAACTTATCAAGAGGTACTTCTTCTTATGGCATTCCAATCAACTTATCACTCCCAATTCCTTTCTTTTCTAGAGTGTGACATCCATATCCTTCTTAAATACCCTAGGTTTATGTTCCTTTGAATGTTGGGTCTTGGGTTTGTGTTATTAAACTCTAATTTAGCTTTCCTAGTTGTTCTTTGATTCCTTATGTGCGTTGGGTCCTTAAGCCACGTCTTTTTGGGGTTTTTTCGCATCAAACTCCCTCAAAGAGCCCATAGGCATGCATAAACGATTTTCCCTAAATAAGAAACCCTCGTGCCTATAAAACTTCTCAAATGCTAACTTCAAACCTAAGGACAGCTAGGTATGGGTAAGGAAGGGGGTATATAGAGCATGAGGTAAAACTTTAGATTTAGCCAATTTGCATGTTATGCATTTCTCACATACCCTCCCAACATCTCATGTCATGCATGGTTGAAAGAAATATCCAATTAAGACATGTAGGGTTTTTCTAACTCTGAAATGACCCATTAGACCACCCCTATAAACTTCTCTTACAACCAGCTCCCTCAAAGAACCCAATAGGCACACATAAATGATTTTCCCTAAATAAGAAACCCCTATACCTATAAAACTCCTCAAAAGCTGACTTCTCACATGATCCATGCACATTAGCAAAGTTAGGATCTTTCACATATAAATCTTTACTATATTCAAATCCTAAAAATTTTGCAGTAAGTGTAAAGATAAGGGCATACCTGTGAGATAATGCATAAACTACCACATTTTCCTTACCTTGTTTATATTCGATGATGAAGGGAAAGGTCTCAATGAATTTGATCCACTTGGCAAGTCTTTTGTTCAACTTTCCTTGTCCCTTTAAGTGCCTCAAGGGTTCATGGTTGGTATGGATGACAAACTCCTTGGGCCAAAGGTAATGTTACCGTGTCTCCAAAGCTCGTACCAATGCAAACATCTCTTTATCATACATAGGATAATTGAGACTCGCTTTAATTAGTTTTTCACTAAAGCAGACAATTAAGTGCCTTTCCTACATCAAAATAGCTCCAATGCCAATTCTTAAAGCATCACATTTAATCTCAAAAGTTTTTGTAAAGTTAGGTAACCTTAAAACTCACAATGGTGCAACAATGGTGCTAAAGTCCCTAACACCTTACTTTTTCCTCGTCAACCTTAATACCTTTAGCACTCACAACATAGCCAAGAAATGTGACTTGATTAGTATAAAAGGAACATTTTTTCAAGAGTAATGGGTTTTTCATTCATTACAAAGGAATATTGATTCTTGAACCCATCATGTATAACTTATTTCTCAAACTATCATGGCCTTCTTAATAGAATATGACCCACATGCATAGGTATAACATCACATAAAACTTCATCATGGTACCTTTCAATAGAAAATGACATGAGCACTTGCTTATTCACCTTAACTTCAACACTCTCATTCAACCATAGAAGCTTATATGGCCTAAGATGCTTCATAGTAGGTAAATTCAACTTTTTTTATCATAGTTGTGCTAGCAACATTAATGCAACTCCCACCATTAATAATCAGACTATGTACCTTATCTTTGATGAGACACCTCGTCTAAAAGATGTTATCTTATTGCACCTCATTTTCTTCCTTCACTTGCACATTCAATGCTTGCCTTATGACGAGAGCTACCCATTAATCGAATACTCCTCTCCATCACTTTCACCCTCTAATGATGGCACAGAATCATCATCTGATTCTCTTGTAGTTTCAACATCA
This sequence comes from Bruguiera gymnorhiza, assembly GCA_020883675.1. Lineage (NCBI taxonomy): Eukaryota > Viridiplantae > Streptophyta > Magnoliopsida > Malpighiales > Rhizophoraceae > Bruguiera > Bruguiera gymnorhiza. The sequence continues at coordinate 122,998 of JAIRCJ010000122.1, read as the reverse complement.
TCGTTACCTCTCAAGATCACTGCACATTTATTTGGACATTGAGATGCAATGTGACCCCTACCCAAACACTTAAAACATTTAACACTTCTATTTTTAGTTGGTAGAGGGTCAAAATTACTTGCATCCTTGTTAGAACCCACATTCTTGTGTTTAGATAGCTCGACTTTGGACTCGTAATCGGCCTTCTCATCCCTTTTACTCTAATTCAACTTCCAAGATGAGGTAGAACCCAAATTTTACCCAAACTGTGTGGAACCCTTTCATTTAAGTTGTCTTTCAACTTTCATTGACATGTGCACCATGTGTTCTAATTCCACATAGTGTTACAATTCAACCACGTTAGTTATGTCTCAAATTGTTGTTGCATAGTATTACTTTAGCACAAAATGATTAGGATACCTCACAAAACACTCCCTTATGTGTTTTACTTAATAGAAGAGGTGTCACACTCCCTTGTATTTACACTTTTTATGGCTTTTTCTTAACATGAATTTACACTCTTGCCTTTTACCACTCAAATTTCCACTTTCAGCTCTTTAAGGAACTAAACAAACTAAATCAAGATGATTGATTTTAAACAGAATAAGATAAATGGTGTAGAGTTGAACAAATTAGAGAACAAGGAGTCAAAAAAAATGGAAAAGGATATAAAGTCAAATGAATTTAATGAACTAAATTCACAAAAATTAGAATAGGGGGTTAACACTAGAGGACAAACTTAGATGATATAACAAGAACATAAATGGCAGAATTGGAGTTGAGTAAGAAAACTATATTATTATTATGGCCAATATGACCAAACTGTTTAATTTTTATTAATAACTTAAATTTGATGCCTTTTTTTCTTCTTTTTTTCATTCCTTTTTTTCTTTTGGAATTTTTTTTTTCTTTTGCTCAATACAAAACAATAGTAGAATACTTAGTGACAACAATTGGAATTGAAATTAGCATGTTTTGATTGTTATGATCTCAAACAAAAAAGCAAAGTGAGAAGGGTTGCAAACAAAGAGATTGACACTTTTGAATGGTAATGCACTGAATAGACAAACTAAATAGAAATAAATAAATCACAAGGCAGCAAATTGAAGAATTAGTTGATCTAACCTGATTTAGAGTTGGGCTTTGATACCAACTGATGTGAAAAACCCCAAAAGATGTGGCTTAGGGACCCAATGCACACAAGGAATCAAAGAATATCCAAGAAAGCTAAATCAAACTTTAATAACACAAACCTAGGCAATTTAAGAAGGATGTGGATGCCACACTCCAAAAAAGAAAGGAATTGGGAGTGATAAGTCAAGTTGAACACCACAAAAAGAGGTATTTCTTGATAAGTTCTTTAGTTTTTGAAAAAACCGAAGGAGAAAACCTTTGCTTTTTATTTCTCTCAAAGTTTCCTGATGTTCCAGAGTTTACAAAGAGGTGCCTAATTATAGGCAAAGTTAGCAATCCTAAAGAGGCATAAATTCCTATTTAGGACAAATCCTTATTTAGGAGGAATTCCTATCTAGGACAAATTCTTACATAAAAAACTCACTTTTATACAATCATTTATTTAGGATAAACTACTATTTAGGAGTGAATGCTATTACTTAGTCCTAACCCATTAAGTGCTCCAATCATATTAATAAGGCCTTGACTCTCTTCCAAGCTTGAATTCGCACCATTTGTAGTTGGATTGGTCTAAATGTCCTCAATCAGCCCATTTAGTGTTTCTTTGATCTTTTGAGCTCTAACTCGTGTTATTAGGCCTTCTAGAATGTGCAATGGACCTCTTGCATCCTTTAAAGCCTTCCACCCATCCTCTTTAAGGTTCTTATCACATCACCTTCATATCAAAGGGAAAGAATGAAAATTAACAAAATGACTTTTAATGAAGTCCCTACAAAACTATATTATCCTAGACCTACTCCAATCAACCTCTTATTAGAGGAACAATCTAAGTACAATTATGTATAATATGATGGTAATAGTATCGTAGAATGAAATTGTTGTTCCCACAGCCTTGTATGGGTTGTAATTGTTGTCAACTAGGGTTAAGTGTGCAAGAAAGTAAAGCCACATGGAAAGGCAAGAAAGTAAATCCGCCGCGTAAGGGTAAGAACGTAAATCCGCCATGTAAGCCCTATTAGGGTTTCATGGAAGAGAGTATATAAAGGCCTTGGAAGACAAAACTAGGGTAGGGGGCCAACACAATTGAATAAATAGCAACCCTACAACAACCGGCCAAAAGGAAGAGAGAGCAGAAAGGCAAGAGATCAGAAACGACACCACCGGGAGAGCAAACCAGAAACGTCACCCCCGGGAGAGCAAACCAGAACGTGCGACCTCCTGCAAGCAAACCAGAAATGCCTCCTGCAAGCAAACCAGAAACACATCCTCCAAGCAAACCAGAAACACATCCTGCAAGCAAACCAGAAACGCCTCTTGCAAGCAAACCAGAAACACATCCTGCAAGCAAACCAGAAATGCATAACCAGCAAGAGGAGAAATAAGAAACTGACCACCTGGAAGAGAAGACAGCAGACTAGAAGTGTGAGGCAGGCCGAGAGACGTGAACCAGAAAAACCAGTAGCGTGAGGCAGGCTAAGAGACGTGAAATGGCAGACCAGAAGCTTGAGTGCAAGCTGTGAAACCGTGAGACGGTGAAAGCAAGAGTTGTGTGAAACAACCTAGAGAAGGAATTCGGTGAAGCATCGGAAAGAACTCAACGTATTTCCAGATTTCTTCAAAAGAGGTTAAAAAGCGTTGCGGTGAACTTCTAAGCGGCAGTGGAGCAGCCTTTCAATTCAACAGAGGCAAGACAAGCTAGAAGAAGGGTAGACACAATAAGTGACACTCTTTGTATTGTATTTGCTTAGTAATTGCAATAGTGAAAGGAGCAGAAGATTAAGACATCCATTGTAACTGGAATTCTCAAGTATAGTGGATAGTTTCGGTAAGGGAGAGTCCCTACCACGGTGGATGTATGTCACGTTGACGGAACCACGTAAATCTCGTGTGTCCTTAATTTGCTTTACGTTCTGTGTTTTGAATTAAGTTGTGAACGCAGCTAAAGTATCAGCCAACCCATAACCTAATGAAGACCTAAACAAGAACATCTGAATCGTCTATTAGGCAAGGTGTCTGAAAGGTGACTTTAGGGACTATTGTGATTAGTAGGTAGCAATAGATCTACCTTAGTCAAATCTGAGAAAGAGTTTGCTTGTAAGAAGAGATTGAAGTTGTTCACTTACCTGCGTATTGACGAGGGCGAAAGTATTAAAGAAGTAGAATACTTTGGCTTAAGTTATCAAAGTTTTAAGGGGTGTGATACTGATTCACCCCCCTCTCAGTATCACAAACTAGTAGATCCTAGGGTGAAGTTGGGAACTTCAGAAATTTAGATGGAATGTTAGAAAATTAGATTCTCATTCTACTCTATTATATGATGATATTTGTTACTGCTATAAAATATAAAGGAGCTAATTCTAACCCCTAAATAGTAAGATTTATAGTAAATGGGTTTTACTAGACAATTTAAAAGTTGGTGAGATTTTTATTTGTCAAATAAAGTTAAATTTTAAATGTTTAATGTTGTAAAAATAAAGCAAAAAATGCAATTTGTTAATAGTGTTAATACACTAATTTTTACAATTACTAATCATTTTATTAGTTTAGCTACCTTATTGGTAGATAAGACATATGGACAACTCATTAATTTAAGGTGTCTGAATCTATCCCACTTTAGGTGATATGAAGATGTCTTCTTCTCTAATGTTTTTACTAGGGAAGATAGCCAAAGTATCTTTTGAAAAGAAAATTTTTTATTTGGGTTGCTTACCATATTTGCTAAAAGAGTAAAAAATAGGTTAAAATCTTATTATAGTGGAGTTATTGATTACTCTATTTACACCTATGGAGAGTTAGCTGTTAAAGTGGTAGCTAAAAGAGTTGAACTTTGCAATGAAATAAAATTGTATAGGCAGTTATAGAATGAGAAAATTCAGGTCAGAAAAGCCTTAGGAAATTTTTGTGAACAAATGGGTTATCCACTCATAAAATATCCTAAAAAAGAAGAGTTATAAACTCATACCTCAAAAGAAATCCTTTTATGAAAAAGACAAATCATAAGAAAAGAAAAAGCCAACTCTATAGCAAAAAAAAAAAAGAAAAAAAAATAGTTGTCTATTATAAATGTAGAAAGATAAGACATTATTTTAATAAATGTAAAATGAAACAAAATTTTCAAAAATTATCTATAGATGAAGACATAAATAGGTCATTAATGCTACATACCTTATCTTTGATAAAACACCTTATATGAAAGATGTTATCTTGTTGCACCTCATTTTTTTTCCTTCACTTGCACATTTAATGCTTACCTTATGATGAGAGCTACTTCATTAACTAGATACTCCTCTCCATCGCTTTCACCCTCTAATGATGGCAAAGAATCATCATTTGATTCACTTGCAGTTTCAACATCACTGTTACCTCTCAAGATCATTGCACACTTACTTAGACATCAAGATGCAATGTGACCCCTTGCTAGATACCTAAAACATTTGACATCTCTATTTCTTCTTGGTTGGGAATCAAAATTACTTGCCTACTTGCTAGAACCCACATTCTTGCTCCTACATAGCTCAACTTTGGACTTGTAATTGGCCTTGTCATCCCTTTTACTCCAATTTGGATTCTACGATGAGTTAGAACCAGATTCTGCCCAACCCATGTGGAACCCTTTCATTTAAGTTTTCTTTCAACTTTCATTGTCATGTACACCATGTCTTCTAATTCCACGTAGTGTTGCAACTCAACTACGTTGGCTATGTCTCTATTTAGCCCTCACAAAAATTGAGCCATGGTTGTCTCTTTATCTTCTTCTACATTCACCCTAATCATGACAATCTCCATCTCTTTGTGGTAGTCCTTTATACCTTTGGTCCCCTGAGTGAGCCCTTGCAGCCTTTGGAACAACTCTTTGTAATAGTGATTAGGGATGAACCTCCTCCTCATGATAGACTTCATCTCCTCTCATGTATCAATAGGCTGCCCATGAATCCTTCTCTTAGTCAAAATAAGTTGATCCCACCAAATAATAGTATAATCAGTAAATTCAACGGTAGCTAGGTTTACCCTTTTTTTCTCATAATAGTTATGGCAATCAAAAACCAATTCAACCTTCTTCTCCCATTCTAAGTATCCATCAGGATCATTCTTACCTTGGAATGAAGGAATTGTCATCTTAATACTACCAATCACAGTTATAAATGCCTTGGCTCCCAAAAGCTCTTCGATCCCTTTTATCGTTAGGAGTTCTAACCCAAGTAGTTTAATCATCAAATTCATTATCTTCTACATGATCTTCATGGTCATAGGCTCATTTCAATTACCTTCTTGCGTTAGGAGCCTCATAGTCCCCATGCCTCCTTTGCAACTCTGCTATTGTATTAGCTTATTCCACCATCCTCTCCCTTATATTATCAAATCTAGTATTAATGTGCTCAAATTGTTATTGCATAGCTTTGATCATGAAGGACACATCATTAACTCCTTCATGAGCTGCACCTTTGTCTTTGGAAGTCATAGTATTACTTATGCACAAAATGGTTAGGATACCTCACAAAACACTCCTTTAGGTGTTTCACTAAAAAAAAAAGGTGTCACACTCCTTCGTATTTACACTTTTTATGGCTTTTTCTAATAAGAACCTTAAAGAAGATGGGTGGAAGGCTTCAAAGAATGCAAGAGGCCGATTGCACATTCTAGAAGGCCCAATAACACGTGTTAGAGCCAAAAATGATGAAAGAAGCACTAAATGGGCTAATTGAGGACATTCAAGCCATTCAAGTTACAAATGGTGTGAATTTAAGCTTGGAAGAGAGTCAAGGCCTTATTAATATGATTGTAAAACTTAATGGGGTAGGACTAAGTAACAGTATTCACTACCAAATAGGAGTTTATCCTAAATAAGTGACTATATAAAATGAAAAGTTTTATGCGTAAGAATTTTTCCTAAATAGGAATTCCTCCTAAATAAGAATTTGTCCTAAATGGGTACTAAAGAACTTTGAGAGAAAAAAAAAAGTAAGGGTTTTCTCCTTCGATTCTTTCAAGAACTAAAGAACTTATCGAGAAGTAACTCTTGTTATGGAATTCAACTCAACTTATCACTCTCAATTCCTTTCTTGAGTGTGGTCTCCATATCCTTTTTAAGTACCTTAGGTCCATATTCCTTTGAATGTTGGGTTTGGGGCTTGTGTTATTAAATTTTGATTTAGTTTCTTAGGTATTCTTTGATTCCTTATGTGCATTGGGTCCTTAAGTCATGTCCTTAAGAGTTTTTCGCATCAGTTGGTATCAGAGTCTAACTCTAAATTAGGTTGGATCAACTAATTCTTCAATTTCCTTCCTTGTCATTTATATTTTTCTGTTTACTTTGCCTATTAAGCACATTACCATTCAAATTCGCCAATCAAATTCAAGTTAATGGTAAAAGTTAAACAAATTGGTCATATTTGCCATAATAATAATAATATAATTTAATTACTTAACTCCAATTCTGCCATCTATTTTCTTATTAGGTCATCCAAGTTTGTCCTCTAGGTTTAACCCTCAGTCCTGATTTTTGTGAGTTTAATTCATTAAATTCATTTACCTTGATATCTTTTTCTTTTTTTTTTCTGACTCCTTGTTCTCTAATTAGTTCAATTCTATGTCATTTATCTTATTTTGTTTAAAATCAACCCTCTTAATTTAGCTTGTTTAGTTCCTTAAAGAGCTGAAAGCAGAAATTTGAGTGGTAAAAAGTAAGAGTGCAAGTTCATATTAAGAAAAGGCCATAAAAAGTGTAAACATGAGAGAGTATGACACATTTTCTTTTGAGTGAAACATGTAAGGGAGTGTTCCATAAGGTATCCTAATCATTTTGTGCAAAAGTAATACTATGACTTTTGTAGACAAAGGTGTAGCTCAAGAGGGAGTTAGTGATGTGTTCTTCATGATCAAAGCTATGCAACAACAATTTGAGTGCTTGAATACCAGATTTGATGATGTGAGAGAGAGGATGGAGGAGCAAGCTAATACAATAATAGAGTTACAAAGGAGGCATGGGGAATATAAGGCTCCTAAAGCAAAAAGGTAATTGAGACGTACCTATGACCATGAAGATGATGTAAAAGATAATGAATTTGACAATTGAACTATTGTGGTTAGAACTGCTAATAATAGAAGGGATTAGAGAGATTTTGGAAGGCAAGGCACCTATAACCGTGATTTGGGCAGTATTAAAATGACAATTCCCCCATTCCAAGGTAAGAATGATCCTAATGCATACCTAAAATGGGATAAGAAGGAAATTCTAACCCAACCAAGTAGAAATAGAGATGTTAAATGTTTTAAGTGTTTAGAAACGGGTCACATTGCATCTCAATGTCCAAATAAGTGTGCAATGATCTTGAGAGGTAATAGTGATGTTAAAACTACAAGTGAATCAGATGATGATTTTTTACCACCATCAAAGGGTGAAAGTGATGGAGTGAAGTATCCAGATAATGGAGTAGTTCTCGTCACAAGGCAAGCGTTGAATGTGTAAGTGAAGGAAGAATATGAGGTGCAATGAAATAGCATCATTCATATGAAATGTTTGATCTAAGATGAGATATGTATTATGATTATTAATAATGAGAGTTGCACTAATATGCTAGCACAATTATGGTTGAAAAGCTGAATTTACCAACTATGAAGCATCCTACACCATATAAACCTCAATGGTTGAATGAAAGTGGTGAAGTCAGGGTAAATAAGCAAGTGCTCATGTCATTTTCTATTAGAAGGTACCATGACGAAGTTTTATGTGATGTTGTATCCATGCATGTTGGCCATATTCTATTAGGAAGGCCATGGTAGTTTGATAGGTGAGTTATGCATGATGGCTTCAAGAATTGATATTCCTTTGTAGTGAATGAAAGACCCATCACTCTTGTACCATTATCACCTTAACAAACTCATGAGGATCAGTTAAGGATTAAAAATAAGAGTGAATAGAAAAAAAAGATTGAAAAAAAGGGATAATCAAAACAAAAAAGAGAGGAGAAAACATGAGGGCACAAGAGAGAGAGAAGAAAATAGAAAGTTTCTATACTAAATGGCCTATGATCGTACTTCTGTACAAAGAGGCTTATTTTAACACAAACAAGTTTGACCCATCTTTGCCTAGTGTTATTATTTCTCTTTTGCAGAAATTTGAAGATGTATTCCCTAACGATGTCTCAAGTGGATTGCCACCTAAGAAATTGATTTTATCCTTGGTGCATCCATCCTAAACTGGCCAACATATAGGAGTAATTCTGAGGAGGCAAAGGAGCTTCAAAGGTAGGTTGAGGAACTTCTTTCTAAAGGATATGTAAGGAAAAGCATGAGCCCTTGCTCAGTTCCTATCCTACTTGTATTGAAGAAAGATAAGACTTGGAGGATGTGTGTTGATTGTCGAGTGATCAACAAAATCACTATAAAATATTATCACTCTATAACTAGGTTAGATGACATGTTGGATGAATTGCATGGTTCATATGTCTTTTTTAAAATTGATTTGAAAAGTGGATATCACCAAATTAGGATGAGAGAGGGAGATGAGAGGAAAATAGCTTTCAAAACTAAGTATGGTTTGTATGAATGGCTTGTTATGCCATTCGGTCTCACTAATGCACCAAGCACTTTTGTGCAGCTTATGAATCATGTTTTGCATCCATTCATTGGTAAATTTGTGGTTGTATATTTTGGTGATATTTTGATCTATAATAAAAGTCTAGAAGAGCATCTTGATCATTTATGTTCTATTTAATTGTTTTACATTATGACCAATTGTTTACTAACTTAAAGGAATGTTCCTTTTGTGCTAATCATATCACATTTCTTGGCTATGTTGTGAGTGGTCAAGGTATTAAGGCTGATGAGAAAAGGTTAGGGCACTTCATGATTGGTCTAGCTAGTTTCTATAGACACTTTGTTAGGGACTTTAGCACCATTGCTACACCATTCACTGAGATTATTACATAGAACATGAGTTTTATTGGGGTAGTGATCAATACAAGGCTTTAATTGTACTAAGGAAAAATTAAGTTCTACACTCGTACTTGCTTTACCTGACTTTACAAAAACTTTCAAGATTGAGTGTGATGCTTCAGGTATTGGCATTAGAGCTGGTGTGATGCAAGAAAGGCACCTAATAGCCTACTTTAGTAAAAAAAAAAAAGGCTAAGTGGAGTAGGCCTTAATTATCCTATTTATGATAAAGAGATATATGCATTTGTATGGGCTTTGGAGACATGGCAACATTACCTTTGGCCTAAGGAGTTTGTCATCTATAACAACCATGAACCCTTAAGGCACTTGAAGGGACAAGGAAAGTTGAACAAAAGACATGCCAAGTGGATTGAATTCCTTGAGACCTTTCCCTACATCATCAAATAGAAACAAGGTAAGGAAAATGTGGTAGTTTATGCATTATCTTGCAAGTGTGCCCTTATCTTTACACTTACTGCAAAATTTTTAGGATTTGATTATATTAAAGATTTATATGTGAAAGATCTTGACTTTGCTAATGTGCATAGAGCATGTGAGAAGTCAGCTTTTGAGGAGTTTTATAGGTATAAGGGTTTTTTATTTAGGGAAAATCATCTATGCATGCCTATGGGTTCTTTGAGGCAGTTGGTTATGAGAGAAGCTCATGGGGGTGGTTTAAGGGTCATTTCAGAGTTAGAAAAACCCTAGATGTCCTAATTGAACATTTCTTTTAGCCATCCATGACATGAGATGTTGGAAGGGTATGTAAGAAATGCATAACATACAAATTGGCTAAATTTAGAGTTTTGCCTCATGGCTTTTATACCCTTTTACCCATACCTAGCCATCCCTAGCTTGATTTATCTATAGACTTTATACTAATGTTGCCACAATCAAAAAGGGTTAGAGATTCTGTATTTATTATTGTTGATAGATTTTCAAAGATGGCATACTTTATCCCATGTCATAAAATTGATGATGTAAACAATATGGCTGACTTATTTTTTTAGAGGAGCAGTATGTTTGCATGGCATTCCATAAAGCATTGTTTCAAATTGAGATGAAAAGTTCTTAAGCTACTTCTACAAGATTCTATGGGGTAAGTTAGGTACTAGGCTATTGTTTTCAACTACTTGTCATTCACAAACTAATGGGCAGACTAAGGTAGTTAATTGAACTCTTTCTACTCTTTTACGTGCTATTATTCAAATGAATTTTAAAACATAGGAAGATTGTTTACTGCATGTCGAGTTTGCATAAAATCAAAGTGTTCATTTTGCTACTAGTTACTCTCCATTTGAAATTGTATGTGGTTTTAATCTGTTGACTCCTTTGAATTTGGTGCCTATACCTATCGATGAGTATGCTAACTTAGGTGGTGAACGCAAGGCTAACATAATGAAAAGTATTAAAAGGTACAACAAAATATTGAAAAACGAGTTGAGTAATCTGCATCCCATATCAACAAAGGGCAAAAGAATGTGGTGTTTGAACCTAGTGATTGGATTTGGGTGCATATGCAAAGCTACAACCTAGAGAAGATGGTCCATTTCAAGTTGTGGCACATATTAATGACAATGCTTATAAGATGGACCTTCCTAGAGAGTATAATATCAGTGCAACATTTAATGTTTCTAATTTTTCCCCTTTTGATGTAGGTAATGATACAAGGATGAATCCTTTCAAGGAGAGGGGGAATGATGAGAACCTTAGAGATGATGGGTGAAAGGTTTTAAAGGATGCAAGAGGTCCATTGCAAATTCAAGAGCCAAAAACTCAAGCTAGAGCCAAAAAGATGAAAGAAGCACTAAATGAGCTAATTGAGGACATTTAGGCCAACTCAACAACAAATGATGCGAATTTAATCTTGGAAGAGAGTCAAGGTCTTATTAATATGATTGGAGTACTTAATGGGCCAAGACTAAATAATAGCATTCACTCTTAAATAGGAGTTTGTCCTAAATAAGTGATTATATAAAAGTGAAAATTTTTTGTGTAAAAATTTTTCCTAAATAGGAATTAATGCCACTTTAGGATTGCTATCCTAGCCTATAAATAGGCACCTCCTTGTAAGCTCTAGAACATTAGACAACTTTGAGAGAAATAAAAAAGTAAGGGCTTTCTCCTTTGATTTTTTCGAGAACTAAAGAACTTATCAAGAAGTACCTCTTCTTGTGGCATTCAACTCGACATATCACTCCCAATTCCTTTCTTTTCTAGAGTGTGGCATCCATATCCATCTTAATTATGCTAGGTTTGTGTTCCTTTGAATGTTGGGTCTAGGGTTTGTGTTATTAAAATATGATTTAGCTTTCCTAGATATTCTTTGATTCCTTAGGTGCGTTAGGTCTCCCAGCCATGTCTTTTGGGGTTCATATTAAATCTTTTTGATTTAGTTTGTTTAGTTCTTTAAAGAGTTAAAAGGGGAAATTTGAGTGGTAAAAGGCAAAGAGAGTATATTCATATTAAAAAAAACCATAAAAAGTGTAAACACAAGGGAGAGTGACACCTCTTCTTTTGAGTGAAACACATGAGGGAGTGTTCTGTGAGGAGTTTGTGATGTGTCCTCCAGGATCAAAGCTATGCAATAGCAATTTGAGTGCATGAATACCAGATTTGATGATATAAGGGAGAGGATGAAGGAGCAAGCTAATACAATAGTAGAGTTACAAAAGAGGCATAGGGAATATGTGGCCCCAAAAGCAAGAAGGCAATTAAGACGTGCCTATGACCAAGAAGATGATGTAAAAGATGATGAATTTGATGATCAAACTACTGTGGTTAGAACTGTCAACAATAGAAGGGATTGAAGAGATTTTGGGAGGCAAGGCACCTATGACTGTGATTTAGGCAGTATTAAAATGACAATTCCTCTGTTCCAAGGTAAGAATGATCCTAATATGTACCTAGAATGGGAGAAGAAGGTTGAATTGGTTTTTGATTGCCACAACTATTTCGAGGAGAAAAAGGTAAAACTTGTTGCTATTATTTGGTGGATCAACTTGTTTTGACTAAGACAAGGAATCGTGAGTGGCCTATTGATACATGGGAGGAGATGAAGGCTATCATGAGGAGGAAGTTTGTCCCTAATCACTATTACAAGGAGTTGTACCAAAGGCTACAAGGGCTCACTCAAGGCACCAAAAGTGTGGAGGACTACCATAAGGAGATAGAGATTGCCATCATTAGAGCAAATGTAGAAGAAGATAAAGAGGCAACCATGGCTTGATTTCTATAAAGGCTAAATAGAGACATAGCCAATGTGGTTGAATTGTAACACTATATGGAATTAGAAGACATGGTGCATATGGCAATGAAAGTTGATAAGCAGTTAAACGAAAGGGTTCCACACAGTATGGGCAGGATTCAGGTTCTACCTTATCTTGGAAGCCGAATTGGAGTAAAAGGGATAAGAAGGCTGATTACAAGTCCAAAGCTGAGTTATCCAAGCGCAATAATATGGGTTCTAACAAGGAGGCAGGTAATTCTGAACCCCAACCAAGTAGAAATAGAGATGTTAAATGTTTTAAGTGTTTTGGCAGGGGTCATATTGCATCTCAATGTCCAAATAAGCATGCAATGATCTTGAGAGGTAATAGTGATGTTGAAACTACAAGTGAATTATATGATGATTCTATGCCATCATCAGAGGGTGAAATTAATGGAGAGGAGTATCCAATTAATGGAGTAGCTCTCATCACAAGATGAGCATTGAATATGCAAGTGAAGGAAGAAAATGAGGTGCAACGAGATAACATCTTTCAGACGAGGTGTCTCATCAAAGATAAGGTATGTAGTATGATTATTGATGGTGGTAGTTTCATTAATGTTGCTAGCAAAACTATGGTTGAAAAGCTGAATTTACCTACTATGATGTATCCTAGCCATATAAGCTTCAATGGTTGAATGAAAGTGGTGAAGTCAAGGTAAATAAGCAAGTGCTTGTGTCATTTTCTATTGAAAGGTACCATGATGAAGTTTTATGTGATGTTGTACCTATGCATGCGGGCCATATTCTATTAGGAAGGCTATGACAGTTTGACAGGTGAGTTATGCATGATGACTTCAAGAATCAATATTTCTTTGTAATGAATGAAAAACCCATCACTCTTGTACCATTATCACCTCAACAAGCTTATGAGGATCAATTAAGGATTAAAAATGAAAATGAACAGAAAAGAGAGATTGAAAAAAGAGAAAAGAGAGGAGAAAACTTGAAGACACAAAAGAGTGAAGAAAATAGAAAGTTTTATGCAAAATAATGTGATGTCAAAAAAGCATTTTATGCCAAACAACCTATGATCATACTTTTTTACAAAGAGACTTAGTTTAACACTAACAAGTTTGACCTATCTTTGCCTAGTGTTGTTGTTGCTTTATTGTAGGAATTTGAAGATGTATTCCCTGGTGATGTCCCAAGTGGATTGCCATCTAAAAGAGGAATTGAGCATCAAATAGATTTCATCCCTGGTGCATCCATCCCAAACTGGCCAGCATATAGGAGTAAACCTAAGGAGACAAAGAAGCTTCAAAGGCAGGTTAAGCAGCTTATTTAGAAAGGATATGTGAGGGAAAGCATGAGTCCTTGTGTTGTTCCTATCCTACTTGTACCCAAGAAAGATAAGACTTAGAGGATGTGTGTTAACTATTGAGTGATCAACAAAATCACTGTAAAGTATCACCACCCCATACCTAGGTTAGATGACATGCTGGATGAATTGTATGGTTCATGTCTCTTTTCTAAGATTGATTTGACAAGTGGATGAGAGTGGGAGATGAGTGGAAAACAACTTTCAAAACTAAGTATGGTTTGTATGAATGACTTGTTATGCCATTTGGTCTCACTAATGCACCAAGCAATTTCATGCGACTAATGAATCATGTTTTACATCCATTCATTGCTAAATTTGTGGTTGTGTATCTTGATGATATTTTGGTGTATAGTAAAAGTCTCAAAAGGCAACTTGATCATTTACATTCTATTTTATGTATTTTACGTTTTGAGAAATTGTATGCTAACTTGAAGAAATGTTCCTTTTGTACTAATCAGATCACATTTCTTCATTATATTATGAGTGCCCAAGGTATTAAGGTTGACAAGGAAAAAGTTAGGGCTATCCATGATTGGCCTACACTTAAGTCAATTAGTGATGTGCATAGCTTTTATGGCCTAGCTAGTTTCTATAGATGCTTTTGTTAGGGACTTTAGCACCATTGCTCCACCACTCATTGAGATAATCAAAAAGAACATGAGTTTTAGGTGGGGTAGTGATCAGACAAGGCTTTTAATTGCAACAAGGAAAAATTAAGTTTTGCAACCTTACTAGCTTTACCTGACTTTACAAAAACTTTTGAGATTGAGTGTGATGCTTTAAGTATTGGCATTAGAGCTATTTTGATCCAAGAAAGGCGCCTAATTGCCTACATTAGTGAAAAGCTAAATGGAGCAAGCCTTAATTATCCTACTTATGATAAAGAGATGTATGCATTGGTAATGGGCTTTAGAGACATGGCAACATTACCTTTGGTCTAAGGGAGTTTGTCATCCATACTGACCATGAATCCTTAAAGCACTTAAAGGGACAAGGAAAGTTGAAAAAAGACATGCCAAGTGGATTGAATTCATAGAGACCTTTCCTTACATCATCAAATATAAACAAGGTAAGGAAATGTGATAGCTAATGCATTATCTCACAAGTATGCTTTAATCTCTTACACTTACTACAAAATTTAGATTTGAATACAGTAAAGATTTAGATGTGAATGATCCTGGACTTTTGCTAATGTGGTATGGAGTATATGAGAAGTCAGGCCCTTTGAGAGAGTTTTATAGGCATCGGGGGTTCTTATTTAAAGGAAAATTATTTATTGTGTGGCCTATGAGTTCTTTGAGGGAGTTGGTTGTGGAGAGGAAGCTCATAAGGTTGGTCCTAATGAGACATTTCAGCGTTAGGAAACCCTTAGATGTCCTAACTAAAATTCTTTGTAGCACACCATTGAAAATGAGATGTTGGAGAATATATGGTGAGAAATGCAGTAACATGCAAATAAGCTGAAATTGCTAGATAGTTTTACCTCTGGCACCTTACCTATGACCTGAGCCATTCCTTTGAGGTTTTATTTTAGTCTATGGACTTTGTATATAATGTTGCCCATGAGATAAAGAGGCGGTGTAAAAGAGATTTTGTATTTAAGTTGTCTGTTTGATAGATTCTCAAAGATGACACACTTTATCCTATGCCATAAAACTAATGATGCAAGCAATGTGGCTGACTTATTCTTTAGAGAAGTAGTATGTTTGCATGGCATGCCATGGAGCATTGTTTTAGATCAGGGTATAAAGTTCTTAAGTTACTTCTGGAAGACCCTATGGGGTAAGTTAGGTACTAATCTATTGTTTTCAACTACTTGTCATCCAAAAACTAATAGGCAAACTGAGGTGGTTAATCGAACTCTTTCTACTCTTTTGCATGCTATTATTCGAATGAATTTGAAACATGGGAAGATTGTTTACAGAATGTTGAATTTGCATATAATTGGAGTGTTCATTCTGCTACTAGTTACTCTCTATTTGAAATTGTATATTGTGTTAATTCATTAACACCTTTGGATTTGGTACCTATACTGGTTGATGAGTATGCTAGCTTAGATGGTGAACATAAGGTTGACATGGTAAAAAAATTGCATGTGAAGGTGCAGCAACATCTTGAAAAAAGAATTGAGCAATATGCATCCCATGTCAACAAAAGGCAAAAGAAGGTGGCCTTTGAACCTGGTGATTGGGTTTGGGTGCATATGCACAAGGAACAGTTCCTAGCTCAGAGGTGTTTAAAGCTATAACCTAGAGGAGATGGTCCATTTCAAGTTGTAATACAAATTAATGACAATGCTTATAAGTTGGACCTTCCTGGTGAGTATAATATGAGTGCAACATTTAATGTTTCTAATCTTTCCCCTTTTGATGTAGGTGATGATTTGAGGACAAATCCTTTTGAGGAGAGGGGAAATGATTAGAAGCTTAGAGATGATAGGTGAAAGGCTTCAAATGATGTAAGAGGTCCATTGCACATTTTAGAAGGCCTAATAACACGAGCTAGAGCCAAAAGATGAAAGAAGTACTAAATGGGCTGATTAAGGACATTCAAGCCAACCAAGCTTCAAATGACGTGAATTTAAGCCTTGAAAAAGAGTCAAGGCCTTATTAATATGACTAGAGNACAGAATGTAAAGCAAATTAAGAACACACGAGATTTATGTGGTTCGTCAATGTGATGTACATCCATGGTGGTAGGGGCTCTCCCTTATCGAGACTATCCACTATACTTGAGAATTTCAGTTACAATGGATGTCTTAATCTTTTGCTCCTTTCACTATTGCAATTACTAAGCAAGTACAATACAAAGCGTGTCACTTACTGTGTCTACCCTTCTTCTAGCTTGTCTTGCCTCTGTTGAATTGAAAGGCTGCTCCACTACCTCTCTTGAAGAAATCTGGAAATACGTTGAGTTCTTTCTGATGCTTCGCCAAATTCATTCTCTAGGTTGTCTCACACAGCTCCTGCTTTCACCGTCTCACGGTCTCACCCGTCTCCTATTTCACGGTCTTACTGTTTCACGGCCTGTTCTCACGCTTCTGGTCTGTCACGCGGTTGCACGTTCTGGTCTCACAGCATCAATAACCCTGGTGAAGAACTCTTGGACTGTCTCATTTTTCTGCATTCTGAGAGATTCATATCTCTCCTTGAAAACTTGAAGCTTGGCCTCCTTCATTCTGCCATCACCTTCATAGACTTTCTGCAATCTGTCCCATATCTTCTTGGCAGATTTGCAGTCCATAATTTAAGCATATTCAGCATCTGTCAATGATGAAATGATGACATTTTGAGGCCTTCCCATTTATCCCAAACTGTCCTTAATTCCTCTGGGGTTGGATCTTTACCTTCTTCTGGAGGCTCAAAACCCTCCTGTACAGATTTCACCCACGTTCATGCCCATAGGTTGCAAATAACCACCTGCATTCTCGCTCTCCACATATGGTAGTTGGTTCATTGAAGATTGGAATCTTCTTGCTATAAAGTAGTGCGGGTGCTGGTACCAGCATCCATTTCTCAGTATGCTGAACAAGTTAAAACCTTTTGGAGCTCTTCAAACTAGTACACCAAGCTGTTAAGCTTTATCCTGGTGAACTTGTGCTCTGATACCAAATGAAAGTTCCCAACTTCACCCTAGGATCTACTAGTTTGGGATACTGAGAGGGGGGTGAATCAATATCACCACAATTCACAATCGCAAGTAAGTGAACAACTTCAATCTCTTCTTAAAAGTGAACTCTTTCTCAGATTCGATTAAGGTAGATCTATTGCTACTTACTAATCACAATAGTTCCCAAAGTCACCTTTCATACACCTTGCCTAATAGACAATTCGGATATTCTTGTTTAGGTCTTCATTAGGTTATGGGTTGGCTGATACTTTAGCTGCTTCACAACTCAATTCAAAACACAGAACGTAAAGAAAATTAAGGACACACAAGATTTACGTGGTTGCGTCAATGTAACGTACATCCACGGTGGTAGGGGCTCTCCCTTACCGAGACTATCCACTATACTTGAGAATTCTAGTTACAATGGATGTCTTAATCTTATGCTCTTTTCACTATTTCAATTACTAAGCAAGTACAATACAAAGAGTGTCACTTACTGTGTCTACCCTTCTTCTAGCTTGTCTTGCCTCTGTTGAATTGAAAGGCTGCTCCACTACCGCTTAGAAGTTCACCGCAACAGTCTTTAACCTCTCTTGAAGAAATATGGAAATACGTTGAGTTCTTTCCAATACTTTGCCGAATTCCTTCTCTAGGTTGTCTCACATAGCTCCTGCTTTCACCGTCTCATGGTCTCACCCGTCTTCTATTTCACAGTCTTACTGTTTCACGGCCTGTCCTCATGCTTCTGGTCTATCACGGCCTGTCCTCAATCTTTATTTAAGAGAAACTCTTATCTAGGACAAATTCTTACATAGAAAACTTTCACTTTTATAACAAACACTTAATTAGAATAAACTCCTCTTTAGGATTGAATGCTATTACTTAGCCCTAGCTTGTTAATTACTCTGATCATATTAATAAGGCCTTGACTCTCTTTCAAGCTTGAATTTGCACCATTTGTAGCTTTGTTGACCTAAATGTCTTCAATCAACCCATTTAGTGCTTCTTTCATCTTTTTGGCTCTAGCTTGTGTTCTTAGGCCTCTTAGAATGTGCAATGGACCACTTGCATCATCTCTAAGCTTCTCATCAATTGTGGCTTAAGATGTTGATAGTGATATGGTGAGTCATGGATAGGTTAAGACCTAATTGACTATTTAAAGATGATAGTTCTTTTAGGAATAGGAATAAAGAAATAATAATTAGTGTAAATTTAGATAATAATTATTTGTAGAATTAGACTTTTTTTTTTGTCTTCCCATATTTATAAACGAGGATATTTCTTTTCTAGAGTTGATTATGTTATTAAAACTATAAAAGAAGCTTTACCCTCAACTCAGGATTACAATGATTTCTTTTTACTATTCAAGGGGCTTATTAGCTTACATTAGTAAAAGTACAAATTTATCCATCTTGGGATGGTACAAGTAGCATTAAAACTTACTACTAGACTAGATTTAAATAACTTAGCAATTATATATGTTAGAGATAAGAGACATAAACATTTCCATGGCTCCTTAGTAGGAGTAATTGAATCTACCCTTTGTGATAGTCTATTTAGTTCTCTTTTTTTTTTTTGAATTTTACCCTATCATTATTAGATTCTAATTTGATACATGCTCTATGTTTGGATATTCAAACTAAAGGATTTGATATGACACCTACTTTGTAAAATCCAATCATTATTCATAAGATACATTATAAGGTTATGAACCACTCAAATCATGCAAGGAAATCTAATTAAGATCAAAAACTCATGTTTTATCCACTTGAATGGATTCAAATTACTGAAGGTGTATTAACATAGTTGTTGCAAGATTTGGTGTTAACACAATGGATAATTTCATCATCATTTTGTGTGAATATCTCCTTGTAATGAAAGGAGAAGCAATGTTTGCAAAAATGAAGTGATAGTTTGATCTTTCAAGAAAATAATAATTCAAGCCATGTAATAAATTCTAATAAAATCAATCACATGTTTAATGGCTTTCAATGGATTAAGACTAGGAAAGGTCTATTGACATGCTTATTGCAAGGAATCTAATGTTTGTTGTAGACACAAAACTTAATTTCATGACCATTTTGTGTGTTTGACAAACCATAATGGATTTAAACTACCAAGGGTGTATTGAAATGGGACTAAGCCATTTTGATATTTCTGGTATCATGTTTCATGGATTATTAAATGGGACTTTACCATTATGGTTAAATAAGCTAATATCTTAGATGTGGACATTAAACATGTTCCATGATTAGCAAAACAAATTAATATCTAATAGTGGGAAAATTTTGACTTTTTCAACAATGGAGTCTATACAAGCAAAGAAATTATTTGTTTAAATGGACCTAAAGCTCCACCACCAAAGCTGACTCCCACTAGTCCCAATGAGACTTTAATAGAGTCTATATCAAAAGAGTGGTTATTAGAAATGATGGCTAATTTGCTTCAACTAGATGAAGACACTCAAGCCGACCAAGGAGAAAGTAGTCAAAAGAACCTCAATGATGATATTATGCAAAATTCCTAGGACCCATATGAGTTATGAAGAGAAGAAGGACAAAACCACTTTTGGTGGACAAGGTGAAATGGGATAGCTTTAATAAAACTACTTTAACACAAGTAGAGGATAGTGAAAAATAATGGAGCATTCCACTTAAAAAAGTAGATTCCTCCCATGATGGTTATCACCTTTTTCCATGTATGAATAGACCTTTGAAGTTTAAGGGAGGCAGAGTCCAATTTACTTCTCTCTTCCTCTTTTGTAATATCTCTCCTCCTCCTCCTCCCTTTGTAGCAAAAACTTAACTACCACTCTTGTGTATAATAGTAAATACTCATGTTATATTTAAAGACTTTAATAGGGGTTGTGTTATAAATAGATTCCTCCATAACCAATGAGACATTCATACAAAATTATCGTGAAGCTAGCATTTGTGGATACATCAAACATTATATTCATTCTAACAAGTGCATCAATACACCTTTTATAGTTTGATTTGATTAAAGTTCATTAAGCATAGTTGCCTTTAATCTTGATTAGCTTTTCTTTCATGTATTGAATGGTTTATTTGATGAAAAAAGAGATTGTTTCTTAATTTCTTTCCAACAAGACTTCACCTTTCATTTGATAGAGTCATTCACACAATATGATCATGAAATTATGTTTTAAGTCTACACCAAATGTTATGCCCAACATCATCCTTCAAGTAATGAAAGGTGATAACCATTATAGGAGGAATCTAGTTTTTTAGGTGAAATGCTCCATTATTTTCCACTATCCTCCACTTGTGCTAAAGTAGCTTTATTAAAGCTGGCCCATTTCATCTTTTTCCATTGAAAGCGCTCTTGTCCTTCTTCTTGTCACAACTCACATGGGTCCTAGGAATCTTGCATAATATCATCATTCAGGTTCTTTTGACTCCTTTCTGCTTAGTTGGTTTAAGTGTTTTCATTTGGTTAAAGCAAATTAGTCATAATTTCCAATAACCTCTCTTTTGATACAAACTCCATTATTAAAGTCTTTAATATCTCAAGATTAGTGGGAGTTAGCTTTGGTGATGGAGCCTTAGGTCCATTTATACAAATAATTCCTTTTCCTGTATAGATTCCATCATAAAAAAGTCAAATTTTTCCCACCATCATATATTAATCCGTCTTGCTAGCCAAGACTCTCTTACTTTTATACAAATAGCTACCACTCTTTTTTCCTTTCACTTCTAAATAATCTATCAAGTCTTAACCTATCTATGTCTCATTATATCATTGTCAACATCTTAAGCCACAACCTTACACATTCAAACATAACTAATATGGGTACAAAGGCAACGTGACTTGGGGTTTCAACATTGAGTCATAGATATGTTTAAACTTTTAATTATTCAAAAGATCAAATACCTATGTTTGATGGCCTTCAATGGATTAAGACTAGAGAGGTCTATTGACATGCTTATTGGTAGACTTCAATGGATTTAGTCACCCAATGGTGTATTGAATTGCATATTGCAAAGTATCTAACATTCTATGGAGACAAAAATGTTAATTTTATGATCATAATTTGTGAATGAGTCCTTGCAATGAAAAATAAGCCTTATTTGCAGCCTTATTTGCAAGAAATGAAGTGATAGTATCATCTATCAAGTAATGAACCTTTCAATTTGAGTAAGAAAAGCTAATCAAAATTAATTTCTCTTAAATTTGATGGTCATGAAAGGATTCATACTCTAAAGGGTCTAATAACATGCTTGTTGCAGCATATCTAATGTTTGGAGTAAATACAAAAATTAATTTCATGATCATTTGTGTGACTTCCATGCAATGGAAGGATAAGCCTTATTAGAAAAAAATGAAAGGACAGTCTAATCCTTAAAGAATGAACTAATGAGATCCATGGATGATTTCTAAGGATCTATTGAGCATTCATGAAAGGCTAATGGCACATTTAAGTGCTAAAAGGATGAAAGAGGCACTTAGTGGGTAAATAGAAGAAGTTTGGGCCAAAAAAACTAATTCAAGCTTGAAGAGTGGCAAAACATGCCTCAATGCAGGCCAAGGTTTTACTAATTGTATAAGTTGAATGAGCTTATGTGTTTAGTGATTGTAAGGGTTTTTACAACAATTGCTAAGAAAGAGGAGTAGATTTGTTGTCAGGTTATTTAAGAAATTTGTCTTTATCTCTAAGGTTATCAATTCAGCTTTTATATATGTTAGATTTCATTGTTTAATAATGGGGCAAATTATTTGATGAAATAAAAGTTAGAATTTTTTTCTTTGGAGTCTTTTCATGAACTAAAAAACTTATCCAGAACTTACTCTTCTTATGGCGTTGAACTTGACTCATTACTCCTAAGTCCATTCTTTTTTAGAGTGTGGCATCCATAACTTTCTTTATACCTTAAGTTTGTGTTCCATTAAACATTGAATCTAGGTCTTGCATGATTGAAATCTGATTTAGCTTTCTTGGGTTCTCATTCAATTCTTTCTGTGTGTTGGGTCCTTAAGTCATGTCTTTTGGGGTTCACATTAGTTTGTGTAAGGGCTTGGCTATAAATCAAGTTTGCTTATTTAAATTTGTGTTTTTCTCTTGTTCTTATTCCTGGTAGCATTCTATATCTTTTTGTTCCTTGAATCTACAAACTCTAATTTTATCTTTTTTACTTGGCTCACCCCTTTTTTTATTTGAATTCACAAACCCTAGTTTATCTTTCTTGTCCTTCAATTCGTTCAAAAAAAGAAAAAAATATAGAGAAAGAAGAAAAGAAGTAAATGAAAACAGAGAGAGAAAGAATTGTTTTTGACTGGGGTAAAAACTGAAAAGGACTATTTATTTTAATTAGGTCAAACGGAGATAGAAGCTTTATTTCCTTTGAAGTTCCCAACTTCACCCTAGGATCTACTAGTTTGTGATACTGAGAGGGGGGGTGAATCAGTATCACCACAATTCACAATTCGCAGGAAAGTGAACAACTTCAATCTCTTCTTAAAAGCGAACTCTTTCTCAGATTCGACTAAGGTAGATCTATTGCTACCTACTAATCACAATAGTCCCCAAAGTCACCTTTCAGACACCTTGCCTAATAGACAATTCGGATGTTCTTGTTTAGGTCTTCGTTAGGTTATGGGTTGGCTGATACTTTAGCTGCGTTCACAACTCAATTCAAAACACAGAACGTAAAGCAAATTAAGGACACACGAGATTTACGTGGTTCCGTCAACGTGACGTACATCCACGGTGGTAGGGACTCTCCCTTACCGAGACTATCCACTATACTTGAGAATTCCAGTTACAATGGATGTCTTAATCTTCTGCTCCTTTCACTATTGCAATTACTAAGCAAGTACAATACAAAGAGTGTCACTTACTGTGTCTACCCTTCGTCTAGCTTGTCTTGCCTCTGTTGAATTGAAAGGCTGCTCCACTGCCGCTTAGAAGTTCACCGCAACGCTCTCTAACCTCTCTTGAAGAAATCTAGAAATACGTTGAGTTCTTTCCGATGCTTCGCCAAATTCCTTCTCTAGGTTGTCTCACACAGCTCCTGCTTTCACCGTCTCAAGGTTTCACAGCTTGCACTCAAGCTTCTGGTCTGCCGTTTCACGTCTCACGGCCTGCCCCACGCTTCTGATCAGTCACGCCGTTGCACGTTCTGGTCTCACGCTCCTGGTCTGCTGTTTCACGTCTCTTGGCCTGCCTTACACTACTGGTTTTTCTGGTTCACGTCTCTTGCCCTGCCTCACGCTTCTAGTCTGCTGTCTTCTCTTCCGGGTGGTCTCACGGATACCAGGTCTGCTGTCTTCTCTTCCGGCCCCGGGTGGTCTGTTTCTTATTTCTCCTCTTGCTGGTTGTGCGTTTCTGGTTTGGTTGCAGGAGGCGTTTCTGGTTTGCTTGCAGGAGGCGTTTCTGGTTTGCCTGCAGGATGTGTTTCTGGTTTGCTTGCAGGACGTGTTTCTGGTTTGCTTGCAGGACGTGTTTCTGGTTTGCTTGCAGGAGGTTGCACGTTCTGGTTTGCTCTCCCGGTGGTGACGTTTCTGGTTTGCTCTCCTGGTGGTGTTGTTTCTGATCTCTTGCCGTTCTGCTCTCTCTTCCTTTTGGCCGGTTGCTGTAGGGTTGCTGTTTATTCAATTGTGTTGGCCCTCTGCCCTAGTTTTGTCTTCCAAGGCCTTTATATACTCTCTTCCATGAAACCCTAATAGGGCTTACATGGTGGATTTACGTTCTTGCCCTTACACAGCAGATTTACTTTCTTGCCCTTCAATGTAGCTTTACTTTCTTGCCCTTCCATGTGGCTTTACTTTCTTGCCCTTCAATGTGGCTTTACTTTCTTGCCCTTCCATGTGGCTTTACTTTCTTGCACACTTAACCCTAGTTGACAACAATTACAACCCATACAAGGCTGTGGGAACAACATCCTTCTTCATTGGGCATCTTACAACAAACAAAAACCTGGAATAAAAGGAGTAGAGATTATTTCTTTCCAGCTCCTACAACAATTCAATCTAATTAATCTTTCCCTGTCTTACAATTTAATCTTGTTGTTTTCTTCTAATTTGCATCTCCTTTGTTTCCTCATCTATTGATATCCAAGCAAGATCTTGAGGAAGAACTAATGCATCATGTGACTAGCTAGTGATGAATAGAACCAATATAAATAGCGAGTTAGTCTTCTTGTTCTTGCATTGCTTCCATTCTAATTTGTGTATTTGTTGAATTTAATCCACTCACTAATCACACTTCATAAGCACATTGGTAACTCTCAATGTTTTGTAATCGTCAAAACCAAACATGAAACCTTATGGTTTCAACAATTGCAGTGAATATAATGTGGTCTAATCTAGGTGTATTAATTGCATGTACCAAAGCTGTTAGTAATGTCAATACACCTTTGGTAGTCTAAACACGATCATTTTGTGTGAACAAATCACTGAAACAAAAGGAAAGGCCTTGATAACAAGAAAAGAATTGATGTTCTCATTAGCTTTTCTTACATGGTTTGGATGATTCAATCAAATTATTTTCGTGGAGTTAACGTCACTCAAAATGACCATGAAATTAATTTTTTTTTGTGTCCATTAAACATTATTTTTATTGCAAGAAGCACATCAATATACATTTGATAGTTTGAATCCATTAATGTTCATCACACATATGAGTCATTGATCTTGATTAGCTTTTCTTTCATGATTTGAACTCCTATGATGAGTTAGGCTATTTGAATGGTCATAAGGCTATGATCATGTAATTAATCATGCTCTCCCTTATCACGCCTTGTTGATAGGAGAAGTCATGTTACCAAATGTGATCATCTTGGTTAGAATCTTAAATGAATCCATCAAACAAAAGAGGTACATTCTTTGTGACTCTAATAGGCTTCAACTAACAAGGATTATTTCGTCAAACTTCAAAAGCTAATGAAGATCACTGAAAGATGTTAGCACATTTGGACACTCATTGAATGAAATATGACTTTAGGTTTGAAGTGACTGTGCAAGGACGTGCTTGTCTGAATACAACCATTAAACTCAATAATCAATGACTATAAATCCATCATTTGATTAGACTATCAAAGGTCGTATGTTCCAAATGGCTCAAACCATCATAGGTCATAATTTCCATTTTGTGAGAAAAGATAATCAAGATCTAACTTTGATGTGCATGATTTGATGGTGTCATCATTTCAAGCCTTTTATCTTGATTACCGTCCAAATCATCAGACATTTGAAGGGTTCAAATGGTTCAGTTCATTGCAATGGGTGTAATAACGTGCTTGTCGTAATGAATCAAATGTATTGATGATCTTATAGGCTAAGTTATTTCAATAACTCTTATGTTACATCTTGGTAGTCAAACCATATGAGTCATTGATTTTGATTAGTTTTTTATACAAATTTCTCCTTTCTAACAAAGGATCATGAAATGGAGTACAAGGATTCATGGTTTAGCTAAATGATCATTAGTCTAACTTTGTCTCATCTAACTATAATGCTCAAAGCTTTGTTAGCAAGTAATGAAGCATGTTCTCACACTGGATAGTTTATTAATGGATTGAACCACAAAAGAAAACAAAAGGACTCATTTTGTGTGTGTGAAGTGACGGTCAATAATCAACTTTACCTATGTTGAGTCAATTTGATCAAAGGAGATGACTCCTATGTTTTATCTGTTGCTTCCAAGATACCGCCTTTCGATAGACATGGTTCTTCCTACGTCATTTAGACACAAGATTGTTTTGAATGGCTCACTTTGCTAATTTCAGGTATTTTCATTAACTATCACTTTATTGATGGAACTTCCTAAAACTAACCTTCACTTTAGTGAAGGACTTTCCCAAAACTGCGTCTGTTGGAAAGTTGTTTGTCCTTTTGCCCTTTACAACTCATATAGGTCCTAGGAATCTTGCATCATATCATCATTAATATGCCTCTGACTACTTTCAGCTTGGTCAGCTTGGTTGTCTTGATCTAGTCGAAGCAGAGTAGTCATCATTTCCAATAAGTTTTCTTTTGACATAGACTCCATTAAAGTCTTTAATACCTCTTTAAGACTAGTAGGAGTGGGCTTTGGTGGTGATGCCTTAGGTCCATTTATGCAAATGACTCCTTTTCCTGTATAGACTCCGTCATCCAAAAAGTCAAATTTTTTCCACCATCAAATATTAATCTATCTTACTAGCCATGGAACATGTTTAATGTCAACATCTAGGACATTAACTTGTTTAGCTATAAGGGTGTAGTCCTATTTCATAATCCACAGAACATGATATCAGGTTGCAAATATTAACAATGGATCTTTAACCTCTTCATTTTCTTCACAGAACTGTTCATAGACAATTTTGACTTTATGGGGTAGAGTTAAATGATGTAAACCCCACTTGAAAAGTTAGGTTTTAAACCAATTTGGAAATCCTTTTGGGTCATTCAAAAGATGTATCTAAATGAACCAACTAAATTTTCTTTGCCTATTTTCATACAAAATAAGGCCTTTTCTCATGCATTGATATAATCGAATTAATTATAAGTTTTAACCTTCCACCATTCTTTCAATTCTTTGTAGTCAGAGATTCCCCTTGCCAATCTTCTGGATAAAGAATGTTCCTTATCTTGAATTTGGTATAGACCCAATCTCTAAAGCCATAACCAGATCCAGTTCTAGATCTAGGAGAGGATTGCATGATGCATTCTACCCTTAAGGCCAAATTCTAAGCTTGATCAACTGATCAAAGATTTTGCATGGTCAAATGGTCTTGAACACCATAATTCAACCCATTTACATAACACACAACTTGCTAGGCTTCAGTTTCATTCAAATTGTATCTAGCTTGCAATTGTAAGAACTTTTCTGTATAAGATGAAACTGAATGTGTATCTTGGTAACAATTCTGAAATTGTTCAAAAAGGGTTTGCTCATAATCAAATGGCAAAATTTGGCCTATTAAGAGTGCCTTCATCTGAACCCAACTCTGAATTGGGGGCTGTCCCCCTGATCTCAGCAGATGTTGGTGATGTTGCCACCATGCTCCAGCACCTCCACATTTAAACTTGTTTTTAAAGGTTATTGAAAAAGCTGATTTAGCAATTTCAACCAAGAAAATGAAGTTATTTCAAATGAGGGTTAGGTTCCTTAGTCACTTAATTGAAAATGGAACTATTGTTCCTATTGATCAAGCAATTGAATTTGCCTCTAAATTTCCTAATGAAATTAAAGAAAAACAATAGTTGCAAAGGTTTTTAGGATGTCTGAATTATATTTCAGAATTCTATAAAGAATAAGCTTATGATGCTAAGTCTTTGTTTGATAGGTTATAGAAAAATCCTCTCGAGTGGACAAATGAACATACGAAGGTAATTGAGAAAATAAAATTAAAAACAAAATAACTGCCATGTTTAACTCCCACTCATCCTGATACTTTTAAAACAATTGAAAATGATGTATCAAATAAGGGTTATGGAGGAATTCTTAAACAAAGGGTTAATTCAAAGGAACAATTAGTTTATTTTACTTCAAGCATATGAAGAGGGGATAGAATTTAATTACTCTACTATTAAAAAAAATCTTAATTATTGTGTTATGTATTCAAAAATTTGAAAATAATTTGTTAAATCAAGAATTCTTTTTAAGGATAGATTATAAAGTAACAAAAGATATTTTTGCTAAAGATGTTAAAATCATTGCTTCTAAACAAACCTTTTCTAAATGACAAAAAATACTTTTTATATTTGATTTTGAAATTGAGTTTATTAAAAGAAATTTTAATTCTTTATCGTAACTCGTGTATTTTTTATAGGGAATTGGATCTAGTTATATATTTAGAGATTGGATCTGAAGGAGGGTCATCCCTAGTAGGAAAGGACAGTCTAGCATAGTCCTCTCCTGGGTCCTTAAAAAGACCTGGAAAAGGATGTCTCTCTTGTAAGTACTCTTGATGGAGCTAAAGTCCACAAGCATTGAGCTTGCCCGAAAGAACTCGTGTGTAGTTATGAAAATTGTAATTGCTAGACCAGTCTACGTCCTTGGCTGAGTGATTCTTTGTAGGCTCCAGCTACACCCTCGCCTGCTCTTGGAAGACCTCCAATTTGGAAAATAACCCGCTCTCTTGAGAAGCTTTTCTTCTGAGGGAGCTCAATGCTTCTGCTCTTTGGTGAGGATTGCCCTTAATACCTCACATTGATCATTATACACATACTTGGTCTACTCCTCACCTAGGACTTTGATAATCTGCCGATGGAGGTGGGCCACCTTTTACTACTCCAGCTGGGACCAAAGGATCTGGCTGGTATGATGGGATTGCTATTGAGGCTTATCCTCTGGGCCATGGCCAACTTGCCCCTCTCCACGATGCTAGGTGTAAGGAAACGTATTGTGGGTGCCTTACCTCCCAAATTTGATAAAAATGCCCCGGAAGCCCTCCTTCATCCAGAGTCCCCCATAGGCCGGCCACAAAGACAGGGCTATTGAAAAGGATTCTACAATAGTAAACCAACAAAAGGCGTGCCAGATAATCCATGGACACAAGGACACTTATTGCTTTGCATTGAAGGATTATTGTTTCCTCAAATAGAGGGACCTAAATGCAGAGGCAAAGAATCACCAACATGAGTCGTGAGATGATCCCTGTTCACAGAACTCAACCTATACCTTATCAACCAAATTAAATTCCTCTTGACATTCGCTTGATTGTCACAATGGGCATCCCCTATGATGACATCCTGTTATTCTACAGAGAAGGCAATGCAATGGTGTAGTGGTGAATCCTCAACCAAGTAATCTCCCAACTCAACTCGCAGAAAGGGAGACCTAACCCTTGACTAGAAATGTACCCTGAGAAAGGAGAGATGCTGATACCCCAACCATCACCACTATAACACTAGTGAACACTTTATCCAAATCTACCATGCGTGAAACATAATATAAATGTTATGAGTTAATGTGCCATGTGTTGAAGCATAAAATTTGATCCCAACTACCTTACATACTGGGCGCCTAGACATAGAACCTAAAAGGGATGAGCTCCCTTGACCCTCCCTCTAACCCTCTAACACCACTTGTGTCCCCTGCCCCCCTTGTTTCCTAGTCTCTGGACTCCTCTAAACATGAAGATAACATCACTTAAGTCATTCTAACTTCCGCATTCTAGGTTCCCTTAGGGCAAATGGGGCCATACTCAAAAGAGTCAACAAATGTCACCACATCACAAGGTTTTATAAAACCCATCAACCAGAGGAGCCCATATGTTATCTGCCTTACCTCTATAGTTAAAATAACAAAATTCTTGTGCATGCCATCTTCAAGCACTTGACATTGCCTCAATAAAATTGGCAAATTCATGTCCAAGTTCAAAGCATCGCATAATCCAAAGGAAGGCAGATCGCTTCAAAACCAAAGGAGTCCACAACCAAGGGAAAAAGTTTGATCAATTAGTTGGGCAAAGAAAAATCCCTACTCAAAACGTTTATAAGGAGGCATCTCCTCCTCCATCTCTCAAAGTGCTTGATGAAATGGAGAAAAATCCCTACTCAAAACCTTTATATGAAAGATGTTATCTCATTGCACTTTGATCCCTCAAAGGAGGCAGGGGACTATGAGGTTCCTTATGCAAGAAGGCAAGTGAGATGAGCCTATGACCATGAAGATGATGTAGAAGATGATGAATTTGATGATCAACCTACTATGGTTAGAATTTTCCAACAATAGAAAGGATTGGAGAGATTTTGGGAGGCAAGGCACCTATAACCATGATTTGGGCAGCATTAAAATGACAATTCCTCCATTCCAAGGTAAGCATGATCCTGATGTGTACCTAGAATGGGAGAAGAAGATTGAACTGGTTTTTGACTACCACAACTACTCTAAAGAGAAAATAGGTAAAGCCTACTGCTATTTTACTTACTGATTATGCTATTATTTGGTAGAATCAACTTGTTTTGACTACAAGACGGAATTGTGACAGGCCTATTGATACATGACAGGAGATAAAGACTATCATGAGGGGAGGTTTATCCTTAATCACTATTATAGGGATTTGTACCAAAGGCTGCAAGGGCTCACTCAAGGCACTAAAAGTGTAGAGGACTATTACAAGGAGATAGAATTGCTATGATTAGGGCCAATGTATAAGAAGATAAAGAGGGAACCATGACTCGATTTTTGCAAGGGCTAAATAGGGACATAGCTAATGTGGTTAATTGCAATACTAAGTAAAATTAGAAGACATGGTGCACATGACAATGAAAATTGAAAGACAACTTAAATGAAAAGGTTCCACATGGTTTGGGCAGAATTCAGGTTCTACATCATCCTGAAAGCCAAATTGGACTAAAAGGACGAGAAGGCCAATCACAAGTCCAAAGCTGAGCTATCCAAGAGCAAGAATATGGGTTCTAGCAAGGAGGTAGGTAATTCTGATCTCTAACCAAGTAGAAATAGAGATGTTAAATGTTTTAAGTGTTTGGGAAAGGGGTCACATTGCAGCTCAATGTCCAAATAAGCGTGCAATGGTATTGAGAGGTAATGGTGATGTTGAGACTGCAAGTGAGTCAAATGATGATTTTGTGCCATCATCAGTCGGAGGGTGAAAGTGATGGAGAGGAGTATTCAGTTAATGAAGTAGCTCTCATCACAAGGTGGGCATTGAATATGCAAGTGAAGGAAGAGAATGAGGTGCAACTAGATAACAACTTTCATACATAGTGTTTTCATCAAAAGATAAATTATGTAGTATGATTATGGATTGGTGAAGTTGTACTACAATTATGGTTGAAAAGCTGAATTTACCTACTATGAAGCATAATCCTAGGCTTTACAAGCTTTTAATGGTTGAATGAGAGTGGTAAAGTCTGGGTAATAAGCAAGTGCTCGTGTCTATTTTCTATCAAAAACGGGTACCATGAATGAAGTTTTTTTATATGATGTTGTAACCCTATGCATGCGGGCCATATTCCATTTAGGAAGACCATGACAGTTTGACAAACT
>JAIRCJ010000122.1:0-89210 GCA_020883675.1 Bruguiera gymnorhiza | reverse complement strand
TTACTTTTAAATAAAGTTTGTCCTAAATAAGTATTTGTATAAAAAGTGGAAGTTTTTTGATAAGAATTTGTCCTAGAAGGAGTTTGTCCTAAATAGGAATTATATCTCTTTTAAGGTATTATCTTAGCCTATAAATAGGCACCTCTTGAAAACTTTAAAATTAGACAATTTAAGAGAAATAAAAAGTGAGAGTTTTCTCTTCTTCGATTCTTTCAAGAACTAAATAACTTATTAGGAAGTAAGTCTTCTATGGTGTTCAACCCAATTTATCACTTTCAATTCCTCTCTTTTTGTAGTGCATCCATATTCTTTTTAAAACCTTAGTTTGTGTTCCTTTAATATTGGGTCTAGGGTTTGTGTGAATGAAATTTGATTTAGCTTTCTTGGGTATGTTTGATTCCTTGTGTGTGTTGGGTCCCTAAGCCATGTTTTTTTAAGGGTTCGCATCAACCTAAAGCATCTGTATCCCACATCAAGATAGCCACAAAGGTCCTCTAACAAAATAACCTAAGAAACTTATCTTGAGAACACTTGCACACAATGAAAGCTAGGAAGGTTCATGGCCACCTCATTCATAGTGAGTTTCCTACATGAGCCCGTTGGCAGGAGAACTAAGGCACCTTATCCTGAATGAGATCACCACTTAGACGTGCATGAGGAGATCCAATTGGGCCTTAATGTATCTCATCCTTATCAAGGTCACCACACAAGCCCCTCACTAGGAGAACCTATGACACCTTTCCACGAGCACTATTGTTGCATAGTTCTCTTACACAAGGAGAGCCTAAAGGGCCTAAGGCATCTTGGCCCAAGCTAAGTTGCCACACAAGCTCACTATTGGGAGAACCTAAGGCATCCCGTCTTAGTGTGGTAGCCATAAAAGTCTCCTTTGTAAGGGGAGCCAAAGGACTTAAGGGACCTCATCCTATATGAGATTGCCACATAAGCTCCCATCCAGGATAACCCAAGGAACTTTGATGTAGGACGGCTTATGAAAACAAGAACATAGGAAAATTAAAAAGATAAACAAGAAAATCAATACCCAAAAAAATAATAATACATGGGTATCTGCACTTGAAAGTAAACGAGAACAATAGTCATTGAAAACTCAATATTAATATCAAGTGACAATAATCAGAAGTAGTTTGATTGAAAGATCTAACATGGGTCCTATATGTAGAGCTAAAGGTCTAAATCCAAATAAGAATAAAAATTGAAATACGACTTAAAACCCTACAAGAAAATAACTAAATAAGTTGGAAGAACAACTAATTCAAAATTATGGTTTAAATAAGAGATTATCATAATTTGGACTTGAATTTGGGCTTTGTATTCAAAGTCTTAGACTTCATCTTAGTACTGATATTATTCCCTTATGGTTGAAAGCACTCAACTCCATCAAGATGCATTGTAAATAAGCATTGAGCAAGGTGAGATCCAATTAATTAATCTCTTCCTTCAGAAGCCAAGCAACATAAAAAATAGGCCCTGCTTTCCATTGGACAAGATAATGGAAAAGTCGTCCTTGAGAAGAACACTAGAAATAAAAAAGGTCTAAGAACTAAAATGGTTGAACAAAATTCCTTTTTTTTTAACTTTTTTCTCTTTTACCCTTTTTCTATGCTCAACCAAGCTGAAGATAGTAAAAAACCTAAAAATACCAAGAGAGTATTAGGAATGCTCATTGGGTAATAAGCAAACTGTTGGTTTTGTTGTTGTTGGCTTTGATGAAGCTTCACACTCATCAATGAGGAGGGTCTATGGAAAAGCACAGTAGAGCTAAGGACAGCCACACCAATGATTTGAGTTTTAGTTGGTGATATGGCACGGTGGAGAAGGCGACATGCAAAAGGATAGTTGAGATGGAGATGTTAAGGCTCTAGAATGGTACATTGATGGTGGAGAAAAGTATATTGAAGGCCAACAAATCTTTCTAGATCGGTTTTGATCACTAGTGATGGGTAGGGGAGTAGCAAAAATAGTGGCGGTGCATCACTATTGGTAGCACATTTAAGGAGTTAGAAATTAATAATTGTTTGGAAATCATTATTGAAAATAATAATAATAATAATAATAACTCCATAGACTAACATACCAAGATTTCACCTTCAATCTGTGCTTAATATGTTAGATAATTTGTTGATATTATGTCTAATGTTCTTCCCAGTGAGTTACAATCTTTGAGTGACACATAACATGCCATTGACTTGGTTCCTAATTCATAATTACCTAATCTGCCACATTGTAGGATGAACTCAAAGAAACATGCTAAGTCGAATAGGACAATTGAAGAATTATAGTGTCAATCCATATGATGTTCCTACTTTGCTAACTCCTAAGAAAGATAGTTCATGGAGGATGTGTGTTGATAACAGAGCCATCATAAGGTCACCATCAAGTATAGATTCCCTAATCCTAAGGTAAAGGATATGTTAAATGTGTTGGTTGATTCTACTTGTGATGTGAGCCAAATACACCAAAATTACTCTAAAACACTCAATTAACAAGTTTATAATTAAGGTGAGTAGAGGTTGAATCCATAAATATTGAGTTTTGATTTATCAATTAATTAATGATCTTAATCCTATTGAGTTTACTCAAATAAAAGAGTATAGGAGGAGAAATTTGGTTTTAATTAAACAAATAAAAGCGAGACAGAAAACCAATCATAAATAAAATCAATAAATGAATGCACCTTTGGTAATAAAGATATTTACACTATTGGATTGACACATTGATCATTGACACTGAAGATCATCTATTCTTTAATTAAATATTTGACCTAAAATAATGAAAAACTCTATTATTCTAAATCTTTCCTCAATTCATTGTTAATTGAGACAAGCTCTTCAATTAATCTCTTATCAATTAAATTACCTTGAACAAGCTCTCAAGATATAATTTATTGATAGCATTATGATAAGAAAGATAGCTAAATCTAAACAACAAATTCACAAGTTGATCTATTTAATTTTAGATCATGTCCTCCACAGAAATTAGGCAAAAATTGACCATAATTCTACTTAGCATTAGAATTATTAAGTAATTACAAACTTGAATTATAAACTTGCATTAGATAGGCGTGTGTACAAGAAAGAAAGAAAGAAAGAAAAGAGAAGTCTACATATGTCTCTGCTTTTGGTATCCTAACATATCTATTTATATAGTTCTAAGGGACAGCAAAAATAACTCAAAGAAGGTTAAACACTTTCTCTTTAGAACCAACTTAACTTATTTAGAGAATAGCTCTTAATTAAGATAACTTGGACTAGCCTACAAGTTGGATTGGGGACATCGGTTTGTGACCCATTTCTTCCTAGATCTCTGCAAATAAACCCATTTTAGAAGCTCAAAATATCTATTTTAATTCTTAGGAAGGCCCCAAATCCATCCAACAATGTAAAGAATGTGAAATTCCCAAAATATCCTCCAATGGTCATATTTTCTCAAAACTGCATCTTTAAGTTTCCAAATTGGTCTAATCCATTTGGTCCTCTTCCAAAACATAAAATCAACTCTAATAAGTACATTTAAGAAGAAAATACACTAAAAAGGTTAAATATAAGAAAATAAACATAGTGCACTTAACATACTTATCAAGTTCCCCAATACTTAACTTTTGCTTGTCTTGAGTAATAAAACAAATTAAAACAAATCCTAATTCACTTTCATAGGAATCAAGATTGCATTTGGTGTATACAATAAGCCTTTGAACTCTTAGGTCACCCTTAGTGGACGAGCTTTGTGTCATGAAGGTCTTCATAAGATATATCCACAAAATCCTTCATGAATGCAAAGTATGCAACATACAAAAGCAAGTGACACTATGAGCAACCATGCTAAATTATAAATCCACACAAACCTCTCAAAAGAGTATACACTTCAACACTTATAGTAGCCAAAACACTCTCAATACACTCAATAAGACCTTGTCAAATTACAAATCAACCATCAAGTAAGGAAGATGTCATTCATTTACATTAGCATGCAATAACAAAAGAAAAATTTTTTGAAACTAAACAATAGATTCAAAACAAATTGATCAAGCATAATTTCTTATAAAAAAAAATCTAGATAAAAGACTAAACAAAATTAAACGAAACAAACTGATCCTTCTTCCATATGCAAACCTTACATTTCCTAATGTAAGAATTAAATGTAAAAAAGATTAAAGAAACAAAAACACAAAATCACATGCAAAAACAAAAATAAAGATGAAAGGGAGGAGAATAGCAAATGACGAGAAGTTTTGAGATGATGTGTGGAAAACTTCAAAGGATGTGAGAAGTCCATTACACATTCTAGAAAGCCAAATAATACAAGCTAGAGCCAAAAGGATGAAAGAAGCACTAAATGGGTTGATTGAGGACATTCGGGCCAACCAAGCTACAAATGGTGCGAATTCAAGTTTGAAAGAGAGTCAAGGCCCTACTAATATAATTAAAGTACTTAATAAGCCAAGACTAAATAATAGCATTCACTCATAAATAGGAGTTTATTCTAAATAAGTGATAATATTAAAGTGAAAGTTTTTTGAATAAGAATTTGTCTTATGTAGGAATTTATATCTCTTTAGGATTGCTATCTTAACCAATAAATAGGCAACTCTATGTAAGCTCTAGAACATCAAATAACTTTGAGAGAAATAAAAAGTAAAGGTTTCTCCTTCAGTTCTTTCGAGAAGTAGAGAACTTATTAATAAGTTCCACTTCTTGTGGCATTTAACTCGACTTATCACTCCCAATTCCTTTTTTTTCTAGAGTGTGGCATCCATATCCTTCTTAAATACCATAGGTTCATGTTCCTTTGAATGTTGGGTCTACGATTTGTGTTATTAAAGTTTGATTTAGCTTTCCTGGATATCCCTTAATTTGCGTTGGGTCCCTAAGCCACATCTTTTGAAGTTTTCTACATTAGTTGGTATCAAAACCTAGTTTGAATTAGGTTGGATCAACTAGTTCTTCAATTTGCTGCCTTATGAGTTATTTATTTCTTTTTAATTTGTTTATTAAGTGCGTTATCATTCAAATGTGCTAATCTATCTGTTTGCAACCCTTCTCACTTCGCTTGTTTGTTTGAGATCATAACTATAAAAAATATGTTAATTTCAATTCCAATTGTTGTCTCTAAGTATTTCATTGTTATTTTGTGTTGAGCCAAAAAAAAAAGAGGAACGAAAAAAAATAGGAACCAAAAAAGAAGACATCAAATTCAAGTTATTGATAAAACTTAAATAGTTTGTTATATTAGCCACAATAATAATATAGTTTTATTGCTCAACTCGAATTTTGCCATCTATTTTCTTATTATGTCATCCAAGTTTGTCCTCTACATTTAATCCCCTATCCTGATTTATATGAGTTTAATTCATTAAATTCTTTTGCCTTGAAATCCTTTTTCTTTTCTTTTTTTTTTGTTGACTCCTTATTCTCCATTTAGTTCAATTCTATGTCATTTATCTTATTCTGTTTAAAATCAATCCTCTTAATTTAGATCATTTAGTTCTTTAAAGAGCTGAAAAGGGAAATTTGAGTGGAAAAAGGCAAGTGTCACGGTCCTTTGCACCTAGGGATGGACAATACATTGAATGTAGACACCTCATAAAGAAAGACAATACTATGAATGTAGAAGGCTCATAGGGAAGGGAAATACATTGGAACCAACCATGTAATAAATGTTGGTAAATGTATGTAGGTAGGAAGTTGAAGGGATGTGATATCCACCATTAGATCAAAGAGTGATTTAACGGTTGCAACTTGTCCAATACTTGTATAAAAGGGGACCTCCTGCCCCTTATTTAGAATACACCCAATTTCAGGTGGAATATACTTTTAAAGTTAATCTCCAAAAAGGTTCTTACAAGTTGAGTGTGAGAAGGCTGCTTGGGAAGTATTCTCAAGGCTGCACGGGTAAGATGCAATAAATCCTTAGGCCCGTGACAGTTGGTATTAGAGCCGACCTAACCCCGACTCCGGTGTCTTTTGCCAAGTGCTTCACGCGGAAGAAGTAGGTAGGGGGAGCCCTAATTCTCAATCAGGACGTCGATAGGTTCAGTGAGGGAGAATGTCACAGACGGGTTATGTCATGGACGGTGACGGGTTCTGTCATGAACGGGTTAGGTACTACTTGACTCCCACATCGGATAGGAAGAGGGGGATCTTGGGTCATATAAGTGTGGGTGTTATACACCCTAACAAGCTGCCTTTTGGGGAGAAGGTAATGACCCCGTGACACAAGAGTGCAAGTTCATATTAAGAAAAAAGCCATAAAAGTGTACACACGAGGGAGTGTGACACCTTTTCTTTTGAGTGAAACATGTGAGTGAATGTTTTGTTAGGTATCCTAATCATCTGTGCAAAATACTATGACTTTCAAAGACAAAGGTGTAGCTTAGGAGGGAGTTAGTGATGTGTCCTTCGTAATCAAAGCTATGTAACAACAATTTGAGCATATGAATACTAGATTTAATGATATAAGGGAGAGAATAGAGGAGTAAGCTAATATAATAATAGAGTTGCAAAGGATGCATAACGACTATGAGGCTCTTAATGCAAGAAGGCAATTAAGATGAGCTTATGACCATAAAGATGATGTAGAAAAAGATGAATTTGATGATCAAAGTACTATGGTTAGAACTACCAACAATAGAAGGGATCAAAGAGATTTTGGGAGGTAAGGCACCTATGACCATGATTTGGGCAATATTAAAATGACAATTCCTCTATTCCAAGGTAAGAATGATTCTGATGCATACCTAGAATTGGAGAAAAGGGTTAAATTGGTTTTTGACTACTATAACTATTTTGAAGAGAAAAAGTAATGCTTGTTGCTGTTAAATTTACTAATTATACTATTATTTGGTGAGATCAAATTATTTTGACTAGGAGAAGGAATTATGAGCGGCCTATTGATACATGGGAGGAGATGAAGGCTATCATGAGGAGGAGGTTTGTCCTTCATCACTATTATAAGGAGCTATACTAAAGGCTACAAGGGCTCACTCAGGGTACCAAAAGTGTGGAGGACTACCACAAGGAGATGGAGATTGCCATGATTAGGGTGATTGTAGAAGAAGATAGAGAGGCAACCATGGGAGGAGATAAAGGCTATCATAAGGAGAAGGTTTGTCCTTAATCACTATTATAAGGAGTTATACCAGAGGCTACAAGGGCTCACTCAAGGCACCAAAAGTGTAGAGGACTACTACAAGGAGATGGAGATTGCCATGATTAGGGCAATTGTAGAAGAAGATAAAGAGGCAACCATGGGAGGAGATAAAGGCTATTGTGAGGAGGAGGTTCATCCTTAATCACTATCATAGGGAGTTATACCAGAGGCTATTAGGGCTTACTTAGGGTACTAAGAGTATGGAGGACTACCACAAGAAGATAGAGATTGCCATGATTAGGGTGATTGTAGAAGAAGATAGAGAGGCAACCATGGGTCAATTTTTGCAAGGGCTAAATAAAGACATAGATAACGTGGTTAAGTTGCAACACTATGTGGAATTAGAAAGCATGGTGCAAGTGACAATGAAAGTTGAAAGACAACTTAAACAAAGGGTTCCATATAGTTTGGGCAAAATTCGAGTTCTACCTTATCTTGGAAGCTGAATTAGAGTAAAAGACATGAAAGATGTCTTTGAATGAACCAACTAAATTTTCTCTAACTATTTTCATATAATAGGGATTTTTCCCATATTTTTATATAATCGAAGTAATTGTAAGTTTTAACCTTCCACTATTCCTCTAATTTGGGGTAACCAAAGAGATCTTCCAACTAGTCTTCTAGATAAAGAATTTTCTTTACCTTAAATTTGGCATAGGCCCAATCTCTATAAGCATAAAACCAAATCCACCTTCAGATCCACTTTTTATGGGTTTAATAGCCATGAAGCCTATTTCAAGAAGTATTCGCTAATAATACAAGCAATCCTTTATATTAGATGCCTTTTACTCATTTTTTAGTTCCCTGCAAAAATTCACGAGTTAGGAAATCTGGTCAAGAATTAAAATTTCATTTAATACACTTAATATCAAAGTCAAATATAGAAAGTATTCCTTATTGTCTTGTAAAGATTTGTTTGGAGGTCAGGTTTTTAGCATTTTTAGTAAAGACATCCTTTGCTACCTTACAATCAATTCTTAAAAGGAATTTTTGATTTAACAAATCACTTTTAAATTTTTGAATATGTAGTACAATAGTCTCATTTTGAGACAAATGAAGATATTTTTCTAACTGTTCTCTTTTTCCTTTTGGATTTGTAATCTTATCAATAAGATCCAATATTAGATTATCTTTTTTTTATAAGGACTAATAAGTCATTACTTTTACATAAAACTTGATAATAGTTGCATCGACTATCACAATTATTATCTGATTCTTCTTTAGAGGTAATCTCTTCCTCAAGTAGGTCTACCTCTAATTCTAATTCCTTAAATTTGTCTTTAAATAAGAAGTTATGGATTAATGACCTCTTAAGGTCTTCATCTACTGATAATTCTTGAATTTTTTGTTTCATTTTACATTTATTAGAATAATGTCCTATTTTTCCATATTTATAACAAACAATCATTTTCTTTTTCTTTTTTTATGGAATAGTCCTTTTCTTTTCTTTCAATTTTCCTTTTTCATAAAAGGATTCCTTTTGAAGTATAGGTTTATAACCCTTTTTCTTAAATTTTTTAGGATACCCATAAGTGGATAACCCATTTTTTCACAAAGTCTCTTAATTCTTTTTTCCCTTTAATTTTTTCATTTTACAATTACTTATGCAGTTTTATGTCATTATAAAGTTTAACTCCTTCAGTAGCTAATTCTCCATATGTGTAACTAGAGTAATCAATAACTTTATCATGGTAGGATTTTAACCTATTTTTTACTCTTTGAATAAATAAGGTAAGTAACCTAAACAAAAACTTCTCTTTCTAAAAAATAGACTATTTTCCCTAAAAATACTCTGACTATTTTCCCTAGTAAAAACTTTAGAGAAGAAGACATCTTTATATCACCTAAATTAGGACAAATTTGAACACTTCAAATTAATGAGTTGTTCATATGTCTTATCTACCCATAAGGTGACTGATACAATAAAATGATTAGTAATTGTATAAATTAGTGTATTAACACTATTAGATATTTGCACACCTTTTTCTATTTTAATAGCATTAAATATTTGAGTTTTAGTTTCTTTTGTTAAATAAAAATCTCACTAGCCTTTAAGTTGTCCAATCAATCCATTTACTATAAATCTTACTATTTAGGAGTCAAAATTGCCTCCCTTGGTTTTTGCAACAGTAGCAAATGTCATCATATAATGCAGTAGAATTAGAATCTGATATCCCATCTAAATTCCATCCTATAATGCTGCTACCATCATATTGTACATAATTATACTCAGATTGTTCCTCTAATAAGAAGTTGATCGGAGTAAGTTTGTGATAATACAATTTTGTAAGGATTTTATTAAAAGTCATCTTATTAATTTCCATACTTTCCATCTTACTAGAAGGCGATGGATTTTTAACTTGGGTTTTGTTCTGATAAGAACATTCTTAAATTTTTCTCCACGTAATCTTCATCCTTTGTTTTCTTTTGTAATTTTCTTCCTCTTTTCCTAATAACAAGGAGCATCCTTTTCTTTTAATACTAGGTTTTTTAACCTCTTAATTATTCCATTAACTAATTCAAATTCTTTACTAGACTTACTTAGCTGATCCATTAAAATGATTAGTAATTGTATAAATTAGTGTATTAACACTATTAGATATTTGCACGCCTTGTTCTATTTTTATAGCATTAAATATTTGAACTTTAGTTTCATTTGTTAAATAAAAATTCCACTAGCCTTTAAGTTATCTAGTAAATTCATTTACTATAAATCTTGATTAGCTTTTACCCTTAATTAGCTTTCTATATTATGATAGAATTGTTAATTTCTTAAAAATCGAGAACATCCCTTAGCCTACGGGATGACAGTTCTTTGGTTTTTAATTTTATTTTGACACTTTACAAGGATTCAATTCTAATTATTTTCTCTTTGTGCATTTAAATTCCTAGGTTTATAAACAAGGAAG
This sequence comes from Bruguiera gymnorhiza, assembly GCA_020883675.1. Lineage (NCBI taxonomy): Eukaryota > Viridiplantae > Streptophyta > Magnoliopsida > Malpighiales > Rhizophoraceae > Bruguiera > Bruguiera gymnorhiza. The sequence goes on along the minus strand of JAIRCJ010000122.1, from coordinate 79,134 downwards.
TTTCTTTTCTAAAGTTGATTATGTTTGTAAAATTGTTGAAGAAGATCTACCCTTAGTTCAAAAGTTATAAAGATTTCTTTTTTATTATCTCAAGAGCTTATTAGTTCACACCAACAAAAGTATAAATTTATCCTTATTGGAATGGTGCAAGTAGTATTAAAACCTATTATTAAATTGGGTTTAAATAAATCGACAATTATATGTGTTAGAGATACAAGACATAATCATTTTCATGACTCCTTATTAGAGTAATTGAATCCACTCTAAGTGATGGACCTGTTTGGTTCTTTTGTTTCCCTAATTTTACCCACTTACTTATCAAATCCAAAGTTAATGCATACTTCATGTTTGGATATTAAAATTGAAGGATTTTATATGATGCTTGCTTTGAAATCTAATCCTTATTTATAGGATACATTATAAGGTTATGAACACCACTATCACAGGAATTAAAGAGATTCCAGTAAAATATACATTAAAGGGACTACTATATTATTTTTGACAAATAGGTCAAATTCTAATGTAATGATTTTTAAAACAATAGATTGGGATCAAGTTAAATTACTTGACAAATGAGTATTAGAAAAGGTTGTTGAACCTATTAATAGGTTAATAGACAAGTTAAAGAAGTAATTGAATTCCAAGATGGGGATGTCGAAATTCGATTTTGCTCCATTTAAAAGTGTAAGGTTAAATCTCGAAAAGGGAAGAGAAAAGGTTAAACCTAGATTTTCTACTTCCTCAATACCAATCACTAAATTGGAAAGTATTAGAAGAATAAGAGAACAAGTTAGTCAACCCTACTATAGAGTTGACTTTCCTCCATCAACTTCTACTTTTATGGTTAATAAACCACTAGACACACTTGGTCAGGTTTCTAAGGCCTAGGTCTCCTTCTCTCTTTGATATAAGATATCAAGATGAAGACAGGAGTCTCTATGTCCTATAAATAGTTGATGAAATAGACAAAAAGGTGAGAGAGTTATTTTACTCTCTTAAAATAATATAAAAAGAAAATGATATTTTATGACCTTTAATGAAAAGGAATGATAAGTATGGTATAAATGCCATAAGATATATACCAATAAAATAGGGCCTATAAATATATTCAATTATATGGAAAAGGTATATAAACTTAAGAAAAAATCTTTCCAAAATTTTTTTACCCCCAAAGAATGTATGGTTCTTCAAAAAAGTATATCAAGATTAAAGAGCCCTTTGCTTGATGAAATTCCATGGATTCAAAGTACCAAAGATGTAATGACTTGCTTATTGCATGGAATATAATGTTTAGTGTGGATACAACAGTTAAATTTCATGATCATTTTGGGTAAATGAAGTACTTGCAACAAAAGAGGAAGTCTTATTAGGAAGAAATGTAGTGACATTACAACCTCCACGAATGGAACCATTTATCTTCATAAGGAAGCTAATCAAGATCAATTAGTCTTTTGTTGATGAAATTTAATGGATTAGAGAGTACCAAAGTAAAAGGACTGCTTCTCACAAGAATATAATGAATACTTTTATATTTAATCTTGATATTGAGTTTATTAAAGAAAATTCTAATTCTTTGCTAGATTTCCTAACTCATGAATTTGGTAAAAGAACTAAGAAATGATAAAGAATTATTATATAAGGGCCCTAGTCCCCAGCAAAGTCAATTAATTCATTAGCTAAAGGTGTGAGTGAAAAGGAGGTTGAAAAATTTTTAATGATACTTATGAGCGATTTGGATAAATCCATTACATATCCTATAGCTCCTTTTCTATTATCTTCTTTTATATTAGTGTGTTTAAATTAATTTTTATACATCCCTGTGTATTATATATATTTACTTGTGTGTATGATCTTGCACTACCAAGATAGGAAGTGTACCAGAGCCATTAACCTAGAGGAATGTTGATCTTCTAAATAGTTGAAAGAATTTAAGGTTGTCACTGTCTCATTATTAAAACCCAAGTTGTGCTTCCTTTATACCCCAATTTGCCGCATGTGAGTTTTAGGGTTGTGTCTTAAGATGTTGATAGTGATATGGTGAGGCATGATAGGTTAAGACCGGATTAATTGTTTAGAAATGATAGTTTTTCTAGGAATAGAAATAAAAGAAATAGTAATTAGTGAAAATTTAGATATATTATTTATAGAATTTGACTTTTCCTTCTTTATCATCTTCCCAAATTTTTAAACAAGGAAGTTTTTTCTAAGGTCAATTATATGATTAAAACTATTGAAGAGCTTTACTCTTAACTCAAGTTATAATGATTTCTGTTTGTCATCCTAGGAGCTATTAGCTCATATCAACAAATATAAATTTATTCCATATTGGGATGGTGCAAGTAGCTTTAAAACTTGCTACTAGACTGGTTTAAATAACTTAGTAATTATATGACAAAGTCAACAATAAGAATCTGTGTTGTTATGGACTTGTCAAGAAGACTAATGAGTTTGAATGCGAGCCAATCTTTTTAGTTGAGCAAATATTGTGGAAATTGCTGATGAGGGCTTGTTGGTTAAAGATACAGTGATACGGGTTGCATTAGTTATTTTACTCTCTTAAAAATACTATAAAGAGAAAATGATTTTTTATTACCTTTAATGAAAAGGAATGAGAAATATGGTACAAACATCATAAGATACATACCAATAGTACGAGAGCTATAGATATATTTACTTATTTGGAAAAGTCTACAAATTAAGAAAAAGCCTTTCCTAAATTTTTTCCCAAGAAAAAAGCCTTTCCCAATTTTTTCTACCCTAAAGAAATGTATGGTTCCTGAAAAGGATATCAAAATATAAATTACAAGAAGAGGAATAAGGGTATTAGCATTCACTCGCTTACACTTAACTTAAGTGTTAAGATAGAAGACCATAAGGTTATAACTTCACCATATAAAGAGAACCTTTTTACTAGTATATATAAATAATTATTACTAATCTTTATCTTCAATATATAGGAAACTAGCTTAATAGAGTTGAAAAAAGATAGAAGAAGTAGCTTAGAAAACTTCAGAATCTTGGTTAAACAAAATTGAAAAAAGGGTTTTATTTACACCTATGTCCTCAAAAGAAAAAAATTACAATATGTTAAGTAAAAATTCTAATAAGACAAAATTAGTAATGATGATATAATTAAAAGGTTAAAAAACTTAGGGTTAAAAGAAAAAGATGCTTTTGTACTAGAAAAGTGGAAGAAATTACAAAAGAAGAATCAAAGACTGAAGATTATATAGAAAAATGCATAAATGTTCTTATCAAATAAAATCCAAATCCAAAGGATCCATCACCTTCTTATAAGTAAGAAAGCATGGGAAGTAATAAGATATATTAATAAAGTCCTTACAAAATTATATTATCCCAGACCTAGTCCAGTTGACCTCTAATTAAAGAATAATTCAAGTACAATATGTACAATTTGATGGTAGTAGTATCATAAGATGAAATTCAGATGGAATGTCAAAAAATTTAGATGCTCACTTTACTCCATTATATGTAATGTTTACCACCGTGACAAGATTTAAAGGAGGTAATTTTGACTTCCAAGTAGCAAGATATTAGTAAATAGGTTTATTGGGCAATTTAAAGATTGGTGGGATTTTTATTTGTCAAATAAAGCTAAATTTCAAATATTTAATGTTGTTAAAATAGAAACAAGGCATGTACACGACTAACAGTGTTAATACCCTGATTTATACAATTACTAATCATTTTATTAGTTCAACTACCTTATTAGTAGATAAGACATATGAACAACTCATTAATTTGAGGTGCCAGATCTAGTAAGAAGCTTGGAGATGATGTGTGGAAGACTTGAAAGGAAGCAAGAGGTCCATTACACATTCCAGAAAGTTAAATAACACAGGCTAGGGGCAAAAGATAAAAGAAGTACTAAATGGGCTGCTTAAGGACATTTAGGCTAACTAAGCTACAATGATGCAAATTCAAGCTTAAAGAGAGTCAAGACCTTACTAATATGATTGAAGTACTTAATGGGTCAAGACTAAGTAATAACATTAACTCCTAAATAAGAGTTTATCCTAAATAAGTGATTCTTATAAAAGTGAAAGTTTTATGTATAAAATTTGTCCTAAATAGGAATTTATGCCCTCTTTACAATTGCTATCTTAGTTGATAAATAGACACCTCCTTGTAAGCACTAAAAGGCAGACAATTTGAGAGAAATAAAAAGTGAGGGTTTCTCCTTTAAATTCTTTGAGAACTAAAGAACTCATCAAGAAGTACTTTTTCTTGTAGCATTCAACTTGACTTATTACTCCAAATTCCCTTCTTTTCTAAAGTGTGATATCTATATCCTTCTCAAATACCTTAAGCCACGTCTTTTTGGGGTTTTTTGCATTAGTTGGTATTAGAACTTGACTCTAAATTATGTTGGATCAATTAATTTTTCAATTTTCTGCCTTGTGATTTATTTATTTCTATTTAGTTTGTCTATCAAGCACATTACCATTCAATCATGCTAATATGTCCATTTGCAACCCTTCTTACTTTGCTCATTTGTTTGAAATCATAATTATCAAAATGTGCTATTTTCAATTCCATTTGCTATCTCTAAATATTCTATTGTTGTTTTTTGTTGAGCAAAAGAAAGAAAAAAAGAAAAAAAAGGAGGAACCAAAAAAAAAAGGAACAAAAAAAAAGGCATCAAATTCAAATTATTGATAAAAGTTAAATGGTTTGGTCTTATTGGCCATAATAATAATAATATAGTTTTCATACTTAACTCCAATTTTTTCATCTATCTTCTTACTATGTCATCCAATTTGTCCTTTAGGTTTAACTCCATATCTTTGTTTTATTATAGTTTACTTCATTAAATTCATTTGCCTTGATGTTCATTTTCATTTGTTTTAGCTCCTTATTCTCTAATTAGTTCAATTCTACCCCATTCACCTTAATTTTTTCTAAAGCATGAAGCAATGTGACACCTTTTCTTTTGAGTGAAACACATACGGGAGTGTTTTGTTAGGTATCCTAAACATTTTGTGCAAAAGTAATACTATGACTTCCCAAGACAAATGTGTAGTTTAGGAAGGATAAGTGATGTGTCCTTTATGATCAAAGCTATGTAACAACAATTTAAGTGTATGAATACCAGATTTGATGATATAGGAAAGAGGATGGAGGGAGCACGTTAAATACAATAGCAGAGTTACAAAGGAGGCATGGGGACTATGAGGCCCCTGATGTAAAGGCAATTAAGATGAGCTTATGACCATGAAGATGGTGTAAAAGATGATGAATTTGACAATTAAGTTAATGTGATTAAAGCTACCAATAATAGAAGGGATTGAAGAGACTTATGGAGGCAAGGCACTTATGACTATGATTTAGGCAGCATTAAAATGATAATTCTTCGGTTCCAAGGTAAGATTGATCTTGATGCATACCTAAAATGGGAAAAGAAGGTTGAATTGGTTTTTGATTGCCATAACTATTTTAAGGAGAAAAAGGCAAAGTTTGTTGTCGTTGAATTTACTGATTATACTATCATTTGGTGGGATCACCTTATTTTGATTGGGAAAAGGAATCATGAATGACTTATTGATACATGCGAGAGATGAAAGCTATCATGAAGAGGAGCTTTGCCCTTAACCATTATTATAGGGATTTGAACCAAAAGCTGCAAGGGCGCACTCAAGGCACCAAAAGTGCGAAGGACTACCACAAGGAGATGGAGATTGCCATGATTTGGGCGAATATAAAAGAAGATAAAGAGGCAACCATGGCTTAATTTTTACAAAGGCTAAATAGAGACATAGCCAATGTGGTTAAATTGCAACACTATGTAGAATAAGAAGATATGGTGCACATGGTAATGAAAATTGAAAGACAACTTAAATGAAAGGGTTCCACATGGTTTGGGTAAAATTTGGGTTCTACCTTATCTTGGAAGCCAAATTGGAATAAAAGGGATAAGAAGACTGATTAGAAGTACAAAGCCAAGCTATCCAAGAATATGGGTTCCCTTGTAGTAAGGAGGCTGGTAATTATAATTCCTAACCAAGTATAAATAAAGATGTTAAATGTTTTAAGTATTTGGGAATGGGTAACATTGCATCTCAATGTCCAAATAAGCATGCAATGATCTTGAGAGGTAATGGTGATGTTGAAACTATAAGTGAATCAAATGATGATTTTGTGCCATCATCAGAGGGTGAAAGTGATAGAGAGGAGTATCTGGTTAATGGAGTAGCTCTCATCATAAGGTGAGTATTGAATGTGTAAGTGAAGGAAAAAATTAGGTGTAACAAGATAACATTTTTCATACTTATCAAAGATAAGATACGTAATATGATAATTGATGGTGAGAGTTGCACTAATATGGCTAGCATAATTATGGTTGAAAAGCTGAATTTACCTACTAAGAAGCATCCTAGGCCATATATGCTTCAATGGTTGAGTAAAAATGGTGAAGTTAGGGTAAATAAGCAAGTGCTCGTGCCATTTTCCATAGGAAGGTACCATGATGAAGTTTTATGCGATGTTGTACTAATACATATGGGCCATATTCTATTAGGAAGGCCATGACAATTTGATAGGCAAGTTAATGCATAATGGCTTCTAGAACCGCTATTCATTTGTAATGAATGAAAAACTTGTCAATCTTGTACCATTACCCCCTCAACAAGCTTATAAGGATTAATTAAGGATTAAGAATGAAAATGAACAGAAAAAAAAGAGATTGAAAAGAAAGGGATTGTCATTTTAATACTGCCCAAATCACCATCATAGGTGCCTTGCCTCCTAAAATTTCTTTGATCCCTCTTATTGTTGGCAATTCTAACCATAGTAGTTTGATTGTCAAATTCATCATCTTTAACATCATCTTCATGGTTATAGGCTCATCTTAATTGCCTTTTTGCATTATGAGCCTTATAGTTCCCATGCCTTTTTTGTAACTCTGCTATTTAATTAGCTTACTCCTCCATCCTCTCCCTTATATCATTAAATCTAGTATTCATGCACTCAAATTGTTGTTGCATAGCTTTGATCATGAAGGATACATCAATAACTTCCTCATGAGCTACCTTTGTCTTGGGAAGTCATAGTATTACTTTTGTACAAAATGATTAAGATACCTCACAAAACACTCCTTCACATGTCTCACTTAAAAGAAAAGGTGTCACACTCCCTCGTGTTTACACTTTTTATGGCTTTTTCTTAATATGAATTTGCACTCTTGCTTTTACTACTCAAATTTTCCCTTATAACTCTTTAAAGAACTAAACAAGTTAAATCAAGAGGATTGATTTTGAACTAAATAAAATAAATGGCGTGGAATTGAACTAATTGGAGAACAAATAGTCCAAAAAAAAAGAAAAAGGATATCAAGGCAAATGAATTTAATGAACTAAACTCACAAAAATCAAGAAAGGCAGTTAAACCTAAAGGACAAACTTGGATGACATAACAAGAAAATAGAAGGCAGAATTAGAGTTGAGAAAGAAAACTATATTATTATTATGGCTAATATGACCAAACTGTTTAACTTCTATCAATAACTTGAATTTGATGCTTCTTTTTTTTTCCCTTTTTTTTTTCTTTTTCTTAACACAAAACAATAGTAGAATACTTAGAGACAATAATTGGAATTGATATTAGCATGTTTTTTATAGTTATGATCTCAAACAAATAAGCAAAGTGAGAAGGGTTGCAAACGAATAAATTAGCACATTTGAATGGTAATGTGCTTAATAGATAAACTAAATAGAAATAAATAAATCACAAGGCAGCAAATTAAAGACTTTGTTAATCCAACCTAATTTAGAACTAGGCTCTGATACCAATTGATGTGGAAAACCACAAAAGATGTGGCTTAGAGACCCAATGCACACAAGGAATCAAAGAATATTCAGGAAAGCTAAATCAGACTTTAATAACACAAACCCTAGACCCAACATTGTAAGGAACATGAACTTAGGGTATTTAAGAAGGAAGTGGATGCAACACTTTAGAAAAGAAAGGAATTGGGAGTGATAAGTCGAGTTGAACTCTATACGAAGAGGTACTTTTTGATAAGTTCTTTAGTTCTCAAAAGAATTAAAAGAGGAAACCCTTACTTTTTGTTTCTCTCAAAGTTGTTTGATGTTCTAGAGCTTACAAGAAGGTGGCTATTTATAGGCTAAGATAGCAATCCTAAAAAGGCATAAATTCCTATTTAGGACAAATCCTTATTTAGAAGGAACTCTTATCTAGGACAAATTCTTACATAAAAACTTCACTTTTATAACAATCACTTATTTAGGATAAACTCCTGTTTAAGAGTGAATGCTATTACTTAGTCTTGGCCCCTTAAGCCAAACATATTAATAAGGCCTTAACTCTCTTTCAAGCTTGAATTTGCACTATTTGTAACTTGGTTGGCCTGAATGTCCTCAATCAGCCCATTTAGTGCTTCTTTCATCTTTTTGGCTCTAGCTCATGTTATTGGGCCTTCTAGAACATGCAATGGACTTCTTGCATCCTTTGAAGTCTTCCATGCATCATCTCTAAGCTTCTTATCAAGTTCAAAAACAAGAAAAACAACAACAAAACCTTTTATTGGAGAACTTAAAGTTGAAATTAATCAATTAAAATTAAGATAAAAGGATTAAAAAAGGGTATTAGTACTAGAATTGATAACTGAAAGGATGAAGATCCTCCTGATACTCCAAGTACTTCTTTAAAAGAAGAATTAAGTATCCTCTAATAGGTCAATTTAATTGATAAAGTTAATTACCCATAAGTGGCATACTCATATTATTGCAATAGTTAATAAAGTGTATATCTTTTTTTCTATAACCTTAGTAGATTTGGGTGCTAATATGAATTGTATTAATGAAGCGATAGTTCTTTTGAAATGCTTTTCAAAACAACAGAAGTGTTAAACACTACTGATAAAAGCAAACTTGTTATTAAGTATAAATTATCTTAAGCTACTATATGTAACCAGGGAATTTGTATTGAAATTCCATTCTTATTAATTAAAAACTTGTCACATGACATTATTTTAGGAAATCTTTTTTTGCACATATTATATCTTATTAACGAGATTAATGATAAAGGAATTTTCTTAGAAATAGATGGAAAGCTTATTAGCTATAAGTTTACCTCTACTCCTAAATACGAAGAGATAGATTTACTTCAAAAAATAATAAAAAGAAAAGAGAGTTATTCAATCTCTTTTAAATGAAGTAAAGAATAAACATTTACATGAGAAAATTGATACTCTTGTAATTCAAGTCAAGACACAAGAAATACAAAAAAGGTTAGAAACAATTGTTTGCATAAAAATTCTTACAACTTTTTAGAATAAGAAAAAACATATGGTAGAATTATCATATGAAGCAACTTTTAATAAAAGTCAAATTCTTATTAAGACCCAACCCATTGCTATAGGGCCAAGGTATTTAGAAATCTATAAAAAGAAAATAAATGATCTTTTAAAAAAAGGGTTTATTAGAAAAAGTAATAGCCCATGGAGTTGCCTAGAATTTTATGTTGAAAATGTTATAAAATTGGAACGAGGAGTTCCAAGATTAGTTATTAACTACAAACTTTTCAATAAGTCATTGAGATGGATTGGGTATCATATACCTAATACAAAATATTTGTTTAATAGACTTTATAAAACCCAAGTATTTTCAAAATTTTTTATGAAATCTAGTTACTGGCAAATCCAAATTCATGAAAAAGATAAGTGTAAAACAACATTTACAATATCATTTGAACACTATGAATAGAATGTTAGGCCTTTTGAGTTAAAAACTGCACTCTCTGAATTTCAACAAATTATGAATGAAATATTTAATACTTATGTAGCATTTACTATTGTTTATATTGATAATATGTTAGCATTTTCTAACACAATAGAAAAAAAATTTTAAGCATTTAAACCTATTTTAAAGGTTATTGAAAATGTTGAATTAGCCATATCAATTAGAAAGATGAAGTTATTCCAAAACAGAGTCAAATTCGTCAGTCACTTCATTGAAAATGGTACTACTATTCCTATAGACCAAGCAATCAAATTTGCCTTTAAATTTCCTAATGAAATTAGAAAAAAAAAATTGCAAAGGTTTTAGGATGTTTGAATTATATTTTAGAATTTTATAAAAAATTAGCTTATGATGCTTAGCCTTTATTTGAAAAATTACAAAAAAAATTCCCCCTGAGTAGATGGATGAACATACTAAAGCAGTTAAAAAGGTAAAATTTTAAAAAAAAGAACTATCATGTTTAACTCTTCCTCATCTTAATGCTTTTAAAATAGTTAAACTAATACATTAAATAAGGGTTATGGAGGAATCCTTAAGCAAAAGATTAATTTAAAAGAATAGCTCATTTGATACACTTTAATAGTATAGAAAGGAGCTAGAGTTAATTAGCCTATTATTAAAAAAGAAATCTGAGTTATCATGCTATGTATTCAAAAATTTGAAATTGATTTGTTAAATTAGAAATTCCTTTTAAGAATTGATTGTAAGGCAACAAAAGATGTCCTTACGAAAGATGTTAAAAATATTGTCTCTAAACAAATCTTTGATAGATGGCAAGGAATATTTTCTGTGTTTGGTTTCAATATTAAGTTTATTAAAGAAAATTCCAATTCTTTGTTAGATTTTGTAACTCGTGAATTTTTGCAAGGAACTAAGAAATGAGTAAAAGGCCTCTCCTATATAGGCTCCAACCCCTAACAAAGTTGATTAATTCACCAACTAAAGGTGTGAGATAAAAGGAAGTTGATAAACTTTGTAATGGATCTAATTAATACACACACACACACACATAAGGATAATAAGGCAATTAAAAAGATAAAATTTATAACAAAAGAACTGTTATGTTTAACTCTTTCTCATCCTGATACTTTTAAAATAATTAAAACTGATGCATTAGATAAAGGTTATGGAGGAATCCTTAAGCAAATGATTAACTTAAAAGAACAGTTCCTTTAATTCACTTTAAAAGTATGAAAAGGAGTTAGAGTTAATTACTCTACTATTAAAAAACAAATCTTAAATGTCATGCTATGTATTCAAAAATTTGAAATTGATATGTCCTTTTAAGAATTAACTATAAAGTAGCAAAAGATATCCTTACTAAAGATGTTAAAAACATTGCCTCTAAACAAGTCTTTGCTCTATGGTAAGGAATACTTTTTATATTTGATTTTGATATTAAGTTTATTAAAGGAAATTCTAATTCTTTGCTAGACTTCTTAACTCATGAATTTTTGCAGGGAATTAAGAAATAAGTAAAAGGCCTCTTATACAAAAGCCCTAATTCCTAGTAAAGCTAGTTAATTCACCGACTAAAAATACAAGAGAAAAGGATGTTGATAAACTTCATAATGGATCTAATAAAATTAAAATAAAAGAACTGTCAAGTTTAACTTTTTCTCATCCTATTGCTTTTAAAATAATTGCAACTAATCCATCAAATAAAAGTCATGTCCTCACTAAAAATGTTAAAAACATCGCTTCCAAACAAATCTTTACTAGACGACAGGGAATATGTTTTGTGTTTGATTTTGATATTATGTTTCTTACAAAAATTTCTAATTCTTTGTTAGATTTCCTAACTCATGAATTTTCATCGAGAACTAAGAAATAAGTAAAAGGTCTCTTATATGAGGGCCTTAGTCCCCAACAAAATTGGTTAATTCATTGGCTAATGATGTGAATCAGCTAATGGTGCGAGAGAAAAGGAAGTTGATAAACTTTATAATGATGCTTATGAGCGAGCTTTGGATAAATCCATTACATATCCTTTAATTTCTAAGCATATGGATTTTTTTATGTGCTATTGAAAATAATTATGTCCATCTCAAACCTAATAAGGATTGCTTGCATTATTAGCAAATAATTCATAAAATAGGCTTGGTGGCTATTGAACACATAGAGAGAGGATCTGGTTATGGTTTCAAAGAATGGGGCTATACCAAATTCAAGGTAAAGAAAATTCTTTATCCAGAGGATTAATAGGCAAATCTCTTTGGCTATCGAAAACTAAAAGAATGGTGGAAGGAAACTTATAATTACTTTGATTATATCAAAGCATGGAAAAAGCCTTATTATATGAAAATAAGCAGAGAAAATTTAGTTGGTTCATTCAAATAAATCTTTTGAATGACCCAAAAAGATTTCCAAATTAGTTTAAAAATTGGTTTTTTAAGTGGAGTTTACATCATTTAACTCTACCCCATAAAATTTTAATTTGGATTTTGTTCTTATACAAACATTGTTTGCATTTTATCTATATAATCTTTAGTCTCTAATTCTTCTTCTATAATTTCTTCCACTTTTCCTAATCACACTGATATAAAAGAAGATAATAAAGAAAGAGCAAAATACTTATAGAAATAAAATTTTCATTAACCACCAAAAGTCATTACAAACTTATATTACAAAGAAAGGAGGAAAGAGAGATATTACAAAGGAGAGAAAGAAACAAATTGGACTCCATCTCTCTTTGCCTATAAGAGGTCAATTTATACATAGAAAAAGGTGATAACCATAATGGGAGGAATCTACTTTTTCAAAGTAGAATGCTCCATTATTTTCCATTGTCCTCCACTTTTGCTGAAGTAGGTTTATTAAAGCTGACCCATAACATCTTATCCATTGAAAGTTGCTTGTTTATTTCTCTTTACAACTTATATAAATCCTAGGAATCTTGCATAATATCATAATTAAGGTGCTTTTAATTACTCTCAGCTTGGTTGACTTAGGTGTCTTCATCTAGTTAAAGTAGAGCAACCATCATTTCTAATAACCTTTCTTTTGATACAAACTTCATTAAAGTTTTCAATATCTTTTTGGGATTAGTAGGAGTGGGCTTTGGTGGTGGAGCCTCAGGCCCATTTATACAAATGACTCTTTTTCCTATGCAGACTTTATCATAAAAAAAGTCAAAGTGTCTATGCTTACTTGGAGAAAAGAAAATATTGATAAAAGCCACCTTTGCCTAAGGGAATTCAATGGATTCCAAGTGCAAAAGGGGTATGAACACACTTGTTGCAATGAATATAATGTTTGTTCTAGGAATAAAAATTATTTTCAGGATCATTTTTCTTGAATAAGTTGTTACAATGAAAGCTAGAGCTTTGCTAGGAAATGGAGCATTCCATTTTGAAAAAGTAGATTCCTCCCATTATGGTTGTCACCTTTTTCTATGTATAGATGGACCTCTCACAAGTGAAAAGAGTAAATTCCAATTTGCTTCTTTCTCTCCTTTGTAATATCTCTCTTTGCTCCTCCCCTCTTTGTAACATAAGCTTGTAATGACTTTCGGTGTTCAATGAAAGTTTTATTTCTATAAGTATTATGCTCTTTTTTTTATTGTCTTCTTTTATATCAATGTGTTTAAATTAATTTCTATAACCCTACATACCCACACACGGCAAATATGGGTATAAAGGCAGCATGACTTAGGGTTTCAATAATGAGACACGAACAACCTTACACCCTTTGAACTATTTACAAGATCATCATTCCTCTAAGTTCATGGCTATGATACCATTTCTAACTTGTTAGTGCAGGATCATGCACACAAATAAATATATGTGTACATAGGGATATATAGAAATTAATTTAAACACATTGATATAAAAGAAGACAATAAAGGAAAGAAGAGAATACTTACAGAAATAAAACTTTCATTGAACATTGAAAGTTGTTACAAGCTTATGTTACAAAGAGTGGAGGAGGAAAGAGAGATATTATAAAGGAGAGAAAGAAGCAATTATACTCTACCTCTTTTCACCAATGAGAGGTCTATTTATACATAGAAAAAAGAAATAACCATAATGGGAGGAATCTACTTTTTCAAATTGGAATGCTCCATTATTTTCCATTGTCCTCCACTTTTGTTAAAGTAGTTTTATTAAAGCTAACCCATAACATCTTATCCACTGAAAGTTGCTTGTTTTTTTCTCTTTATAACTTATATGGGTCATAGGAATTTTGCATAATATCATCATTGAGGTGCTTCTAGTTGCTCTCAGCTTGGTCGACTTAGGTGTCTTCATCTAGTTAGAGCAGAGCAATTATCATTTCTAATAACATTTCTTTTGACACAAACTTCATCAAAGTTTTTAATATCATTTTGGGATTAGTGAGAGTGGGCTTTGGCAGTGGAGCCTTTCATCCATTTATACAAATGACTCCTTTTCCTATGTAGGCTCCATTATAAAAAAAGTCAAAGTGTCTATGCTTACTTGGAGAAAAGCAAATAATGATCAAGGACACCTTTGCCTAAGGGAATTTAATGGATTCCAAGTGCAAAAGGGGTATGAACACACTTGTTGCAATGAATATAATGTTGTTTTTAGGAATAAAAGTTATTTTCAAGATCATTTGCTTGAATGAGTTGTTACAATGAAAGCTAGAGCCTTGCAATGAATATAATGTTTGTTCTGGGAATAAAAATTATTTTCAGGATCATTTTTCTTGAATAAGTTGTTACAATGAAAGCTAGAGCTTTGCTAGGAAATGGAGCATTCCATTTTGAAAAAGTAGATTCCTCCCATTATGGTTGTCACCTTTTTCTATGTATAAATGGACCTCTCACAGGTGAAAAGAGGTAAATTACAATTTGTTTCTTTCTCTCCTTTGTAATATCTCTCTTTGCTCCTCCTTTCTTTGTAACATAAGCCTGTAATGACTTTTGGTGTTTAATGAAAATTTTATTTCTATAAGTATTTTGCTCTTTTCTTTATTGTCTTCTTTTATATCAATGTATTTAAATTAATTTCTATAACCCTATCCATACACGACAAGTCTAGGTACAAAGGCAACGTGACTTGGGGTTTCAATATTGGGACACAAACAACCCTAAACCCTTTAAACTATTTAGAAGATCAACATTCCTCTAAGTTCATGGCTATGATACCATTCTTATCTTAGTAGCATAAGATCATGCACATAGATATATATATATACATAAGGATATCATGAGAAGCTTGTAGGTGATGCATAGAAGGTTTTAAAGGATGCAAGAGTTCCATTGCACATCCCAGAAGGTCTAATAACACAAGTTAGAGCCAAAAACATGAAAGAATCACTAAATGGGTTGATTAAGGACATTCAAGCCAAACAAGTGTGTGAATTCAAGTTTGAAAGAGAGTGAAGGCCTTATTAATATGATTGGAGTACTTAATGGGCTAAGGCTAAGTAATAGCATTCACTCTTAAATAGGAGTTTACCCTAAATAAGTGATTGTTATAAAATTGGAAGTTTTCTTTACAAGAATTTGTCCTAGATAAGAGTTTGTCCTAAATAAGGATTTGTCCTAAATAGAAATTTATGTCTTTTAGGAATGTTATCTTAGCCTACAAATAGGCACCTCCTTGTAAGCTCTAGAAAATCAGACAATTTGAGAGAAATAAAAAGTGAGAGTTTTCTCCTTTAGTTCTTTCAAGAACAAAAGAACTTATCAAGAAGTACCTCTTTTTGTGGCATTCAACTCAACTTATCATTCCCAATTCCTTTCTTTTTTGGAATATGGCATCCGTATCATTCTTAAATACCTTAGGTTAGTGTTCTTTGGATGTTGGGTCTGGGATTTGTGTTATTAAAGTCTGATTTAGCTTTCCTAGATATTCTTTGATTCCCTGCATGTGTTAGGTCCCTAAGCCACATCTTTTTGGGGTTTTTCACATCAATTGGTATCAAAACTTGGCTCTAAATCAGGTTAGATTAATTAATTCTTCAATTTGTTGCCTTGTGATTTATTTATTTCTATTTAGTTTGTCTATTAATTGCATTACCATTCAAATGTACTAATTTGCCTGTTTGCAATCCTTCTTACTTTGCTCATATGTTTGAGATCATAACTATCAAAACATGTTATTTTCAATTCCATTTACCACCTGTACTTATTCCACTATTGTTTTAAGTTGAGCAAAAAAAAAAAAAAAAGGAGGAACGAAAAAAAAATAGAGGAACAAAAAGAAAAGGTATCAAATTCAAGTTATTAATAAAATTTAAACAGTTTGGTTATATTGGTTGCAATAATAATATAGTTTTCTTTCTCAACTCCAATTCTGCCATTTATTTTCTTGTTATATCATCTAAGTTTGTCCTCTAGGTTTAACTCTATATCTTGTTTTATATCAGTCTAGTTCATTAAATTCATTTGCCTTGATATCCTTTTTCATTTTTCTTTAACTCTTTGTTCTCTAATTAGTTCAATTGTACCCCATTCACCTTATTATGTTTTACAACAATCCTCTTGGGAAAATTTGAGTGGTAAAAGGCAAGAGTGCAAGTTCATATTTTAAAAAAAAAAAAAGTGTAAACACAAGGGAGTGTGACACCTTTTCTTTTAAGTGAAACACGTGAGAGAGTGTTTTATGAGGTATCCTAATCATTTTGTACAATGTAATACTATGACTTCCATAGACAAAGGTGCAACTTAAGAGGGTGTTAGTGATGTATCCTTCTTGATCAAAGCTATGCAACAATTTGAGTGCATGAATAATAAATTTGATGATATGAGGGAGAGGGTGGAGGAGTAAGCAAATACATTAGCAGAGTTGCAAAAGAGGCATAGGGACTATGAGGTTTCTGATGCAAAAAGGCAATTAAGACGAGCCTATGACAATGAAGATGATGTTGAAGATGATAAATTTGATGATTGAGCTATCAGGGTTAAAACTACCAATAATAGAAGGGATTGGAGAGATTTTGGGAGGTAAGGCACTTATGATTGTGATTTGGGTAGCATCAAAATGACAATTCCTTTGTTCCAAGGTAAGAATGATCCTACTATGTACCTATAATGGGAGAAGAAGGTAAAGCTTGCTACTATTGAATTTATTGATTATGCTATTATTTGGTGGTATTAACTTATTTTGACTAAGAGAAGGAATCATGAGTAACCTATTAATACATGGGAGGAAATAGGCTATCATGAGGAGGAGGTTCATCCTTAATCACTATTACAAGGATTTGTACCAAAGGCTGCAAGGGCTTACTTAGGGCACCAAAAATGTGGTGGACTATCACAAGGAAATGGAAATTGCCATGGTTAGGGCGAATGTTGAAGAAGATAGAAAGGCAACCAAAAGCGTTCTGCATAGTTTGGGCAAAATTTGGGTTCTACCCCATCTTGGAAGCCAAATTGGAGTAAAAGGGATGAGATGGCCAATTACAAGTCCAAAGCTGAGCTATCCAAGAGCAAGAATGTGGATTTTAGCAAGGATGTAGGTAATTCTAATCCCTAATGATGTAGAAATAGAGATGTTAAATGTTTTAAGTGTTTAGGAAGCATTCACATTGCATCTCAATGTCTAAATAAGCATGCAATGATCTTGAGAGGTAACAGTGATGTTAAAACTACAAGTGAGTTAAATGATGATTCTATGCCATCATCAGAGTGTGAAAGTGATAGAGTGGAGTATCTCATCACAAGGTGAGCATTGCATATGCAAGTGAAGGAAGAAAATAAAGTGAAATGAGATAACATATTTCATATAAGGTGACTCATCAAAAATAAGGTATGCAGTATGATTATTAATGGTGGGAGTTGCACTAATATGGGTAGCACAATTATGGTTGAAAAGCTAAATTTACCTTCCTATAGAAAATGACACGAGCACTTGATTATTTATCCTAACTTTACCACTCTCATTTAACCATTGAAGCTTATATAACCTAGGATTGGTATAGTTCCCCTGTTCATACCAATATGTAGAAATTTATACTTCTATTAGTATGAGCTAATAAGCTTTTGTGATAACAGAAAAAAATCATTATAACCCTAAACTAAAAACCATTCTCATTCAACCATTGAACCTTATATGACGCTTATGAGCATCCATTGGATAAATCCATCACATATCCTTTGATCCCAAAGCATATAGATTTTCAATGTACTATAGAAAATAATTATGCTCAACTCAGGCCTAATGAGGTTGCAAAGTTTTATCTTAAAGATGATATGTTTCCACAAAATAATGTGAAAGATTGTCTGTATTATTAATAGATATTTCATGAAATAGGCTTGGTGGTTATTGAACCATGGGATAACCTAAAAAAACAAATAAAATAAACAAACATGCTAACATACACTTGAAATATGCACAATATTATATAAAGAAGATTTATTTTATCTATTCACCCTTCTGCACTTAATTTAAATATTAGAGTTGAAGACAAAGAAATGATAGCCTCTCCCTATGAGGAGGTGCCCTCCACAAATGCTAAAATTTTACAACCAGGAAGTAGTTTTGGCTCTAATCCATCTTAATGCCTTATTTAAAGGCTTATAATTAATAACTAATCTAACATGTTAGACTACCAACAAATCTCTTAGGATAACCTAAATGATAGCCAGATACCTCACCCCTTAGGTTTGGCTATGACACCCTTTACATACAGCACACAAACATAGCTCAAATGAACAAAAATGAACAAACAAATAAAATAAACAAACACGTTAACATACACCTGAATAAGCATAATATTATATAAAGAAGAGATATGAAACTTACAAGAATAAAGCTTTCATTTAATATTAAACATCATTACAAACTTAAAGAAAGAATATTTTACAAGCTAAAGAGAGGAAGAGAGAATTTTAATTTGGTCTAAACTAAGCCTGACTGTCCCTGTGCTTAGCCTCTCTTATTTATATATATATATAGAAAGGTAACAATCGATACTAGCTAGACACATTATTGTCGTAGAAGGAATCTTCTTTTTAGTAAATGCTCTATTATTACTTCCTCCACATTTCATCTGATGCTTTTACTTTATTAAAGCTATCTTGGTCCACCTTTATTAAAGCGATCTTCCACTGACAATTGTCTTTTTACGCATATAGGTCCTGGGAATCTTGCATCATATCTTCATGATTGAGGTGTCTTTGGCTACTTTCAGCTTGATCTATTTGTGAGTCTTCAGATGAATGGAGCAAGTTAGCCATCATTTCCAATAACCTCTCTTTCGACACAGACTCCATTAAAGTATTTAGTATCTATTTGGGTGTAGTTGGAGTTAGCTTCAATGGTGGAGCCTTGGATCTATTAATGCAAACAACTCCTTTTGCAATGTAGATTCCATCATTGAAAAAATCAAACTTTTCCCACCAATGGATACTAATCCTTCTAGCCAACCATGGAACATGTTTAATGTCACACATCTAAAACATTCATTTGTTTGCCCATAACTACATAATCTCATTTAATAATCCATGGGACATGATACCATGCAACGAACATTAGTAATGGGTCTTTATCCCTTTCATTAGCTTTATAAAACTGTTCATAAATAGTTCTTACCCTAAAAGGTAGAGTTAGATGATGTAAACCCCAACCAATCAAGAAATTTCTTTGCATTATTCGAAAGATGTTTTTGAATGAATTAGTTGAAATTTCTTTGTCTATTTTCATATATTAAAGTCTTTTCACATGCTTCAATATAATAAAAATAATTGAAGGTCTTAAACTTCCACCATTTTTTTAATTCATGGTAGCTAAAGAGATTAGCTTGGTAATCTTCTAGATAAAGAATTTTCCTTACCTTAAATTTTGCATAAGCCTAATCTCTAAAGCCATAACCCAAACAACTTCGTAATCCTTTTTCAATAGGTTTCACAACCATCGAGCCTATTTGATGAAGTGTCTCTTGATAATACAAGCAATCTTTCACATTATTTTGTAGAAACATGTCATCTTTAAGATAAAATTTTGCAACCTCATTAGGTCTAAGCTGAGCATAATTATTTTCTATAGTATATAGAAAATTTATATGCTTTGGGTTAAAGGATATGTGATGGATTTATCCAAGGCATGCTCATAAGCATCATCTCAAAGTTTATCAACTTCTTTTCTTGTATCTACTCCTTTAGTCAGTGAATTAACCAACTTTGCTGGGGGACTGGGTAATGCGAAAAACCCCAAAAATGTGGCTTAAGGACCCAATGCACACAAAGAATCAAAGAATATCTAAGAAAATTAAATCAGATAGTAATAACACAAACCTTAGACCCAACATTCAAAGGAACACGAACCTAGGGTATTTAAGAAGGATATGAACACCACACTCCATAAAAGAAAGGAATTGAGAGTAATAAATTGAGTTGAATGCCACAATAAGAGGTACTTCTTCATAAGTTTTTTAGTTCTCAAAAGAACCGAAGGAGAAAGTATTTGCTTTTTATTTCTCTCAAAGTTGTCAAATGTTCTAGAGTTTACAAGGAGGTGCCTATTTATAGACTAAGATAGCAATCCTAAAGAGGCATAAATTCCTATTTAGGACAAATCCTTATTTAGAAGGAATTCCTATCTAGGACAAATTCTTACATAGAAAACTCACTTTTATACAATCACTTATCTAGGATAAACTATTATTCAGGAACGAATGCTATTACTTAGTCCTGGCCTATTAGGTACTCCAATCATATTAATAAAACCTTGACTCTCTTCCAAGCTTGAATTCACACCATTTGCAGTTAGGTTAGCTTGAGTGTCCTCAATCAGCCCATTTGGTACTTCTTTCATCTTTTTTGCTCTAGCTCATGTTATTGGGCCTTTTGGAATGTACAATGGACCTGTTGCATCCTTCAAAGTCTTCCACACATCATCTCTAAGGTTCTCATCATTCCTTTTCTCCTCAAAAGGATTCATCCTCAAATCATCAACTACATCAAAAAGGGAAAGATCAGAAATATTAAATGTTGCACTCACATTATACTCATTAGGGAGATCTAACTTTTAAGTATTGTCATCAATTCATGCTATAACTTGAAATGGACCATCTCTTTTAGGTTATAGCTTTGAATGCCTTTGAGTTGGGAATTGTTCCTTGTGCAAGTTTAAACACCACCTTCTTTTGCCCTTGTTGATATGGGATGCATATTGCTTAGTTCATTTTTCAATATGTTGCCACACCTTCTCATGCAATTTCTTCCCCATGTCAACCTTGCATTCACCATCTAAGATAGCACATTCATCAATAGGTATAAGCACTAAATCCAAAGGAGTCAATGAATTAAAACCATATACAATTTCAAATAACGAGTAACTAGTAGCAAAATAAACACTGCTATTATATGCAAACTTGACATACTGTAAACAATCTTCCATGTTTTCAAATTCATTTGAATAATAGCACGCAAAAGAGTAGAAACAGTTTGATTAACTACCTCAATCTGTTCATCAGTTTGTGGATGATAAGTAGTTGAAAATAATAGCTTAGTACCTAACTTACCCCACAAAGTCTTCTGAAGGAACTTGCTTAAGAACTTCATATCCCTAAACACACTACTTCTCTAAGGAATAAGTAAGTCACATTGCTTGCATCATCAATTTTATCGCATAAGATGAAGTGTGCCATCTTTAAAAATCTATCAACAACAACAAATACAATATTCCTACCTCTTTTTGATCATGAAAACCCTAGTATAAAGTCCATAGATAAGTTAACCTAAGGATGGCTAGGTATAGGTGAAGAGGTGTACAAGCCATGGGGTAAAACTCTAAATTTAGCCTATTCAATTGTTATGCATTTCTCACATACCCTATCAACATCTCATTTCATGTGTGGCCAAAAGAAATGTTCAATTAGGACATCTAAGGTTTTCCTAACTCCAAAATGACCCATTAGACTACCTACATAAGCTTCTCTCACAGCCAACTCCTTCAAAGAGCTCATAGGCACACATAAATAATTTTCTTTAAATAAGAAACCCTCATGCCTATAAAACTTCTTAAAAGTTGACTTCTCACATGCTCTATACACATTAGCAAAGTCAGGATCTTCCATATATAAATCTTTAATATATTCAAATCTTAATAATTTTGTAGTAAGTGTAGAGATAAGGGCATACCTGTAAGATAATACATCAGCTAATGCATTTTCCTTACCTTGTTTATATTTGATGATGTAAGGAAAGATCTTAATGAATTCAATCCACTTGGCATGTCTTTTGTTCAACTTTCCTTGTCCCTTCAAGTGCTTTAAGGTTTCATGATCAAATATGAATGACAAACTCCTTGGGCCAAAGGTAATGTTGCCATATCTCCAAAGCCCGTATCAATGCATACATCTCTTTATCATAAGTAGGATAATTAAGACTTAGCTTTTCACTAAAGTAGGCATTTGGGCACCTTACCTACATCAAAATAGCTCCAATGCCAATACATGAAGCATCACACTTAATCTAGAAGTTTTGCAAAGTTAGGTAAAGCAAGTAAGGGTGTAGAACTTATTTGCTACCTTTTTAGTCTTTTGTTCCTCTTCTTTTTTTTGTTCTTTTTCTTTTTTTTGCTCAAAACGAAACAATAGTAGAATATGTAAAGACTGTAATTGGAATTGAAATTAGCACATTTTTTGATATTATTTCTCAAACAAGTAATGTGAGAAGGGTTGCAAATGGCAAATTAGCAAATTTGAATGGCAATGCACTAAATAGGAAAATTAAATAGAAATAAATAAATCACAAGGCAGCAAATTGAAGAANTTTTTTTTTTTTTTGCTCAAAACAAAACAATAATAGAATATGTAGAGACTGTAATTGGAATTGAAATTAGCACATTTTTTGATATTATGATGTCAAATGAGTAATGTGAGAAGGGTTGCAAATGGACAAATTAGCGAATTTGAATGGTAATGCACTAAATAGGCAAACTAAACAGAAATAAATAAATCACAAGAGTAGCAAATTGAAGATTAGTTGAATCCAACCTGATTTAAAACCTGGCTCTAATATCAATTGATGTGAAAAAACCCAAAAGATGTGGGCATATACATATATAAGAAACTAAATCAAATTATAATAAACAAACCTTAGACCCAACATTCAAAAGACACAAACCTAAGGTATTTAAGAAGGATTTGAATGTCATACTCCGAAAAAGAAAGGAATTGGGAGTGATAAGTTGAGTTAAATGCCACAAAAGAGGTACTTCTTGATAAGTTCTTTAGTCCTCAAAAGAACCAAAGGAGAAAGCTTTTCCTTTTTATTTCTCTCAAAGTTGTCTGATGTTTTAGAGCTTATAAAGAGCTGTCTATTTATAGACTAAGATAAAATCCTAAAGACATAAATTCCTATTTGGGACAAATCCTTATTTAAGAGGAATTCCTATCGAGGACAAATTCTTACACAGAAAACTCACTTTTTATTACAATCACTTATTTAGGATGAATTATCTATTTAGGAGTGAATGTTATTACTTAGTTTTGACCCATTAAGTACTTCAATCATATTAATAAGGCCTTGACTCTCTTTCAAGTTTGAATTTGCACAATTTGTAGTTGGGTTGGCCTAAATGTCCTTAATCAGCCCATTTAGTGCTTCTTTCATCTTTTTGGCTCTAGCTTATGTTATTGGGCCTTCTGGAATGTGCAATGGACCTCTTGCATCGTTTGAAGCCTTCCACCCACCATCTTTAAAGTCTTATCATTGGGGCCTTTACATAAGTGCCTTTTACTCATGATTAATTCCCTACAAAATTGACAAGTTTAGGAATCTGGTAATGCATTAGAGTTTCCCTTAATAAACTTAATCTCAAAATCAAATATAGAGAGTATTCCTTGCCATCTTGCAAAAATTTGCTTAAAGGTAAGATTTTAACATCTTTGATATGGACATCTTTGTGGCTTTACAATCAATTCTTAAAAGAAACTTTGATTTATTAAATCACTTTTAAATTTTTGAATGCATAGCACAATAGCTAGAATTTCTTTTTTTAATAGTAGAGTAATTAACTCTTGCTCCTTTCCAAACACCAAAAGTGAAGCAGACTAATTATTCTTTTGAGTTAATCCTTTGCTTAAGGATTCCTACATAACCCTTATCTGATGCATCGATTCAACCATTTGAATGCATTAGGATGTGAAAGGCTAAACAAGGTAGCTCTTTAGATTTAATTTTAACTACTTTTTGTTATGTTCATCCTTCCATTCAAGAGGATTCTTTTTAACCTTTCAAATAAAAGCTTAGCATCATAAGCTAATTCTCTATTAAAGTCTGAAATATAATTTAGACATCCTAAAAACCTTTGCAATTGCTACTTTTCCCTAATTTCATTAGGGAATTTAGAAGCAAATTCAATTGCTCGATCAATAGGAATATTATTTGCCATTTTTGATCAAGTGACCGAGGAATCTAACCCTAGTTTGAAATAACTTCATCTTTCTTGCAAATACAACAAGACCTAACTTTCAATGACCTTAAGAAAAGGTTCAAATGCTTAAAATGTTGTTTAATAGTGTTAAAAAATGCTAACACGTCATCAATATAAACAATAATGAATGTTATATAAGTATTAAATATTTCATTCATAATTTTTTGAAGCTCAAAAGGTGCATTCTTTAACCCAAAAGGCATCACATTCCATTTGTAATGTCTGAATGGAACTGTAAATGTTGTCTTATACCTATCTTCTTCATGAATATGGATTTGCCAAAATTCCAATTTCATGTGGAATTTTGAAAATATTTGAGTTTTATAAAGCCTACTTAATAAATCCTTTTTATTAGGTATTGAATACCTAATCCATCTTAATGCCTTATTTAAAGACTTATAATTAATAACTAGTCTTAGAACTCCTCGTTCCGCCTTAGTAGCATTCTCAAAATAAAATGCCAAACAACTCCATGAGTTATTGCTTTTCCTACTAAGCCCCTTTTGCAAGAGATCATTTATCTCCTTTTTACAGGTTTCCAAATGTCTTGGTCCTATGGCTATGGCTCAAGCCTTAGTGGGAATCTAAATTTCATTAAAAGTCACTTCATAAGGCAGTCTTACCACGTGCCTTTTTCTATCCCAAAAAGCAGTGGGAATTTCTGCACAAACTAAAATTTCAAACTTTATTTGTATCTTTTGTATTTTATTTTGAATAATAGGAGAGTTAATCTTTTCTTGAAGGTGTTTACCCTTTACCTCACTCTAAAGAGATTAAATAAATCTCTCTTTTCTTCTTATTAATTTCTAAAGCAAATATATCTCCTTGAATTAAACAGTAGATATGAATTTAAAATTAATAAGTTTTCATTTATTTTTTTAGAAAATCCCTTTATCATTTATTTCCTTAATAAGATACAACATATCAAGAAAAAGGATTTCCTAAAATTACATCTTGAGATAGGTTCTTAACCAATATAAATGGAATCTCAATACAAATCCCTTCTTTGCAAATAGCAACTTGAGATAACTTGTATTTAATAACAAACTTACTTTTACTTGTAGTGCTTAACACTTCTATTGTTTTTCAAAAGCATTTTGAAAAAATTATTCCCTCATTAATACAATTTATTTCAGTGCTTAAATCAATTAAAACTATTGTAAAAAAGACATATTCTTTATTGATCACTACTGTGATTTAAGTATGCCATTTATGAGTAATAACTCGATCAATTAGATTAACATGTTGAAGAGTATGTAATTCTTCCTTTAAGGAAGTTTCTAGAATATCCAAAGGATCAAAAGGATCATTTTCTTGTTTAGATACCAATTGTAATATTGTTACTCTTCCTTTGCAATAAAAGGTTCTATTGCTATTCTAGCTTTTGAATTGGAGTTACTAGAATGATTATTTTTAATTCTTTGAATAATAGCTTTTAAATTGTAATCTTCTACTGGATTTTTAACCTTATTTTCATTTCAAAATAAATGGAGACATTTTTCCAATTGCTCCCTTTTCTCTTTTAGATTTGTGATTTTATTAATAAGATCCAGAATCATATTTTCTTCTATTGTAAGGACTAATAAGTCATTACTTTTACACAAAACTTGATAATAATTGCATTGTTCATCATAACTATTATTGAATTCTTCTACAGAGGTGGATTCTTGAAGTTCCCAACTTCACCCTAGGATCTACTAGTTTATGATACTGAGAGGGGGATGAATCAGTATCACCACAATTCGCAATTCGCAGGTAAGTGAACAACTTCAATCTCTTCTTAAAAGCGAACTCTTTCTCAAATTCGACTAAGGTAGATCTATTGCTACCTACTAATCACAATAGTCCCCAAAGCACCTTTCAGACACCTTGCCTAATAGACAATTCGGATGTTCTTGTTTAGGTCTTCGTTAGGTTATGGGTTGGCTGATACTTTAGCTGCGTTCACAACTCAATTCAAAACACAGAACATAAAGCAGATTAAGAACACACGAGATTTATGTGGTTCCGTCAACTTGACGTACATCCACGGTGGTAGGGGCTCTCCCTTACCGAGACTATCCACTATACTTGAGAATTCCAGTTACAATGGATGTCTTAATCTTTTGCTCTTTTCACTATTGCAATTACTAAGCAAGTAGAACACAAAGAGTGTCATTTTCTGTGTCTACCCTTCTTCTACCTTGTCTTGCCTCTGTTGAATTGAAAGGCTGCTCCACTGCCACTTAGAAGTTCACTGCAACGCTCTTTAACCTCTCTTGAAGAAATCTGGAAATACGTTGAGTTCTTTCCAATGCTTCACCGAATTCCTTCTCTAGGTTGTCTCACATAGCTCTTGCTTTCACCATCTCACGGTCTCACCCGTCTCCTATTTCACGGTCTTACTATTTCACGGCCTGTCCTCACACTTCTGGTCTGTCACGCTGTTGCACGTTCTGGTCTCATGCCATCTCCTGACGTACACCCACACTTCTGGTCTGCTGTTTCACGTCTCTTGGCCTGCCTCACGCTTCTGGTTTTTCTGGTTCACGTCTCTCGGCCTGCCTCACACTACTGGTTTTTCTGGCTTCTGGTCTGCTGTCTTCTCTTCCGGGTGATCTCACGGATACCAGGTCTGCTATATTCTCTTCCGGGTGATCTCACAGATACCAGGTCTGCTGTCTTCTCTTCCGGGTGGTCTGTTTCTTATTTCTCCTCTTGCTGGTTGTGCGTTTCAGGTTTGCTTGCAGGACGTGTTTCTGGTTTCCTTGCAGGAGGTCGCACGTTCTGGTTTTCTCTCCCGGTGGTGATGTTTCTGGTTTGCTTTCCCAGTGGTGTCGTTTCTGATCTCTTGCCGTTCTGCTCTCTTTTCAGCCTTCTCCTCTCGACCTCTGTTCTTCATTCAGGCCCCCTTTCGGCCATCTCCTCTTTTTCTCCTTCTTTTTTGCCAACAGTGGGGTTCCCTTTTGGTATATTATTTTCTCTTCCTTTTGGCCGGTTGTTGTAGGGTTGCTGTTTATTCAATTTTGTTGGCCCCGACCAGTTTTGTCTTCCAAGGCCTTTATATACTCTCTTCCATGAAACCCTAATAGGGCTTACGTGGTGGATTTACATTCTTGCCGTTATGCGGCGGATTTACTTTTTTGCCCTTCCATGTGGCTTTACTTTCTTGCACACTTAACCCTAGTTGACAACAATTACAACCCATATAAGGCTGTGGGAACAACAATTCTTCTTCAAGAAGATCTTCCTCTAACTCTAATTCTTCGGATTCATCTTCTGACAAGAAGATGTGCATCAATGACCTCTTAAGGTCCTCATCAATAAATAATTCTTGAATTTTTTATTTCAATGATAAAGTTTAGATTGTTACCTTAGCTTATAAATTGGCACCTCTTTGTAAATTCTAGAAAATCAGACTATTTGAGTGAAATAAGAAGTGAGGATTTTTTCCTTTGGTGCTTTTGAGAATTAAGGAACTTATCAACTATTGATGGTGGGCATTGCACTAATGTGGCTCGCCTAATTATGGTTGAAAAACTAAATTTACCTTCCTATAGAAAACAACACGAGCACTCATATTGGGAGGAATCTATTTTTTCAAAGTGGAATGCTCCATTATTTTCCATTGTCCTTTACTTTTGCTAAAGTAGGTTTATTAAAGCTGACCCAAAACATCTTGTTTACCAAAAGTTACTTGTCTTTTTCTCTTTACAACTCATATTAGCCTTATTAATCTTGCTTGTCTTTTTCTCTTTACAAATTAGTTTAGTAGAATTTAGTCTGTGTAATGGACCAATCTCTTTTAGTTGTTATTTAAACCTTATTGTTTCTCTTAGTGACAGGAATATTTTGCAAAGCATAGTTTTACAAATCAAAACTCACAATTACTACATATTGGAAGGATTTATTCCAACTACTTTAATTTTAAAGTTCATTACAAAGCCATGATCTCTATCTATATATTTTGTTAGGCCTTAAGCCATTTCATCACAATAGATTTTGAGATTTTGTTAGGAACTTAGAAGGAATCCCACCATTTTAACTTGAATCTTTTAGCAAGAAAAAGAATATTATCTTCGTTTTGGTATTCAAAAAAACCAAGCTAAAACCCAAGGTAAAAGGAATTTTGTTGAGGAAAGGAAAAGAGGAGAAAATCTCCTTTCTTCATTTGTAGGTTCATATTGCTATTTAAACAAGTCATAACTTTCTTGGACCTCTGGGATAAGTATATCTAGTGAAGATCCAAACTAATTTCACTATTATTCAAACTAGTTGGAGATTTTTGAGAAGTCAATTTTTATATTGAAGTAGAATAACTCAAAATAGCTACTCTTATGATTTTGGAGAAGTATTGAACCATACCTATTGGTAACTCCAATAGGGCAAGAATAGGAAGTGATTCAGTTTGGTTTTAAGGTTAGAGGAAGAACATTTCAATTTTGAGATCTTGTCCCCAGTCTTAGGATGAATAATTTTTTGTACATGGCAAGTAGAATGGGTGGGTTTGGAGTGGTATTTCTCTAGATAGAAGTGTATGAATTTTGCAAACCTAGTTATTTCTAAAACTTCCATGTAATAAGGCTAGGGCTTGGTAAGATCCCAGTTAGGAAGAAATGAAGAGACAGACTCGTTTTTGAGTCATTAAGCATTGAATACTTGTGAGAAAAGCTATATATCATTAAAGATGCTTTGCTTAATGCAATTCAACAGATTCCTAGTCCCAAAGGTGTATTGTTGTGGTTGTTGCAATGAATATAGTGAATGATGTGGTCATAGAAGCTGTTTTCAAGATCTTTAATTGTGAATGAGTCACTACAATGAAATGTAGAGCCTTGTTAGGAAGAAATGAAGAGATGGACTCATTTTTGTTTAATTAAGCATTGAATACTTGTGAGAAATGCCATAAATCATCAAAGACTCTTTGTTTAATGCAATTCAACAGATTCCTAGTCCCAAAGGTGTATAGATGTGGTTGTTGCAGTGAATATAGTGAATGATGTGGTGATACTAGCTGTTTTCGACATCTTTAACTGTGAATGAATCATTACAACGAAATGTGGAGCCTTGTTAGGAAGAAATGAAGAGAAGGTCTCATTTTTGAGTAATTAACCATCAAATACTTGTGAGAAATGCCATAAATCATCAAAGACTCTTTGTTTAATGCAATTCAACAGATTTCTAGTTGCAAAGGTGTATAGATGTGGTTGTTGCAGTGAATATAGTGAATGTTATGGTGATACAAGCTGTTTTCAATATCTTTAAGTGAGAAAGAGCCATTACAATGAAATGTGGAGCCCTAATAGGAGGAAATGAAGAGACGAACGCATTTTTGAATCATTAAGCATTGAATACTTGTGAGAAAAGCTATATATCATCAAAGACGCTTTGCTTAATGCAATTCAATAGATTCCTAGTCCCAAAGGTGTATAGATGTGGTTGTTGCAGTGAATATGGTGAATGATGTGGTGATACATGCTGTTTTCAAGATCTTTATGTGTGAATGAGTCATTACAACGAAATGTGGAGCCTTGTTAGGAAGAAATGAGGAGACGGACTTATTTTTGAGTTATTAAGCATCAAATACTTGTGAGAAAGGCCATAAATAATGAAAGACTCTTTGTTTAATGTAATTCAACAGATTCCTAATCGCAAAGGTGTATAGATGTGGTTCTTGCAGTGAATATAGGGAATGACATGGTGATACAAGCTGTTTTCAATATCTTTAAGTGCAATTGAGTCATTAAAACGAAATGTGGAGTCTTCTTAGGAAGAAATGAGGAGAAGGACTCATTTTCGAGTAATTAAGCATCAAATACTTTTGAGTAATGCCATAAATCATCAAAGACTCTTTGTTTAATGCAATTCAACAAATTCCTAGTCCCAAAGGTGTATAGATGTGGTTGTGGCAGTGAATATAGTGAATGATGTGGTAATACATGCTGTTTTCAAGATCTTTATGTGTGAATGAGTCATTACAACGAAATGTGGAGCCTTGCTAGGAAGAAATGAGGAGACGGACTCATTTTTGAGTTATTAAGCATTGAATACTTGTGAGAAAGGCCATAAATCATCAAAGACTCTTTGTTTAATGCAATTCAACAGATTCCTAGTTGCAAAGGTGTATAGATGTGGTTCTTGCAGTGAATATAGGGAATGATGTGGTTATACAAGCTGTTTTCAAGATCTTTAAGCGCAATTTAGTCATTACAACGAAATGTGGAGTCTTGTTAGGAAGAAATGAGGAGAAGGGCTCATTTTTGAGAAATTAAGCATCAAATACTTTTGAGTAATGCCATAAATCACCAAAGACTCTTTTTTTAATGCAATTCAACAGATTCCTAGTCCCAAAGGTGTATAGATGTGGTTGTGGCAGTGAATATAGTGAATGATGTGGTGATACATGCTGTTTTCAAGATCTTTATGTGTGAATGAGTCATTACAATGAAATGTGGAGCCTTGTTAGGAAGAAATGAGGAGAACGTCTCATTTTTGTGTAATTAAGCATCAAATACTTTTGACAAATGTCATAAATCATCAAAGACTCTTTGTTTAGTGCAATTCAAGAGATTCCTAGTCCCAAAGGTGTATAGATGTGGTTGTTGCAGTGAATATAGTGAATGATGTGGTGATACTAGCTGTTTTCGACATCTTTAACTATGAATGAATCATTACAACAAAATGTGGAGCCTTGTTAGGAAGAAATGAACAGACGGACTCATTTTTGAGTAATTAAGCATCGAATACTTGTAAAAAATGCCATAAATCATCAAAAGATTTTTTGTTTAATGCAATTCGACAGATTCCTACTCCCAAAGGTGTATAGATGCGGTTCTTGCAGTGAATATAGTGAATGATGTGGTCATACAAGCCGTTTTCAAGATCTTAATTTGTGAATGAGTCATTACAACGAAATGTGGAGCCTTGTTAGGAAGAAATGAAGAGACGGACTCATTTTTCAGTAATTAAGCATCGAATACTTATGAGAAATGCTATGAACCATCAAAGACTCTTTGTTTAATGCAATTCAATAGATTCCTAGTCCAAAGGTGTATAGATGTGGTTGTTGCAGTGAATATAGTGAATGATGTAGTCATACAGGCTGTTTTCAAGATCTTTAAGTGTGAATGTGTCATTACAACGAAATGTGGAGCCTTGTTAGGATGAAATTAAGAGACGGACTCATTTTTCAGTAAATAAGCATCGAATACTTGTGAGAAATGCTATAAATCATTAAAGACTCTTTGTTTAATGCAATTCAATAGATTCCCAGTCTCAAAAGTGTATAGATGTGGTTGTTGCAGTGAATATAGTGAATGATGTAGTCATACAGGTTGTTTTCAAGATCTTTAAGTGTGAATGTGTCATTACAATGAAATGTGGAGCCTTGTTAGGAAGAAATGAAGAGACGGACTCATTTTTGAGTAATTAAGCATCGAATACTTGTGAGAAATGCTATAAATCATCGAAGACTCTTTGTTTAATGCAATTCAACAAATTCCTAGTCCCAAAGGTGCATTGATGTGGTTGTGGCAGTGAATATAGTGAATGGTGTGGTGATACATGCTGTTTTCATGATCTTTATGTGTGAATGAGTCATTACAATGAAATGTGGAGCCTTGTTAGGAAGAAATGAGGAGAACATCTCATTTTTGAGTAATTAAGCATCAAATAATTTTGAGTAATGCTCTAAATCATCAAAGATTCTTTGTTTAATGCAATTCAACAGATTCCTAGTCCCAAAGGTGTATAGATGTGGTACTTGCAGTGAATATAGTGAATGATGCAGTCATACAAGCTGTTTTCAAGATCCTTAGTTTTGAAAGAGTCATTACAACGACATGTGAAGCCTTGTTAGGAAGAAATGTAGTGACGTACTCATTTTTGAGTAATTAAGCATCAAATACTTGTGAGAAATGCTATAAATCATCAAAGACTCTTTGTTTAATGCAATTTAATAGATTCCTAGCCCCACAGGTGTATAGATGTGGTTCTTGCAGTGAATATAGTGAATGATGGGGTGATACAAGCTGTTTTCAAGATCTTTAAGTGTGAATGAGTCATTACAATGAAATGTGGAGCCTTGTTAGGAAGAAATGAAAGGACGGACTCATTTTTGAGTAATTCAACATTGAATACTTGTGAGAAATACTATAAATTATCAAAGACTCTTTGTTTAATGCAATTCAACAGATTCCTAGTCCCAAAAATGTATAGATGTGGTTGTTGAAGTGAATATAGTGAATTATGGTGTGATACAAGTTGTTTCCAAGATCTTTAAGTGTGAATGAGTCATTACAACGAAATGTGGAGCCTTGTTCGGAAGAAATGAAGAGACAGACTCATTTTTGAGTAATTAAGCATTGAATACTTGTGAGAAATGCTATAAATCATCAAAGACTCTTGGTTGAATGCAATTCAACAGATTCCTAGTCCCAAAGGTGTATAGATGTGGTTCTTGCAGTGAATATAGCGAATGATGGGCTGATATAAGCTGTTTTCAAGATCTTTAAGTGTGAATGAGACATTACAACGAAATGTAGAGCCTTGTTAGGAAGAAATGAAGGGACAAACTCATTTTTGAGTAATTAAGCATCAAATGCTTGTGAGAAATGCCATAAATCATCAAAGACACTTTGTTTAATGCAATTCAACTGATTACTAGTCCCAAACATGTATAGATGTGGTTGTTGCTGTGAATGTAGAGAATGATGTGGTGATACAAGTTGTTTTCAACTTCTTTAAGTGTGAATGAGTCATTACAACGAAATGTGATGAGAATTGTGGAAATGATGGGTGGAAGGTTTCAATAGATCCAAAAGGCCCATTGCACATTCTAGAAGGCCCAATAACACGAGCTAGAGTTTCAATGGATGTAAGAGGTCCATTGCACATTCCATAAGGCCCATTAACACCAGCTAGAGCCAAAAAGATTAAAGAGGCACTAAATGGGCTGATTTAGGATATTCAGGCCAACCAAGCTTCAAATGGTGCGAATTCAAGTTTTAAAGAGAGTCTAGGCCTAATTAATATAGTGAATGATGTGGTGATACAAGCTGTTTTCAAGATCTTTAAGCGTGAATGAGTCATTACAATGAAATGTGGAGCCTTGTTAGGAAGAAATGTAGGGACGTACTCATTTTTGAGTAATTAAGCATTGAATACTTGTGAGAAATGTTATAAAACATCAAAGACTCTTTGTTTAATGCAATTCAACAAATTCCTAATCCCAAAGGTGTATAGATGTGGTCGTTGCAGTGAATATAATGAATGATGTAGTCATACAGTCTGTTTTTAAGATCTTTAAGTGTGAATGTGTCATTACAACGAAATGTGGAGCCTTGTTAGGAAGAAATGAGAAGAAGGTCTCTTTTTTGAGTAATTAAGCATCAAATACTTTTGAGTAATGCCATAAATCATCAAAGACTCTTTGTTTAATGCAATTCAACAGATTCCTAGTCCCAAAGGTGTATAGATGTGGTTGTTGCAGTGAATATAGTGAATGATGCAGTCATACAGGCTGTTTTCAAAATCTTTAAGTGTGAGTGAGCCATTAGAACGAAATGCAGAGCCTTGTTAGGAAGAAATGAAAGGACGGACTCATTTTTGATTAATTCAGCATCGAATACTTGTGAGAAATACTATAAATCATCAAAGACTCTTGTTTAATGCAATTCAACAGATTCCTAGTCCCAAAGGTGTATAGATGTGGTTGTTGCAGTGAATATAGTGAATTATGGTGTGATACAAGCTATTTCCAAGATCTTTAAGTGTGAATGAGTCATTACAACGAAATGTGGAGCCTTGTTAGGAAGAAATGTACGGACGTACTCATTTTTGAGTAATTAAGCATTGAATACTTGTGGAGAAATGCTATAAACCATCAAAGACTCTTTGTTTAATGCAATTCAACAGATTCCTAGTCCCAAAGGTGTATAGATGTGGTTGTGCAGTGAATATAGTGAATGATGTGGTGATACAAGCTATTTTCAATATCTTAAGCGTGAATAAGTCATTACAACGAATGTGGAGCCTTGTTAGGAAGAAATGAAGAGAAGGACTCATTTTTGAGTAATTAAGCATCAAATACTTGTGAGAATGCTATAAATCATCAAAGACTCTTTGTTTTATGCAATTCAACAGATTTCTTAGTCCCAAAGGTGTATAGATGTGGTTCTTGCAGTGAATATAGCGAATGATGGGGTGATATAAGCTGTTTTTCAAGATCTTTAAGTGTGAATGAGACATTACAAGGAAATGTGGAGCCTTGTTAGGAAGAAATGAAGGGACGAACTCATTTTTGAGTAATTCAGCATTGAAATACTTGTGAGAAATGCTATAATCATCAAAGACTCTTTGGTTTAATGCAATTCAACAGATTCCTAGTCCCAAAGGTGTATAGATGTGGTTGTTGTAGTGAATATAGTGAATGATGGTGTGATACTAGCTATTTCCA
The DNA here is from genome assembly GCA_020883675.1 of Bruguiera gymnorhiza. Lineage (NCBI taxonomy): Eukaryota > Viridiplantae > Streptophyta > Magnoliopsida > Malpighiales > Rhizophoraceae > Bruguiera > Bruguiera gymnorhiza. The sequence goes on along the minus strand of JAIRCJ010000122.1, from coordinate 44,566 downwards.
AGATCTTTAAGTGTGAATGAGTCATTACAACGAAATGTGGAGCCTGTTAGGAAGAAATGAACAAATGGACTCATTTTTGAGTAATTAAGCATCGAATACTTGTGAGAAATGCTATAAATCATCAAAGACTCTTTGTTTAATGCAATTTGACATATTCCTAGTCCCAAAGGTGTATAAATGCGGTTGTTGCAGTGAATATAGTGAATGATGTGGTCATACAAGCCGTTTTCAAGATCTTAATTTGTGAATGAGTCATTACAACGAAATGTGGAGCCTTGTTAGGAAGAAATGAAGAGACAGACTCATTTTTTCAGTAATTAAGCATCAAATGCTTGTGAGAAATGCCATAAATCATCAAAGACACTTTGTTTAATGCAATTCAACTGATTACTAGTCCCAAACATGTATAGATGTGGTTGTGCTGTGAATATGTGAATGATGTGGTGATACAAGCTGTTTTCAACTTCTTGAAGTGTGAATGAGTCATTACAATGAAATGTGATGAGAATCATGAAAATGATGGGTGGAAGGCTTCAATAGATCCAAAAGGTCCATTGCACATTCTAAGAAGCCCCCAATAACACCGAGCTAGAGTTTCAATTAATGCAAGAAGGTCCATTGCACATTCCAAAAGGTGCCGAATAACACGAGCTAGAGCCAAAAAGATTAAAAGAGGCACTAAATGGGCTAATTCAGGACGTGCAGGCCAACCAAACTTCAAATGGTGCGAATTCAAGTTTTAAAGAGAGTTCAGGCCTAATTAATATAAATGTACTACTTAATGGGTCAGACTAAGTGATAGCATTCACTCTTAAATAGGAGTTTCATTGTATCTGCTGGAATTTGTTCGAAATTCACTCCAAAATAAGGATTTCTCCTAATTACGAATTTTGCCTCTTTAGGATTTCCCATCTTAGCCTATAAATAGGCACCCCTTGTAAGCTCTGGAAATCAAACAACCTTGAGTGAAATACAAAGCAAGGGTTTTCTCCCTTTTTCTTTTAAGAACTAAAGAATTTATCAAGAGGTAATTTTCTTGTGGCGTTTAAATCGACTTATCACTCCTAATTCCTTTGTTTTCTAGAGTGTGGCATCCATATCCATCTTGAATACCCTAGGTTCGTGTTCCTTCGAGTATTGGGTCTAGGGTTCGCATTGTTAAACTCTAATTTAGCTTTCCTGGTTGCTCTTTGATTCATTGTGTGCATTGGGACCCTAAGCCATGCCCTTTTGGGGTTTTCCACATCAAAATGTGGAGCCTTGTTAGGAAGAAATGAAGAGACAGACTCATTTTTGAGTAATTAAGCATCGAATATTTGTGAGAAATGCTATAAATCATCAAAGACTCTTTATTTAATGCAATTCAACAGATTTCTAGTCCCAAAAGGTGTATAGATGTGGTTGTTGCAGTGAATATAGTGAATGATGTGGATCCATTTTTGTTGCAATAACACATTCACACTTATGGATCTTGAATATCACTTCTATACCAAAAACATGCACTATGTTCTTGGAAACAGGCACATCTATATTCCTTTGGAACGTCAAACCCATTGAATTTCATGAAACAAGGTGTCCTTGATGATCACTAGCATTTCTAACAAGTATTTTCTTCTTAATTGCTGAATAATTAGACCATCCCTCATTTCCTCCTCTCAAGGCTCCAAATTTTGTTGTAATAACACATTCACACTTATGCATCTTAAAAATCACTTCTATACCCAAAAATATGCATTATATTCATGGAAACGAGCACATCTATTCTCGTTTGAAAATCAAACCTGTTTAATTTCATTAAACAAAGTGTCCTTGATGATGATCACTACCATTTCTTACAAGTATAGTCTTCTTCATTGCAGAATAATGAGACCATCCTCTCATTTCCCCATCTCAAGGCTCAATTTTTTGTTTGTTAATAACACATTCACACTTATGGAACTTGAAAATCGCTTCTATACCAAAAAGAAGCACTATATTCATGGAAACAAGCTCATCTATACTCCTTTGGAAGATCGAACCCATTGAATTTCATTAAAACTATGTGTCCTTGATGACAACTAAAATTTTCTTACAAGTATTCTCTTCTTAATTGCTGAATAATGAGACCATCCCCTCGTTTCCTCATCTCAAAGCACCATATTTTGTTGTAATAACACATTCACACTTATGGAACTTGAAAATCACATCTATACCAAAAACATGCAATATATTCAGGGAAACGAGCACATCTATACTCCTTTGGAACATCAAACTAGTTTAATTTCTTTAAACAAGGTATCCTTGATGATCATTAGCATTTCTTACAAGTATTTTCTTCTTAATTGCTGAATTATGAGACCATCCCTTAATTTTCTCCTCTCAAGGCTCAATTTTTCTTTTGTAATAACTCATTCACACTTCTACAACTTGAAAATTACCTCTATACCAAAAAGAAGCAGTATATTCGTGGAAACAATCACATATATACTCCTTTGGAACATCAAACGCATTCAATTTCATTAAACAAGGTGTCCTTGATGATAACTAGCATTTCTTACATGTATTCTCTTCTTAATTTCTGAATAATGAGATCATCCCCTCATTTACTCCTCTCCAGGCTCCATTTTTTTTTGTAATAACATATTCAAACTTATGGAACTTGAAAATCCCCTCTATACCTAAAACAAGTTGTATATTCATGGAAACAAGTTCATTTATACTCCTTTGGAACATCAAACCCATTGAATTTCATTAAACAAGGTGTCCTTGATGATCATTAGCATTTCTTACAAGTATTCTCTTCTTAATTGCTGAATAATGAGATCATCCCTCATTTCCTCCTCTCAAGCTCCATTTTTTGTTGTAATACACATTCACACTTAAAGGATCATTGGAAAATTGCTTCTTATAACCAAAAAGAACCAATATATTCATGGAAACACAGCACTTATACTCCCTTTAGAACGATGCAAAACCCATTGAATTTCATTAAACAAGGTGCCTTGGATGATCCATGTAGCAATTTCTTCAAAGTACCCTCTCTTAATTGGCTGAACAATGAGATCATCCCTCCTATGTTCCTCCTCTCAAGTCCCTCCATTTTTTGTTGTACATAACACATTCACACTGTTGGATCTTGGAAAATCACTTCTATACAGAAAAACGAACCAGTATATTCATAGGAAACAAGCACATCTAGTACCTCCTATTAGCAACATCAAACCCCATTCAATTTCATTAAACAAGGTGTCCTTGATGATCATTAGCATTTCTTACCAGTATTTCTCTTCTCAATTGCATGAATAATTGAGATAACCCCTCATTTCTAACCCTCAAGCCTCATTTTTTTGATGTAAACAAATTCACCACTTATGGAATTGAAAAATGCGTTCGATACCAGAAAGAACACGTATATTAAGGCAAAGAAGGCAGCAGTCTTAGCTCTTTGGAAGCTCAAACGCATTGAATTTCAATTAAAACATGGTGTCCTTGATGATCACTAGATTCTCTTACAAGTATTCTCTTCTTAATGCTGAAGTAATAGATATCCCTCATTCCTCCTCTCAAGCCTCCATTTTCTTGTTGTAAAAACACTTCTACACTATGAAGGACTTTGGAAATCGGCTTCATACAAAAGAACCCGTATATTCATGGAAACAAGCACATCTATACTGCTTTGGAACATCAAACCCATTGACTTTCATTAACAAAGGTGTCCTTGATGATCATTAGCAATTTCTAACAAGTATTCTCTTCTTAATTGCTGAATAATGAGATCATCCCCTCATTTCCTCGTCTCAACCTCCATTTTTTGTTTGTAATAACACATTCACACTTATGGAACTTGAAAATCACTTCCATACCAAAAAGAACCCGTATATTCATGGAAACAAGCACATCTATACTCCTTTGGAACATCAAACCCATTGACTTTCATTTAACAAGGTGTCCTTGATGATCATTAGGATCTCTTACATGTATTCTCTTCTTAATTGCACAATAATCAGTTCATTCCCTCATTTCCTCCTCTCAACACTCCATCTTTTGTTGTAATCACACATTCACACCTATGAAACTTGAAAATCACTTCTAAACCAATAAGAACCAGTATATTCATGGAAACAAGCACATCTATACTCCTTTCGGAACATCAAACCCATTGAATTTAATTACACAAGGTGTCCTTGATGATCATTAGCATTTCTTACAAGTATTCTATCCTTAATTGTTGAATAATGAGATCATCCCCTCATTTCCTCATCTCAAGCCTCCATTTTTGGTTTTAATAACACATTCACACTTAAGGATCTTGGCAATCACTTCTATACCAAAGAAGCAGTATATTCATAGAAACAAGCACATCTATACTCCTTTGGAACATCAACCCATTGAATTTCATTAAACAAGGTGTCCTTGATGATCATTAGCATTTTCTTACAAGTATTCTCTTCTTAATTGCTGAATAATGAGATCATCCCTTCATTTCCTCCTCTCAAGCCTCCATTTTTTGTTGTAATAACACATTCACACTTATGGAACTTGAAAATCGCTTCTATACCAAAAAGAAGCAGTATATTCATTGAAACAAGCACATCTATACTCCTTTGGAACATCAAACCCATTGAATTTCATTAAACAAGGTGTCCTTGATGATCATTAGCATTTCTTACAAGTATTCTCTTCTTAATTGCTGAATAATGAGATCATCCCCTCATTTCCTCCTCTCAAGCCATCCATTTTTTGTTGTAAAGAACACTTTCACACTTGAGGATCTTGGAAATCGCTTTAAAATTTCATTGAAGAAGGTGTCCTTGATGATCATTAGCATTTTTTAGAAGTATTCACTTCTTAGTTGCTGAATAATGAGATCATCCCTTCATTTCCTCCATTCAAGCCTCCATTTTTTGTTGTAATAACACATTCACACTCAAGGATCTTGGAAATCGCTTCTATACCAAAAAGAAGTTGTATATTCATAGAAACAAGCACATCTATACTCCTTTAGAAAATCAAACCCATTGAATTTCAATAAACAAGGTGTCCTTGATCATCATTAGCTTTTCTTACATGTATTCTCTTCTTAATTGCTGAATAATGAGATCATCCACTCATTTCCTCCTCTCAAGCCTCCATTTTTCATTCTAATATCTCATGGAACTTGAAAATCGCTTCCATACCAAAAAGAATCGTTATATTCATGGAAATAAGGACATCTATATTCCTTTGGAACATCAAACCCATTGAATTTCATCAAATAAGGTGTCCTTGATGATCATTAGCATTTCTAACGTATATTCACTTCTTAATCGCTGAATAATGAGATCATCCTCTGACCTTCCCTCCACTAACACTCCATTTTTTGTGTATAATAACACATTCACACATAAGGATCTTGGGAAATTAGCTTCATATACCGGAAAAAGAAGCGGGCATATTCATAGAATAAGCGACGTCTATACTCCTTTGGAAACATGAAATCCATTGAATTTCATTAAATAAGTTGTCATTGGATGACCATTAACATTTCTTACACGTTCTCTTCTAATTGTTGAAATATGAGATCATCCCCTCATTTCCTCCTCTTAAGCCTCCATTTTTGTGTTGTAATAACACATTCACACTTAAGGATCTTGGAAATCGCTTCTGTACCAAAAGAAGTCATATATTCATAGAAAGCAAGAACTTCTATACTCCTTAGGAACATCAAAACCCATTGAATTTTGTTAAACAAGGTGTCCTTGATGATCATTAGCATTTCTTACAAGTATTCCCTTCTTAATTGCTGAACAATGAGATCATCCCTCCTTTCCTCCTCTCAACACTCCATTTTTTGTATAATAACACATTCACACTTAAGGATCTGAAAATCACTTCTATACCAAAAAGAACCAGTATATTCATGGAAACAAGCACATCTATACTCCTTTGGAACATCAAACCATTGAATTTATTAAACAAGGTGTCCTTGATGATCATTAGCATTTCTTACAAGTATTCTCTTCTTAATTGCTGAATAATGAGATCATCCCTCATTTCCTCCTCTCAAGCCTCCATTTTTTGTTGTAATAACACATTCACACTTAAGGAACTTGAAATCGCTTCTATACCCAAAAAGAAGCAGTATATTCATAGAAACAAGCACATCTATACTCCTTTGGAACATCAAACCCATTGAATTTCATTAAACAAGGTGTCCTTGATGATCATTAGCATTTCTTACAAGTATTCTCTTCTTAATTGCTGAATAATGAGATCACCCTCATTTCCTCCTCTCAAGCCTCCATTTTTTGTTGTAATAACACATTCACACTTAAGGATCTTGGAAATCGCTTCTATACTAAAAGAAGCACGTATATTCATAAAAGAAGAACTATCTATACTCGTTGGAATCAAAACCATTGAATTTAATTAAACAAGGTGTCCTTGATGATCATTAGCATTTCTTTACAAGTAATTCTCTTCTTAATTGCTGAATAATGAGATCATCCCCTCATTTCTCCTCTCAAGCCTCCATTTTTGTTGTAATGTCACATTCACACTTAAGGATCTTGGAAAATCGCTTCTATACCAAATAGAACCATTATATTCATGAAAACAAGCACATCTATACTCCTTTGGAACAACAAAACCCATTGACTTTCATTAAACAGGTGTCCTTGATGATATTTAGCATTCTTAGAAGTATTCTATTCTTAATTGCTGATAATGAGATCATCCCCTCATTTCCTCTCTCAAGCCTCCATTATTTGTTGTAATAACACATTCACACATAGGATCTTGGAAATCGCTTCCATACCTAAAAGAAGTTGTATATTCATGGAAACAAGCACATCTATACTCCTTTGGAACATCAAACCCATTGAATTTCATTAAACAAGGTGTCCTTGATGATCATTAGCTTTCTTACATGTATTCTCTTCTTAATTGCTGAATAATGAGATCATCCCGTCATTTCCTCCTCTCAAGCCTCCATTTTTTGTTGTAATAACACATTCACACTTATGGAAACTTGAAATCTGCTTCATACAAAAAGAACCCATATATTCATGGAAACAAGCACATCTATACTCCTTTTGGAACATCAAACCCATTGACTTTCATTTAACAAGGTGTCCTTGATGATCATTAGCATTTCTTACAAGTATTCTCTTCTTAATTGCTGAATAATGAGATCATCCCCTCATTTCCTCCTCTCAACTTCATTTTTTGTTTGTAATAACACATTCACACTTATGGAACTTGAAAATCACTTCTATACAAAAAGAACCGTATAATTCATGGAAACAAGCACATCTATACTCCTTTGGAACATCAAACCCATTGAATTTCATTAACAAGGTGTCCTTGATGACCATTAGCATTTCTTACAAGTATTCTCTTTCTTAATTGCCTGAATAATGAGATCATCCCCTCATTTCCTCCTCTAAGCCTCCATTTTTTGTTGTAATAACACATTCACACTTAAGGATCTTGGAAATCACTTCTATACCAAAAAGAAGCAGTATATTCATAGAAACAAGCACATCTATACTCCTTTGGAACATCAAACCCATTGAATTTATTAAACAAGGTGTCCTTGATGATCATTAGCATTTCTTACAAGTATTCTCTTCTTAATTGCTGAATAATGAGATCATCCCCTCATTTCCTCCTCTCAAGCCTCCATTTTTTGTTGTAATAACACATTCACACTTAAGGATCTTGAAATCACTTCTATACCAAAAAGAAGCAGTATATTCAAAGAACAAGCACATCTATATCCTTTGGAACATCAAAACCCATTGAATTTCATTAAACAAGGTGTCCTTGATGATCATTAGCATTTCTTACAAGTATTCTCTTCTTAATTGCTGAATAATGAGATCATCCCCTCATTTCCTCCTCTCAAGCCTCCATTTTTTGTTGTAATAACACATTCACACTTAAGGATCTTGGAAATCGCTTCTATACCAAAAGAAGTGGTATATTCATAGAAACAAGCACATCTATACTCCTTTGGAACATCAAACCCATTGAATTTCATTAAACAAGGTGTCCTTGATGATCATTAGCATTTCTTACAAGTATTCTCTTCTTAATTGCTGAATAATGAGATCATCCCCTCATTTCCTCCTCTCAACACTCCATTTTTTGTTGTAATAACACATTCACACTTAAGGATCTTGGAAATCGCTTCTATACCAAAAAGAACCAGTATATTCATGGAAACAAGCACATCTATACTCCTTTGGAACATCAAACCCATTGAATTTCATTAAACAAGGTGTCCTTGATGATCATTAGCATTTCTTACAAGTATTCTCTTCTTAATTGCTGAATAATGAGATCATCCCTCATTTCCTCCTCTCAAGCCTCCATTTTTGTTGTAATAACACATTCACACTTAAGGATCTTGGAAATCGCTTCTATACAAAAAGAAGCGTATATTCATAGAAACAAGCACATCTATACTCCTTTGGAACATCAAACCCATTGAATTTCATTAACAAGGTGTCCTTGATGATCATTAGCATTTCTTACAAGTATTCTCTTCTTAATTGCTGAATAATGAGATCATCCCTCATTTCCTCCTCTCAAGCCTCCATTTTTTGTTTAATCACACATTCACACTATGGAACTTGAAAATCACTTCCTAAACCAAAAAGAACCAGTATATTCATGGAACAAGCACATCTATACTCCTTTGGAACATCAAACCCATTGAATTTCATTACACAAGGTGTCCCTTGATGATCATTAGCATTTCTTAAAAGTATTCTTTCCTTAATTGCTGAATAATGAGATCATCCCCTCATTTCCCTCCATCTCAAGCCTCCATTTTTTGTTTGTAATAACACATTCACACTTAAGGAACTTGGAAATCGCTTCTATACCAAAAAGAACAGTATATTCATGGAACAAGCACATCTATACTCCTTTGGAACATCAAACCCATTGAATTTCATTAAAAAGGTGTCCTTGATGATCATTAGCATTTCTTACAAGTATTCTCTTCTTAATTGCTGAATAATGAGATCATCCCCTCATTTCCTCCTCTCAAGCCTCCTTTTTTTGTTGTAATAACACATTCACACTTATGGAACTTGAAAATTGCTTCTATACCAAAAAGAAGCAGTATATTCATGGAAACAAGCACATCTATACTCCTTTGGAACATCAAACCCATTGAATTTCATTAAACAAGGTGTCCTTGATGATCATTAGCATTTCTTACAAGTATTCTCTCTTAATTGCTGAATAATGAGATCATCCCCTCATTTCCTCCTCTCAACACTCCATTTTTTGTTGTAATAACACATTCACACTTAAGGATCTTGAAATCGCTTCTATACCAAAAAAATAGGTGGGTATCTCATAGGAACCCAGAAGCACATCTATACTCCTTTGGAATCAATCAAAGCGCCATTGAATTTCAATTAAACATGGTGTCCTTCGATGATCATAGTAGCAATTTCTTGACTATGTATTCTCGTTCTTATATCGCGAGCGAATAATGAGATCGATTCCCTTCATTTTCCTCCTCTCAAGCCTCGCATTATTTGTTGTACATAAACATCACACTGGGAGGATCTTTGGAAATGGCTTCTATACCGAAAAGAAGCGCATATATTCATGGAAAAGAAGAACTCTATGACTGCCGTTGGAACATCAAACCCATTGAAGTTTAATTAAACAAGGTGGTCCCTTGATGATCATTAGGCATTTCTTACAGTATTTCCTCTTCCTTAAATTGCTGAATAATGAGATCATCTCCTTCATTATCCTCCTCTGAAGCCTGCTCATTTTTATCGTTGTAAGTACACATCCCACACTTATGGATCTGGAAATCCTTCTATACCAATTAAGAACAGTATATTCATAAAACAAGCACAATCTATACTCCTTTGGAACATCAAACCCATTGAATTTAATTAAACAAGGTGTCCTTGATGATCATTAGCATTCTTACAGTATTCTCTTCTTAATGCTGAATAATGAGATCATCCCCTCATTTCCTCCTCCTAAGCCTCCATTTTTTGTTGTAATAACACATTCACACTTAAGGATCTTGAAATCGCTTTTATATCAAAAGAAGCATATATTCATGAGAAACAGCACATTCTATACTCTTTGGAAAATCAACCATTGAATTTTGATTAAACAAGGTGTCCTTGATGATCATTAGCATTTCTTACAAGTATTCTCTTCTTAATTGCTGAATAATGAGATCATCCCCTCATTTCCTCCTCTCAAGCCTCCATTTTTTGTTGTAAATACACATTCAGCACTTATAAGGATCTTGAAATCGCTTCATACCAAAAGAACCGTATACTTCATGGAAACAAGCACATCTATAACTCTTTGGAACATCAAACCCATTGAATTTCATTAAACAAGGTGTCCTTGATGATCATTAGCATTTCTTACAAGTATTCTCTTCTTAATTGCTGAATAATGAGATCATCCCTTCATTTCCTCCTCTCAAGCCTCCATTTTTTGTTGTAATAACACATTCACACTTATGGAACTTGAAAATCGCTTCTATACCAAAAAGAAGCAGTATATTCATGGAAACAAGCACATCTATACTCCTTTGGAACATCAAACCCATTGAATTTCATTAAACAAGGTGTCCTTGATGATCACTAGCATTTCTTACAAGTATTCTCTTCTTAATTGCTGAATAATGAGATCCATCCCCTCATTTCCTCCTCTCAAGCCTCCATTTTTTGTTGTAATAACACATTCACACTTATGGAACTTGAAAATCGCTTCTATACCAAAAAGAAGCAGTATATTCATGGAAACAAGCACATCTATACTCCTTTGGAACATCAAACCCATTGAATTTCATTAAACAAGGTGTCCTTGATGATCACTAGCATTTCTTACAAGTATTCTCTTCTTAATTGCTGAATAATGAGACCATCCCTCATTTCCTCCTCTCAAGCCTCCATTTTTGTTGTAATAACACATTCACACTTATGGAACTTGAAAATCGCTTCTATACCAAAAAGAACCAGTATATTCATGGAAACAAGCACATCTATACTCCTTTGGAACATCAAACCCATTGAATTTCATTAAACAAGGTGTCCTTGATGATCACTAGCATTTCTTACAAGTATTCTCTTCTTAATTGCTGAATAATGAGACCATCCCCTCATTTCCTCCTCTCAAGCCTCCATTTTTTGTTGTAATAACACATTCACACTTATGGAACTTGAAAATCGCTTCTATACCAAAAAGAACCAGTATATTCATGGAAACAAGCACATCTATACTCCTTTGGAACATCAAACCCATTGAATTTCATTAAACAAGGTGTCCTTGATGATCATTAGCATTTCTTACAAGTATTCTCTTCTTAATTGCTGAATAATGAGATCATCCCTTCATTTCCTCCTCTCAAGCTCCATTTTTTGTTGTAATAACACATTCACACTTATGGAACTTGAAAATCGCTTCTATACCAAAAAGAACCAGTATATTCATGGAAACAAGCACATCTATACTCCTTTGGAACATCAAACCCATTGAATTTCATTAAACAAGGAGTCCTTGATGATCACTAGCATTTCTTACAAGTATTCTCTTCTTAATTGCTGAATAAAAGACCATCCTTCATTTCCTCCTCTCAAGCCTCCATTTTTTGTTGTAATAACACATTCACACTTATGGAACTTGGAAATCGCTTCTATACCAAAAAGAAGCAGTATATTCATGGAAACAAGCACCTTTGGAACTTCAAACCCATTGAATTTCATTAAACAAGGTGTCCTTGATGATCATTAGCATTTCTTACAAGTATTCTCTTCTTAATTGCTGAATAATGAGATCATCCCTTCATTTCCTCCTCTCAAGGCTCCATTTTTTGTTGTAATAACACATTCACACTTATGGAACTTGAAAATCGCTTCTATACCAAAAAGAACCAGTATATTCATGGAAACAAGCACATCTATACTCCTTTGGAACATCAAACCCATTGAATTTCATTAAACAAGGTGTCCTTGATGATCATTAGCATTTCTTACAAGTATTCTCTTCTTAATTGCTGAATAATGAGATCATCCCTCATTTCCTCCTCTCAAGCCTCCATTTTTTGTTGTAATAACACATTCACACTTATGGACTTGAAAATCGCTTCTATACCAAAAAGAAGCAGTATATTCATGAAACAAGCACATCTATACTCCTTTGGAACATCAAACCCATTGAATTTGATTAAACAAGGTGTCCTTGATGATCATTAGCATTTCTTACAAGTATTCTCTTCTTAATTGCTGAATAATGAGACCATCCCCTCATTTCCTCCTCTCAAGGCTCCATTTTTTGTTGTAATAACACATTCACACTTATGGAACTTGAAATCGCTTCTATACCAAAAGAAGAGTATATTCATGGAAACAAGCACATCTATACTCCTTTGGAACATCAAACCCATTGAATTTCATTAAACAAGGTGTCCTTGATGATCATTAGCATTTCTTACAAGTATTCTCTTCTTAATTGCTGAATAATGAGATCATCCCTTCATTTCCTCCTCTCAAGCTCCATTTTTTGTTGTAATAACACATTCACACTTATGGAACTTGAAAATCGCTTCTATACCAAAAAGAAGCAGTATATTCATGGAAACAAGCACATCTATACTCTTTGGAACATCAAACCCAATTGAATTTCATTAAACAAGGTGTCCTTGATGATCATTAGCATTTCTTACAAGTATTCTCTCTTAATTGCTGAATAATGAGATCATCCCCTCATTTCCTCCTCTCAAGGCCTCATTTTTTGTTGTAATAACACATTCACACTTATGGAACTTGAAAATCGCTTCTATAACAAAAAGAACAGTATATTCATGGAAACAAGCACATCTATACTCCTTTGGAACATCAAACCCATTGAATTTCATTAAACAAGGTGTCCTTGATGATCATTAGCATTTCTTACAAGTATTTTCTTCTTAATTGCTGAATAATGAGACCATCCCTTCATTTCCTCCTCTCAAGCTCCATTTTTTGTTGTAATAACACATTCACACTTATGGAACTTGAAAATCGCTTCTATACCAAAAAGAAGCAGTATATTCATGGAAACAAGCACATCTATACTCCTTTGGAACATCAAACCCATTGAATTTCATTAAACAAGGTGTCCTTGATGATCATTAGCATTTCTTACAAGTATTTTCTTCTTAATTGCTGAATAATGAGATCATCCCTTCATTTCCTCCTCTCAAGGCTCCATTTTTTGTTGTAATAACACATTCACACTTATGGAACTTGAAAATCGCTTCTATACCAAAAAGAACCAGTATATTCATGGAAACAAGCACATCTATACTCCTTTGGAACATCAAACCCATTGAATTTCATTAAACAAGGTGTCCTTGATGATCATTAGCATTTCTTACAAGTATTCTCTTCTTAATTGCTGAATAATGAGATCATCCCTCATTTCCTCTCTCAAGCTCCATTTTTTGTTGTAATAACACATTCACACTTATGGAACTTGAAAATCGCTTCTAACCAAAAAGAAAGTATATTCATGGAAACAAGCACATCTATACTCCTTTGGAACATCAAACCCATTGAATTTCATTAAACAAGGTGTCCTTGATGATCATTAGCATTTCTTACAAGTATTTTCTTCTTAATTGCTGAATAATGAGATCATCCCCTCATTTCCTCCTCTCAAGGCCATTTTTTGTTGTAATAACACATTCACACTTATGGAACTTGAAAATCACTTCTATACAAAAAGAACCAGTATATTCATGGAAACAAGCACATCTATACTCCTTTGGAACATCAAACCCATTGAATTTCATTAAACAAGGTGTCCTTGATGATCATTAGCATTTCTTACAAGTATTCTCTTCTTAATTGCTGAATAATGAGATCATCCCCTCATTTCCCCTCTCAAGCCTCCATTTTTTGTTGTAATAACACATTCACACTTATGGAACTTGAAAATCACTTCTATACCAAAAAAGAACTGGTATATTCATGGAAACAAGCACATCTATACTCCTTTGGAACATCAAACCCATTGAATTTCATTAAACAAGGTGTCCTTGATGATCATTAGCATTTCTTACAAGTATTCTCTTCTTAATTGCTGAATAATGAGATCATCCCCTCATTTCCTCCTCTCAAGCCTCCATTTTTTGTTGTAATAACACATTCACACTTAAGGATCTTGAAATCGCTTCTATACCAAAAAGAAGTCTATATTCAGAGAAACAAGCACATCTATACTCCTTTGGAACATCAAACCCATTGAATTTCAATAAACAAGGTGTCCTTGATGATCATTAGCATTTTTTACAAGTATTCTCTTCTTAATTGCTGAATAATGAGATCATCCCTCATTTCCTCCTCTCAACACTCCATTTTTTGTTGTAATAACACATTCACACTTATGGAACTTGAAAATCGCTTCTATACCAAAAGAACCAGTATATTCATGGAAACAAGCACATCTATACTCCTTGGAACATCAAACCCATTGAATTTCATTAAACAAGGTGTCCTTGATGATCATTAGCATTTCTTACAAGTATTCTCTTCTTAATTGCTGAATAATGAGATCATCCCCTCATTTCCTCCTCTCAAGCCTCCATTTTTTGTTGTAATAATACATTCACACTTAAGGATCTTGAAAATCACTTCTATACCAAAAAAAAGCAGTATATTCATAGAAACAAGCACATCTATACTCCTTTGGAACATCAAACCCATTGAATTTCATTAAACAAGGTGTCCTTGATGATCATTAGCATTTCTTACAAGTATTCTCTTCTTAATTGCTGAATAATGAGATCATCCCCTCATTTTCCTCCTCAACACCTCCATTTTTTGTTGTAATAACACATTCACACTTATGGAACCTGGAAAATCGCTTCTATACCAAAAAGAACCAGTATATTCATGGAAACAAGCACATCTATACTCCTTTGGAACATCAAACCCATTGAATTTCATTAAACAAGGTGTCCTTGATGATCATTAGCATTTCTTACAAGTATTCTCTTCTTAATTGCTGAATAATGAGATCATCCCCTCATTTCCTCCTCTCAAGCCTCCATTTTTTGTTGTAATAACACATTCACACTTATGGAACTTGAAAATCGCTTCTATACCAAAAAGAACCAGTATATTCATGGAAACAAGCACATCTATACTCCTTTGGAACATCAAACACATTGAATTTCATTAAACAAGGTGTCCTTGATGATCATTAGCATTTCTTACAAGTATTCTCTTCTTAATTGCTGAATAATGAGATCATCCCTCATTTCCTCCTCTCAAGCCTCCATTTTTTGTTTGAATAACACATTCACACTTATGGAACTTGAAAATGCTTCTATACCAAAAAGAACCAGTATATTCATGGAAACAAGCACATCTATACTCCTTTGGAACATCAAACCCATTGAATTTAATTAAACAAGGTGTCCTTGATGATCATTAGCATTTCTTACAAGTATTCTCTTCTTAATTGCTGAATAATGAGATCATCCCTCATTTTCTCCTCTCAAGCCTCCATTTTTTGTTGTAATAACACTTTCAAGCTTAAGGATCCTGGAAACAAGCACATCTATATTCCTTTGGAACATCAAACCCATTGAATTTCATTAAACAAGGTGTCCTTGATGATCATAGCATTTCTTACAAGTATTCTCTTCTTAATTGCTGAATAATGAGATCATCCCCTCATTTCCTCCTCTCAACCTCCATTTTTTGTTTTAATAACACATTCACACTTAAGGATCTTGGAATCGCTTCCATGCCAAAAAGAAGCCATATATTCATTGAAACAACATCTTGGAACATCAAACCCATTGAATTTCATTAAACATGGTGTCTTGATGATCATTAGCATTTCTTACAAGTATTCTCTTCTTAATTGCTGAATAATGAGATCATCCCCTCATTTCCTCCTCTCAACCTCCATTTTTTGTTGTAATAACACATTCACACTTATGGAACTTGAAAATCACTTCTATACCAAAAAGAAACCAGTATATTCATGGAAACAAGCACATCTATACTCCTTTTGAACATCAAACCATTGAATTTCATTAAACAAGGGTCCTCGATGATCATTAGCATTTCTTACAAGTATTCTCTTCTTAATTGCTGAATAATGAGATCATCCCTCATTTCCCTCTCTCACACTCCATTTTTTGTTGTAATAACACATTCACACTTATCAAACATGAAAATTGCTTCTATACCAAAAAAGAACCCATATATTCATGGAAACAAGCACATCTATACTCCTTTGGAACATCAAACCCTTGAATTTCATTAAACAATGTGTCCTTGATGATCATGCATTTCTTTCAAGTATTCTCTTCTTAATTGCTGAATAATGAGATCATCCCTCATTTCCTCCTCTCAAGCCCCCATTTTTTGTTGTAATAACACATTCACACTTAGGATCTTGGAAATCGCTTCTATACCAAAAAGAAGCACTATATTCATAGAAACAAGCACATCTATACTCCTTTGGAACATCAAACCCATTGAATTTGATTAAACAAGGTGTCCTTGATGATCATTAGCATTTCTTACATGTATTCTCTTCTTAATTGCTGAATAATGAGGCCATCCCTTCATTTTCTCCTCTCAAGGCTGCATTTGTTGTTGTAATAACACATTCACACTTATGGGACTTGAAAATCGCTTCTATTCCAAAAAGAAGCAGTATATTCATGGAAACAAGCACATCTATACTCCTTTGGAACATCAAACACATTGAATTTCATTAAACAAGGTGTCCTTGATGATCATTAGCATTTCTTACAAGTATTCTCTTCTTAATTGCGTAATAATGGGACCATCCCTTGATTTCCTCCACTCAGGCCTCATTTATTGTTGGTCATAACACATTCACACTTATGGAACCTAAAAGTTGCTTCTATACCAAAAACAAGCACTATATTCATTGAAACAAGCACATCTTTACTCCCTTGGAACTCCAAACACATTGACATTTCATTAACTAGGTGTCCTTGATGATCATTAGCATTTCTTACAAGTATTCTCTTCTTTAATTGCTGAATAATGGGACCATCCCTTCATTTCCTCCTCTCAGGCCTCCATTTAATGTTGTCATAACACATTTACACTTGAAAGTTGCTTTGATACAAACAAGAAGCACTATATTCATGGAAACAAGCACATCTATACTCCTTCTAACACCAACCCATTGAATTTCAATCCACAAGGTGTCCTTGATGATCACTAGCATTTATTACAAGTATTCTCATCTTAATTGCTAAATAATGGGACCGTCCCTTCATTTCCTCTCTGAAGCCTCCTTTTATTGTTGTCATAGCACATGCACACTTATGGATCTTAAAAGTCGCTTCTATACCAAAAACAAGCACTATATTCATGGAAACAAGCACATCTATACTCCTTTGGAACTTCAAACCCATTGAATTTCATTAAACAAGGTGTCCTTGATGATCACTAGCATTTCTTACAACTATTCTCTTCTTAATTGCTGACTAATGGGACCATCCTTTATTTCCTCTGCTGAAGCCTCATTTTTTGTTGTAATAACACATTCACACTTATGGATCTTGCAAGTCGCTTCTATACCAAAAAACCAGCACTATATTCATGGAAACAAGCACATCTATACTCCTTTGGAACTTTCAAACCCATTGAATTTCATTAAACAAGTGTCGTTGATGATCACTAGCATTTCCTACAAGTATTTCTCTTCTTAAATGCTGAATAATGAGACCATCCATTCATTTCCTCCCCTCAAACCTCCCTTTTTTGTTGTCATAACACATTCAGACTTGTAGATCTTGAATAGGTATCGCTTCTGTAACCAGAATAGCCAAGCTATTATATTCCTGAAAAAAGCATCATCTATATACTCCTTTGGACACATCTAAACCCAGTCCTGAATTTTCATTCAACAAGGTGTCCTTGATGATCATTAGCATTTCTATTTACAAGTATTCACTTCTTAATTGTGCCTTGAATAATGAGACCATCCCTTATTTTGGTCCTCTCAAGGCTCCATTTCTTCTTGTAATAGCACAGTTCACACTTATGGAACTTGAAAATCTCTTCTATTACCAAAAAGAACCAGTATATTAATGGAAACAAGCACATCTATACTCCTTTGGAACATCAAACCCATTGAATTTCATTAAACAAGTTGTCCTTGATGATCATTAGCATTTTTACAAGTATTCTTCTTCTTAGTTGCTGGGATAATTAGACCATCCTCTCATTTGCTCCTCCCAAGGCTCCATTTTTTGTTGTAATAACACATTCATACTTATGGAACTTGAAAATCGCTTCTATAGCAAAAAGAACCAGTATATTCATGAACCAAGCACATCTATACGCCCTTTGGAACACCAAAACCCATTGGAATTTCAAATCAACAAGGTGTGCTTAATGATCACTAGCATTTCTTACAGGTATTCTCTTCTTAATTGGCTAGAATAATGGGACCATCCCTTCATTCCTCCTCTCAGGCCTCCATTTAACTGTTGTCATAACACCATTCACACTTATGGAACTTGAAAGTCCACTTTTTACCAAAAACAAAGCACTTTATTCATCTGCTGAAGCCTCCATTTTGTCGTAACTAAATACATTCACACTTATGCAATTTTAAAATCCACTTCTAATAAACCAAAAATAAAAAGTATATTCATGGAAACAAGCACATCTTTACTCCTTTGGACATCAAAACACATTTAATTTCGTTAACAAGGTGTCCTTGATGACCAATAGCATTTCCTTACAAGTACTCCTCTTCTTAATTGCTGATTAACTGGAGACCTTCCCTTCATTTCCTCTGCTGAAGCCTCCATTTTTTGTTGTAATAGCACATTCACACTTATGGAATTTTGAAATCACTTCTATACCAAAAATAAGTAGTATATTCATGGAAACAAGCACATCTTTACTTCCTTGGAACTTCAAACCCATTGAATTTCGTTAAACAAGGTGTCTTTGATGATCACTAGCATTTCTTACAAGTATTCTCTACTTAACTTGCTGAATAATGGGACCATCCCTTCATTTCTCCTTTCAGGCCTCCATTTATTGTTCTCATAACACATTCACACTTATGGATCTTGAAATTCGCTTCTATATCAAAACCAGGCACTATATTCATGGAAACAAGCACATCTGTACTCCTTTGGAACTTCAAACCCATTTGAATTTCATTAAACAAGGTGTCCTTGAATATCACTAGGCATTACTTACAAGTATTCTGTTATTCATTTGCTGAATAAAGAGACCATCGCTTCATTTCCTCCTCTCAAGACTCCATTTTTTTGTTGTCATAACCGCATTCACACTTATGGATCTTGAAAGTCACTTCTATACGCAAAAACAAACTCTATATTCATGGAAACAAGCACATTTATACTCCTTTTGGAAACTTCAAACCCATTGAATTTCATTAAACAAGGTGTCTTGGATGATCACTAGCATTTTTTACAAGTAATCTCTTCTTAATTGCTGAATAAATGAGACCATGCCTTCCTTTCCTCCTCAAAAGCCTCCATCTTTTGTGTCATAACATATTCACACTTATTGATATTCAAAGTCACTTCTATACTGAAACAAGCACTATATTCATGGAAACAAGCACATCTATACCCCTTTGGAGCTTCAAACCAATTGAATTTCATTAAACAAGGTGTCATTGATGATTCACTGGCATTTCTTACAAGCCCATGAATATATTAACTGTCAATGAGTTGTTGCAACAAAAGGTTGATGCTTGCCAAGGAAAAAATGAAGAGAGAGTCTCATTATTCAGCCATTATACAACAAATACATCAACAAAATACTCGTCATCATCAAAGACTCCTTGTTTTACAAAACTAAACAAATTGCTGCTTAAAAGGGAGTGTAAAAGTGTTTGCTGCTATGAATATATTAACTATTGTGAACAAACAACCTATTTTGTTGTTCATTAGTGTGAAATGAGTTGTTACAACGAAAGGTTGATGCATGCAAGGTAGAAATGAAGAGAGGGTCTCATTATTCATGCCACTATACAGCAAATACATGAACAAAATGCTGGTTATCATCAACGACTCCTTGTTTAACGTAATTCAACAAAATCCGCTTTATAATGGAGCGTAAATGTCTTTGCTGGCAGTGAATATATTAACTATTGTGAACAAACAACCTGTTTTCATGTTCATTAAGTGTGAATTAGTTGTTGCAACAAAAGGTTGATGCTTGCAAGGAAGAAATGAAGAGAGGGTCTCATTATTCAGCCCATTATACAACAAATACATGAACAAAATGCTAGTCATCATCAAAGACTCCTCGTTTAACAAAATTCAAGAAAATCCGATTTAAAAGGGAGTGTAAATGTGTTTGCTGGCATGAATATATTAACTATTGTGAACGAACAAGCTGTTTTCATGTTCATTATGTGTGAATGAGTTGTTGCAACAAAAGGTTGATGCTTGCAAGGAAGAAATTAAGAGAGGGTCTCATTATTCCAGCTATTATACAGCAAATGCATGAACAAAATGTTAGTCATCAATCAAAGACTCCTCGTCTAACAAAACTCAAGAAATTCCTACTTAAAAAGGGAGTGTAAATATGTTTGCTGCTATGAATATATTAACTGTTGTGGATAAACAAGATATTTTCATGTTCATTATGTGTGAATGAGTTGTTGCAACAAAAGGTTGATGGCTGCAAGGAAGAAATGAAGAGAGGGTCTCATTATTCAGTCATTATACAGCAAATGCATGAACAAAATGGTAGTGATTATCAGAGACACCTTGTTTAACGAAACTCAACAAATTCCTACTTAAAAGGGAGTGTAAATGTGTTTGCTGCAATGAATATATTAACTGTTGTGAATAAACAGGCTATTTTCATGTTTCATTAAGTGTGAATGAGTTGTTGCACAAAAGGTTGATGCTTGCAGGGAAGAAATGAAGTGGGGGTCTCATTATTCAGCCATTATACAGCAAATACATTGAATAAAATGGTAGTTTCATCAAAGACTCCTTGTTTAACACAATTGAACATATTCCTATTTAAAAGGCAGTGTAAATGTGTTTGCTGCCATGAATTATATCAACTGTTGTTAAGAAACAAGCTATTTCCATGTTCATTTAGTGTGAATGAGTTGTTGTAACAAAAGGTTGATGCTTGGCAAGGAAAGAAATGAAGAGTGGATCTCATTATTCGGGCATGTAATATAAACAAATACTATGAACAAAATACTAGTCATCATCAAAGACTCCGTGTTTAATATAATTCAGCAAATTCCAATTTAAAAGGGGGCTGTAAATGTGCTTGCTGCAGTGGATATATTAACTTTTTGTGAACAAACAAGCTATTTTCTTGTTCATTACATGTGAATGAGTTGTTGCAACAAAAAGGTTGATGCTTGCAAGGAAGAAATGAAGAGAAGGTCTCATTATTCAGCCATTATTACAGCAAATACATGAACAAAATGCTACTCATCATCAAAGACTCCTTGTTTAACGTAATTCAACAAATTCCTATTTAAAAGGGAGTGTAAATGTGTTTGCTGCCATGAATATAATAACTTTTGTGAACAAAGAAGCAATTTTTCTTGTTCATATCAGTGTGAATGATTGTTGCAACAAAAGGTTGGTCCTTGCATGGAAGAAATGAAGAGATGGTCTCATTATTTCAGGCCATTATACAGTGAATACATGAACTAAATGCTTGTCATCAATCAAAGACTCCTTGTTGAATATAATTCAACAAATTCCTATTTAAAAGGAGTGTAAATATGTTTGCTGCCAAGAATATATTAACTATTGTAAACAAAAAACCTGTTTTCATGTTCATAAGTGTGAATGAGTTGTTTGCAACAAAAGGTTGATGCTTGCAAGGAAGAAATGAGAGAGGGTCTCATTATTCAGCCATTATACAGCAAATACATGGACAAAATGCTAGTCATCATCAAAGACTCTTTATTTAACAAAATTCAAGAAAATCCAATTTAAAATGGAGTGTAAATGTCTTTGCATCTATGAATATATTAACCATTGTGAACAAACAACCTGTTTTCATGTTCATTAAGTGTGAATGAGTTGTTGCAACAAAAGGTTGAAGCTTGCAAGTAAGAAATGAAGAGAAGGCCTCATTATTCAGCCATTATACAGCAAATACATGAACAAAATGCTAGTCATCATCAAAGACTCCTTGTTTAATGAAATTCAAGAAAATCCGGATTTAAAAGGGTGTGTAAATGTGTTTGCTGCCATCAATATATTAACTATTGTGAACGAACAAGCAGTTTCATGTTCATTACGTGTGAATGAGTTGTTGCAACACAAGGTTGATGCTCGCAAGGAAGAAATTAAGAAAGGGTCTCATTATGCAGGCATTATACAGTGAATACATGAACAAAATGCTAGTCATTGTCAAAGACTCCTTGTTTAACGTGATTCAACAAATTCCTATTTGAAAGGAGATGAAAATGTGCTTGCTGCCATGGGAATATATTAACTATTGTGAACAAACAAGCCGTTTTCATGTTCATTATGTGTGAATGAGTGGTTGCAACAAGAGGTTGATGCGTGCAAGGAAGAAATGAAGAGAGGGTCTCATTATCAAGCCATTATACAGCAAATACATGAACAAAATGCCAGTCATCATGAAAGACTCCTTGTTTAACAAAACTCAACAAATTCCTACTTAAAAGGGAGTGTAAATGTGTTTGCTGCTATAAATATATTAACTGGTGTGAACAAACAAGCTATTTTTTGTGATCTTTAAGTGTGAATGTGTTGTTGCAGCAAAAGGTTGATGCTGCAAGGATGAAATGAAGAGAGGGTCCCATTATTTCAGCCATTATACCAAGCAAATTACATAAAACAAAATGCTAGTCATTATCAAAGACACCTTGTTTAATGAAATACAACAAATTCCTCTTTCCGAGTGAATGCAAATGTGCTTGCTACCATGAATATATTAAACTGTGGAGAACAAACAAGCTATTTTCATTTTCATTAAGTGTAAATGAGTTGTTGCAACAAAAGCTTGATCCTTGCAAGGAAGAAATGAAGAGAGGGTCTCATTATTCAGCCATTATACAGCGAATACACGAACAATAGGCTAGTCATCATCAAAGACTCCTTGTTTAACGAAATTCAACAAAATCCGATTTAAAATGAGTATAAATGTCTTTCCTGCCACAAATATATTAACTATTGTGAACAAACAGCCTGTTTTCATGTTCATTAAGTGTGAATGAGTTGTTGCAACAAAAGGTTGATGCTTGCAAGGAGAAAATGACGAGAGGGTCTCATTGTTCATCCATTATACAGCAAATACATGAACAAAATGCTAGTCATCATCAAAGACTCCTTTTTTAATGTAATTCAACAAAATCTGATTTAAAATGGAGTGTAAATGTCTTTGCTGCCATTAATATATTAACCATTGTGAACAAACAACTTTGTTTTCATGTTCATTAAGTGGTGAATGAGTTGTACAACAAAAGGGTTGATGCTTGCAAGCAAGAAATGAAGAGAGGGTCTCATCATTCAGCCATTATACAGCGAATGCATGAACAAAATGTGAGTCATCATGAAAGACTCTTTATTTAACAAATTCAAGAAAATTCGATTTAAAAAGGAGTGTAAATGTGCTTGCTGCCATGAATATATTAACAATTGTGAACAAACAAGTTGTTTTCATGTTCATTAAGTGTGATTGAGTTGTTGTAGGAAAAGGTTGATGCTTGCAAGAAAGAAAATGATGAGAGGGTGGCATTATTCAGCCATTATACAGCAAATTACAAGAACAAAATGCTAGTCATTGATCAAAGACTCCTTTGTTTAAACTTAATTCAACACATTCCTATTTAAAAGGGAGTGTAAATGTATTTGCTGCCATGAATATATTAACTGTTGTGAACAAACAAGCTATTTTAATGTTCATTAAGTGTGAATGAGTTGTTGTAACAAAAGTTTAATGCTTGCAAGGAAGCAATGATGGGAGGGTCACATTATTCAGCCCTTATACAGCAAATACAGGAACAAGATGCTAGTCATCATCAAAGACTCCTTGTTTAACGTAATTCAACAAATTCCTATTTCGAAGGGAGTGTAAATGTATTTGCTGCCATTATACAGCAAATACATGAACTAAATGCTTGTCATCATCAAGAGTGATTGTTTAACAAAACTCAACAAATTCCTACTTAAAAGGGAGTGTAAATGTGTTTGCTGCTATGAATATATTAATTGTTTGTGAACAAACAAGCCATTTTCATGGATCATTAAGTGTGAATGAGTTGTTGTATACAAAAAGGTTTGTATGCCTTGTAAGGAAGAAATGAAGAGAGGGTCCACATTACTCAGGCCGAATTATCAACAGCAGCGGAATACTAGTGCGCAATATGCTACCCATGGACATCAAAAGACCTCCTTGTTTAATGTAATTCAACAAATTCCTATTTAAAAGGGAGTGTAAATGTGTTTGNTTTCTTCCTCTCAAGGCTCCATTTTTTGTTGTAATAACACATTCACACTTATGGATCTTCAAAAGTAGCTTCTACACCAAAAACATGCATTATATTCATAGGAACAAGCACATCTATACTCCTTCGGAACATCAAAACCCATTGAATTTCATTAAACAAGGTGTCCTTGGTGATGACTAGCATTTCTTAGAAGTATTTTCTTTTTAATTGCTAAATAATGTGACCATCCCTTGATTTCCTCCTCTCAAGGCTCCATTTTTGTTGTAGTAACACATTGACACATATGGATCTTGAAATCACTTCTACCCCAAAAACTTGTACTATATTAATGGACACAAGCACATCTATACTCATTTGGAACGCCAAACCCATTGAATTTCATTAAACAAGGTGTCCTTGATGATCACTAGCCTTTCTTACAAGTATTTCTTCTTAATTGCTGAATAATGAGACCATTGCTTCATTTCCACCACCCAAGGCTCCATTTTTTGTTGTAATTACTCATTCACACTTAAGGATCTTCAAAGTAGCTTATACACCAACAACATGCACTATATTCATGGCAATAAGCACATCTATCTTCCTTTGGAACTTGCAACCCTTTGAATTTCATTAACAAGCTATCTTGACGATGACTACATTTCCTACAAGTATTTTCTTCTTAATTATTGACTAATGAGACCATCCCTTCATTTCCTCCTCTCAAGGGCTCCATTTTTTGTTGCAATAACACATTCACACTTAGGGATCTACAAAATCGGTTCTATACCCAAAAATATGCACTATATTCATGGAAACAAGCACATCTATACTCCTTTGGAATATCAAACCCATTGAATTTCACTAAACAAAGTGTCCTTGATGATCACTAGCCTTTCTTACAATTATTTTCTTCATAACTGACAAATCAAGAGACCATCCCTTGATTTCCTCCTCTCAAGGCTCCATTTTTTTATTGTAATACCTCAGTCACACTTATGGATCTTGAAAAATCGCTTCTATACCAAAAACATGAAATATATTCATGGAAACAAGCACATCTATACACCTTCAGAACATCAACACCATTGAATTTCTTTAAACAATGTGTCCTTGATGATCAATAGCTTTTCTTGCATGTATTTTTGTCTTAATTGCTAAATAATGAGACCATCTCTTCATTTCCTCCTCTCAAGGCTCCATTTTTTGTTGTAATTACTCATTCACACTTAAGGATCTTCAAAATAGCTTCTATACCAACAAAATGCACTATATTCATGGCAACAAGCACATCTATCCTCATTTGGAACTTGTAACCCTTTGAATTTCATTAAATAATTGGTCTATGACAATGACTAGCATTTCTTACAAGTATTTTCTTCCTAATTGCTGAATGATGAGACCATCCCTTCATTTCCTCCTCTCAAGGCACCATTTTTTCTTGTGATAGCACATTCACACTTATAGATCTTCAAAATAGGTTCTATTCCAAAAATCTGCACTATATTCATGGAAAGAAGCACATCTATACTCCTTTGAAACATCAAACCGATTAAATTTCATTAAACAAGGTGTCCTTGATCATCACTAGCCATTCTTACAAGTATTTTCTTCTTAATTGCTGAATAATGAGACCATGCCTTGATTTCCTCCTCTGAAGGCTCCATTTTTTGTTGTAATTACTCATTCACACTTAAGGATCTTCAAATTAGCTTCTATACCAACAACATGCACTATATTCATGGGCAACAAGCACATCTATATTTCTTTGGAACTTGCAACCCTTTGAATTTCATTAAATAAGGAGTGTTTGATGTTGACTAGCATTTCTTACAAGTATTTTCTTCTTTATTGCTGAATAATGAGACCATCCCCTCATTTCCTCCTCGCAAGACTCCATTTTTGTTGTAATAACACATTCACACTTACGGATCTTCAAAATCGGTTCTATACCAAAAATATGCACTACATTCATGGAAACAAGCACATCTATACTCCTTTGGAACGTCAAACCCATTGAATTTCACTAAACAAGGTATCCTTGATGATCAATAGCCTTTCTTACAAGTATTTTCTGCTTAATTGCTGGATAATGAGACCATCCCTTCATTTCCACCACTCAAGGCTCCATTTTTTGTTGTAATTACTGAATCACGCTTCAGGATCTTGAACATTGCTTTTATACCAACAACGTGCACTATATTCATGGCTACAAGCACATCTATACTCCTTTGGAACTTGCAACCCTTTGAATTTCATTAAACAAGGGTCTTTGATGATGACAAGCATTCCTTACAAATATTTTCTTCTTAATTGCTTAATAATGAGACCATCCCTTCATTTCCTCTTATCAAGGCTCCATTTTTGTTGTAATAACACATTCACACTTATGGATCTTGTAAATCGCTTTTATACGAAAAACATGCACTATATTCATGGAAACAAGCACCTCTATCCTCCTTTGGGACTTCAAACCATTGAATTTCAATAAACAAGGTGTCCTTGATGATCACTAGCATTTCTTACAAGTATTTTCTTCTTAATTGCTGAATAATGAGACCATCCCTTCATTTCTGCCACTCAAGCCTCCATTTTCTGTTATAATTACTCATTCACACTTAAGCATCTTGAAAATAGCGTCAATACCAACAACATGCACTATATTCATGGCAGCAAGCACATCTATGCTCCTTTGGAACATCAAATCTATTGAATTTCATAAAACAAGGAGTCCTTCATGATCACTAGCTTTTCCTACAAATATTTTCTTCTTAATTGCTGAAAAATGACACCATCCCTTCATTTCCACCACACAAGTCTCTATTTTTTGTTGTAACTACTCATTCAAACATAACAATCTTAAAAATGGCTTCTACACAAACAACATGCACTATATTTGTGGAAACAAGCACATCTATACTCCTTTCAAACATCAAATCCTTTGAATTTCATTAAACAAGGAGTCCTTAATGATCACTAGCTTTTCTTACAAGTATTCTTTTTTAATTGCTTAATAATGGGACCATCCCTTCATTTCCACCACTCAAGCTCCATTTTTTGTTGTAATAACAGATTCACACTTATGGATCTTGAAAATCGCTTCTATGCCAAAAACATGCACTATATTCATGGAAACAAGCACCTCTATCCTCCTTTGGGACTTCAAACCATTGAATTTCAATAAACAAGGTGTCCTTGATGATCACTAGCATTTCTTACAAGTATTTTCTTCTTAATTGCTGAATAATGAGACCATCCCTTCATTTCTGCCACTCAAGCCTCCATTTTCTGTTATAATTACTCATTCACACTTAAGCATCTTGAAAATAGCGTCAATACCAACAACATGCACTATATTCATGGCAGCAAGCACATCTATGCTCCTTTGGAACATCAAATCTATTGAATTTCATAAAACAAGGAGTCCTTCATGATCACTAGCTTTTCCTACAAATATTTTCTTCTTAATTGCTGAAAAATGACACCATCCCTTCATTTCCACCACACAAGTCTCTATTTTTTGTTGTAACTACTCATTCAAACATAACAATCTTAAAAATGGCTTCTACACAAACAACATGCACTATATTTGTGGAAACAAGCACATCTATACTCCTTTCAAACATCAAATCCTTTGAATTTCATTAAACAAGGAGTCCTTAATGATCACTAGCTTTTCTTACAAGTATTCTTTTTTTAATTGCTTAATAATGGGACCATCCCTTCATTTCCACCACTCAAGCTCCATTTTTTGTTGTAATAACAGATTCACACTTATGGATCTTGAAAATCGCTTCTATGCCAAAAACATGCACTATATTCATGGAAACAAGCACATCTATACTCCTTTGGAACATCAAACCCATTGAATTTCATTAAACAAGGTGTCCTTGATGATCACTAGCCTTTCTTACAAGGATTTTCTTCTTAATCGCTGAATAATGAGACCATCCCTTCATTTCCACCACTCAAGGCTCCATTTTTTGTGTAATAAGTCATTGACAAATAAGGATCTTGAAAATAGCTTTTATATGGACAACATGCACTATATTCATAGCAACAAGTACATCTAAACTCCTTTGGAACTTATAACCCTTTGAATTTCATTAAAAAAGATGTCTTTGATGATGACTAGCATTTCTTACAAGTATTTTCTTGTTAATTGCTGAATAATAAGACCATCCCTTCATTTCCACCACTCAAGGCTCCATTTTTTGTTATAATTACTCATTCACACTTAAGCATCTTGAAAATAGCATCTATACCAACAACATGCACTATATTCATGGAAACAAGCACCTCTATCCTCCTTTGGGACTTCAAACCATTGAATTTCAATAAACAAGGTGTCCTTGATGATCACTAGCATTTCTTACAAGTATTTTCTTCTTAATTGCTGAATAATGAGACCATCCCTTCATTTCTGCCACTCAAGCCTCCATTTTCTCTTATAATTACTCATTCACACTTAAGCATCTT
Source organism: Bruguiera gymnorhiza (assembly GCA_020883675.1). NCBI lineage: Eukaryota > Viridiplantae > Streptophyta > Magnoliopsida > Malpighiales > Rhizophoraceae > Bruguiera > Bruguiera gymnorhiza. The sequence continues at coordinate 15,646 of JAIRCJ010000122.1, read as the reverse complement.
GAAAATAGCATCAATACCAACAACATGCACTATATCCATGGCAGTAAGCACATCTATACTCCTTTGGAACATCAAATCTATTGAATTTCATAAAACAAGGAGTCCTTCATGATCACTAGCTTTTCCTACAAATATTTTCTTCTTAATTGCTGAAAAATGACACCATCCCTTCATTTCCACCACTCGAGTCTCTATTTTTTGTTGTAATTACTCATTCAAACATAACAATCTTGAAAATAGCTTCTACACAAACAACATGCACTATATTCGTGGAAACAAGCACATCTATACTCCTTTTGAACATCAAATCCTTTGAATTTCATTAAACAAGGAGCCCTGAAAATCAATTCCACACCAAAAACATGCACTATATTCATGGAAAGATATACTCCTTCGGAACGTCAAACCCATTGAATTTGATTAAACAAGGTGTCCTTGATGATCACTAGCCTTTCTTACAATTATTTTCTTCTTAATTGCTGAATAATGAGTCCATCCCTTCATTTCCTCCTCTCAAGGCTCCATTTTTTGTTGCAATAACACATTCACACTTATGGATCTTGAAAATCGGTTCCAGACCAAAAACTTGCACTATATTCATGGAAGCAAGCACATCTATACTCCTTTGGAACATCAAACCCATTGAATTTCATTAAACAAGGTGTCCTAGATGATCACTAACCTTTCTTACAAGGATTTTCTTCTTAATCGCTGAATAATGAGACCATCCCTTCATTTCCACCACTTAAGGCTCCATTTTTTGTTGTAATAAGTCGTTGACACATAAGGATCTTCAAAATAGCTTTTATACCAAAAACATGCACTATATTCATAGCAAGAAGTACATCTAAACTCCTTTGGAACTTGCAACCCTTTGAATTTCTCTAACAAAAAAAGTCTTTGATGATGACTAGCATTCCTTACAAGTATTCTCTTGTTAATTGCTGAATAATAAGGCCATCCCTTCATTTCCACCACTTAAGGCTCCATTTTCTGTTGTAATTATTCATTCACACTTAAGGATCTTGAAAATAGCTCCTATACCAACAACATGCACTATATTCATGGCAGCAAGCACATCTATACTCCTTTGGAACATCAAATCTATTGAATTTTATAAAACAAGGAGTCCTTGATGATCACAAGCTTTTCTTGCAAGTATTTTCTTCTTAATTGCTGAATAATGAGACCATTGCTTCATTTCCACCACTCAAGGCTCCATTTTTTGTTGTAATTACTCATTCACACTCAAGGATCTGGAAAATAGCTCCTATACCAACAACAAGCACTATATTCATGGCAACAAGTACATCTATACTCCTTTGGAACTTGCAACCCTGTGAATTTCAGTAAAGAAAGGGTCTTTGATGATGACTAGCATTTCTTACAAATAGTTTCTTCTTAATTGCTGAATAATGTGACCAGCCCTTCATTTCCACCACTCAAGGCTCAATCTTTTGTTTTAATAACTGATTCACACTTAAGCATCTTGAAAATAACAACATGCACTATATTTATGGAAACAAGGACATCTATAGTCCTTTGGAACATCAAATCCATTGAATTTCATTAAACAAGGTGTCCTTGATGATCACTAGCCTTCCTTAGAAGTATTTTCTTCTTAATTGCTGAATAATGACACCATCCCTTCATTTCTGCCACTTAAGTCTCCAGTTTTTGTTGTAATTACTCATTCACACTTAAGGATCTTGAAAATAGTTTCTATACCAACACATGCACTATATTCATGGAAACAAGCTCATATATACTGCTGTAGATAATCAAATCCATTGAATATCTTTAAACAAGATGTCCTTGATGACCACAAGCCTTTATTACGAGTATTTTCTTCTTAATTGTTGAATAGTGTGACCATCCCCTCATTTCCACCAGTAAAGGCACCATTTCTTGTTGTAATAATACATTTACACTTAAGCATCTTGAAAATAGCTTCTATACCAACAACATGCACCATATTCATGGAAACAAGGACATATATACTCCTTTTGAGGACAAATCCTTTTGAGGAGAGGGGAAATGATTAGAAGCTTAGAGATGATGGGTGAAAGGCTTCAAATGATGTAAGAGGTCCATTGCATATTCTAGAAGTCCCAATAACACGAGCTAAAGCCAAAAAGATGAAAGAAGCACTAAATGGGCTGATTGAGGACATTCAGGCCAACCAAGCTTCAAATGGCATGAATTTAAGCTTGAAAAAGAGTCAAGGCCTTATTAATATGACTGGAGTACTTAATGGGTTAGGACTAAGTAATAGCATTCACTCTTAATTAGGAGTTTATTATCTGTGTAAGAATTTGTCCCTAGATAGGAATTCTTCCTAAATAAGGATTTTCCCTAAGTAGAAATTTATGCCTCTTTAGGATTGCTATCTTAGCTTATAAATAGGCACCTCTTGGTATGCTCTGGATCATTAGACAACTTTGAGAGAAATAAAAAACAAAGGTTTTCTGCTTTGGTTCTTTTGAGAACTAACAAACTTATTAAGAGGTACCTCTTCTTATGGCATTCAACTCGACTTATCACTCTTAATTCCCTACTTTTCTAGAGTGTGGTGTCCATATCCTTCTTAAATACCCTAGGTTCGTGTTCCTTTGAATGTTAGGTCTAGGGTTTGTCTTAATATATTTTGATTTAGCTTTCTTGGATATTCTTTGATTTCTCATGTGTGTTGGGTCCCTAAGCCACGTCTTTTTGGGGTTTTCTACATCAAAAGATATGGTTAGGGACCCAACACACATGAGAAATCAAAGAATATCCAAGAAAACTAAGTCAGATTTTAATAACACAAACCCCAGACCCAAGATTCAAAGGAATATGATCGAAAGAACACGGAGTTAGGGTATTTAATAAGGATATGGATGCCACACTCCAGAAAAGAAGGGAATTAGGTGTGATAAGTGGAGTTGAATACCACAAAAAGAGGTACTTCTTGATAAGTTCTTTAGTTCTCAAAAGAACAAAAAGAGAATACCTTTACTTTTTATTTCTCTCAAAGTTGTTGATATTTTAGAGCTTGCAAAGTGGTGCCTATTTATAGGCTAAGATAGCAATCCTAAAGAGGCATAAATTCCTATTTAGACAAATCTTTATTTAAGAGAAACTCTTATTTAGGACAAATTCTTACATAGAAAACTTTCACTTTTATAAGAATCACTTAATTAGGATAAACTCCTATTTAGGATTGAATGCTATTACTTAGTCCTGGCTTGTTAAATACCTCAATCATATTAATAAGGCCTTGACTCTCTTTCAAGCTTGAATTCGCAGCATTTGTAGCTTGGTTGGCCTGAATGTCTTCAATCAACCAATTTGGTGCTTTTTTCATCTTTTTGGCTCTAGCTTGTGTTCTTAAGCCTCCTAGAATGTGCAATGGACCACTTGCATCCTTTGAAACCTTCTATGCATCATCTCTAAGCTTCTCATCAATTGTGGCTTAAGATGTTGATAGTGATATGGTGAGTCATGGATAGGTTAAGACCTAATTGACTATTTAAAGATGATAGTTCTTTTAGGAATAGGAATAAAGAAATAATAATTAGTGTAAATTTAGATAACAATTATTTGTAGAATTAGACTTTTTTTTTGTCTTCCCATATTTATAAACGAGGATATTTCTTTTCTGTAGTTGATTATGTTATTAAAACTATAGAAGAAGCTTTACCCTCAACTCAGGATTACAATGATTTCTTTTTACTATTCAAGGGGCTTATTAGCTTACATCAGTAAAAGTACAAATTTATCCATCTTGGGATGGTACAAGTAGCATTAAAACTTACTACTAGACTAGATTTAAATAACTCAGCAATTATATATGTTAGAGATAAGAGACATAAACATTTCCATGGCTCCTTAGTAGGAGTAATTGAATCTACCCTTTGTGATAGGTCTATTTAGTTCTCTTATTTTTTGAATTTTACCCTATCATTATTAGATTCTAATTTGATACATGCTCTATGTTTGGATGTTCAAACTAAAGGATTCGATATGACGCCTACTTCATAAAATCCAATCATTATTTACAAGATACATTATAAGGTTATAAACCACTCAAATCATGCAAGGAAAGCTAATTAAGATCAAAAACTCATGTTTTATCCACTCGAATGGATTCAAATTACTGAAGGTGTACTAACATAGTTGTCGCAAGATTTGGTGTTAACACAATGGATAATTTCATCATCATTTTGTGTGAATATCTCCTTGTAATGAAAGGAGAAGCAATGTTTGCAAAAATGAAGTGATAGTTTGATCTTTCAAGAAAATAATAATTCAAGCCATGTAATAAATTCTAATATCAATCACACCTATGTTTGATGGCCTTTAATGGATTAAGACTAGGAAAGGTCTATTGACATGCTTATTGCAAGGAATCAAACGTTTGTTGTAGACACAAAACTTAATTTCATGACCATTTTGTGTCATTGAATCAATGAGTCCTTTGTTTGATAGACCATAATGGATTTAAACTACCAAGGGTGTATTGAAATGGGACTAAGCCATTTTGATATTTCTAGTATCATGTTCCATGGATTATTAAATGGGACTTTACCATTATGGTTAAATAAGCTAATATCTTAGATATGGACATTAAATATGTTCCATGATTAGCAAAACAAATTAATATCTGATGGTGGGAAAATTTTGACTTTTCAACAATGGAGTCTATACAAGCAAAGAAATTATTTGTTTAAATGGACCTAAAGCTCCACCACCAAAGCTAACTCCCATTAGTCCCAATGAGATATTAAAGACTTTAATAAAGTCTATATCAAAAGAGTGGTTATTAGAAATGATGGCTAATTTGCTTCAACCAGATGAAGACACTCAAGCCGACCAAGGAGAAAGTAGTCAAAAGAACCTCAATGATGATATTATGCAAAATTCCTAGGACCCATATGAGTTATGAAGAGAAGAAGGACAAAACTACTTTCAGTGGACAAGGTGAAACGGGACAGCTTTAATAAAATTACTTTAACACAAGTGGAGGATAGTGAAAAATAATGGAACATTCCACTTAAAAAAGTAGATTCCTCCCATGATGGTTATCAACTTTTTCCATGTATAAATAGACCTTTGAAGTTCAAGGGAGGCAGAGTCCAATTTACTTCTCTCTCCCTCTCTTGTAATATATCTCCTCCTCCTCCTCCCTTCGTAGCAAAAACTTAACTACCACTCTTGTGTATAATAGTAAATACTCATGTTATATTTAAAGACTTTAATAGGGGTTGTGTTATAAATAGATTCCTCCATAAACAATGAGACATTCATACAAAATTATCGTGAAGCTAGTGTTTATGGATATATCAAACATTATATTCATTCTAACAAGTGCATCAATACACCTTTTATAGTTTGATTTGATTAAAGTTCATTAAGCATAGTTGTCTTTAATCTTGATTAGCTTTTCTTTCATGTATTGAATGGTTTATTTGATGAAAAAAAGAGATTGTTTCTTAATTTCTTTCCAACAAGACTTCACCTTTCATTTAATAGAGTCATTCACACAATATGATCATGAAATTATGTTTTAAGTCTACACCAAATGTCATGCTCAACATCATCCTTCAAGTAATGAATGGTGATAACCATTATAGAAGGAATCTAGTTTTTTAGGTAGAATGCTCCATTATTTTCCACTATCCTCCACTTGTGCTAAAGTAGCTTTATTAAAGCTGGCCCATTTCATCTTTGTCCATTAAAAGTGCTCTTGTCCTTCTTCTTGTCACAACTCACATGGGTCCAAGGAATCTTGCATAATATCATCATTCAGGTTTTTTTGACTCCTTTCTACTTAGTTGGTTTAAGTGTTTTCATTTGGTTGAACCAAATTAGTCATAATTTCCAATAACCTCTCTTTTGATACAAACTCCATTAAAGTCTTTAATATCTCAAGATTAGTAGGAGTTAGCTTTGGTGATGGAGCCTTAGCTCCATTTATACAAATAATTCCTTTTCCTGTATAGATTCCATTGTAAAAAAAGTCAAATTTTTCCCACCATCAAATATTAATCCGTCTTGCTAGCCAAGACTCTCTTACTTTTATACAAATAACTACCACTCTTTTTCCTTTCACTTCTAAATAATCTATCAAGTCTTAACCTATCTATGTCTCATTATATCATTGTCAACATCTTAAGCCACAACCCTATACATTCAAACATAACTAATATGGGTATAAAGGCAACGCGACTTGGGGTTTCAACATTAAGTCATAGATATGTTTAAACTTTTAATTATTCAAAAGATCAAATTCCTATGTTTGATGGCCTTCAATGGATTAAGACTAGGAGAGGTCTATTGACATGCTTATTGGTAGACTTCAATGGATTTAGTCATCCAATGGTGTATTGAATTGCATATTACAAAGTATCTAACATTTTGTGGAGACAGAAATGTTAATTTTATGATCATAATTTGTGAATGAGCCCTTGCAATGAAAAAGAAGCCTTGTTAGCAAGAAATGGATCATTAAAGACTTTTTCTATGTATAAATAGACCTCCCATAGGGTAAGGGAGACAAAGTCCAATTTGCTTCTCTCTCCTTCTTTTGTAATATCTCTACTCCTCCTCCTCCTCCCTTTGTAACAAAAACTTGTAACGATGTTTGGTGTTCTATGAAAGTTTTATTTCTGTAAGTATTCTCTTCTTGCCTTTATTATCTTCTTTTCATTAGCATAATTAACTTAAAAGTCTATGCTAATACCTAATTTTATTAGGAAATGCACATTATTCTGTCATGGGTAATCCAAATTTGTTGAAGTCATCAAATAAAGGAGTTATTAGCTCATGTAAGGAGTTAAGAACCTCTCACAGGATGTTATTTTAGGAAATCCTTTCTTGTATATGCTATATCTTATTTAAGCCCATGGTTGAAGACCTGATAGGAAGTTGAAGAGTTTGTCTTCGTCTAACATGTTGTAGATATGAAGCATTATAAGAATAGCTAATTGAGAGAAATGGCTCCTTCGTTTGGTAGACTTCAATGGATTTAGTCATCCAATGGTGTATTGAATTCCATATTGCAAAGTATCTAACATTCTATGGAGACAGAAATGTTAATTTTATGATCATAATTTGTTAATGAGTCCTTGCAATGAAAAATAAGCCTTATTTGCAGCCTTATTTGCAAGAAATGAAGTGATAGTATCATCTATCAAGTAATGAACCTTTCAATTTGAGTAAGAAAAGCTAATCAAAATTAATTTCTCTTAAATTTGATGGTCATGAAAGGATTCATATTNCAATTTTATTAGACAAAGGGGTTACTTAATCTTAATAAACTTCTTTAAACAAGTATTAAAGGGTTCAATTTTTGATTAATGTTGCTATCTCTTTATTTCCCATGAAAAAGAGTTCTACATTTGTTGCAAAGGACTTATTCACGGGGAATGATACTCAAATTAACTTTTATGCCAACAAAACAATTTAAATTCATCTAAACAAACATGTATGTACACCTTTTGTATTCCTGCATATGTTGCAAGGACTCATCCACACAAAATGATGTGGAAATTAACTTTTGTGGGTAAACAACATGTTATATTCAATGCCCTAAGGATGTCCTTAGAGCTTTGCACTCTGAATCTTTTGAATTTCGTGGTGCAAAGGAGACTTTGACCATGATTTGTTATTCTTACAAGTATTGAATGGTTTAATTCTCCAAAGATCTTAGAATCAACTTTTGTGTCTATAGTACAGATTATTTTCAAGGCAACAAGCATGCCTATACCTCTTTGCCATGCTGAATTTATTGAATTTTATCAGATAATGGGGTTACTGATCTTGATAAGCTTCTTTTACAAGTATTAAGTGGTCAATTTCTGATTAATGTGACTATCTCATTATTTCCCACGAAAAAGGGTTCTACACTTGTTGCAAGGACTTATTCATGTAAAATAATACTTAAATCAAACTTTTATGTCAACAAAACAATTTAGATTCATCTGAACAAACATCTATGTACACCTTTGGTATTCTTGCATATGTTGCAAGGACTCATCCACACAAAATGATGTGGAAATTAACTTTGTGGGTAAACAACATGTTATATTCAAAGCAAGAAGGACGTCCTTAGGCTTTGGTACTGTGAATCTATTCAAGTTCGTGGTGTAAACAAGACTTTGACCATGATTAGTTATTCTTACAAGTATTGAATGGTTTAATTATTGAATGATGTTGAAATTAACTTTTGTGCAAATACTAAACATTATATTCAAAGCAACAAGCATGTCTATACCTCTTCGCCATGCTGAATCCATTGAATTTATCAAACAAAAGGGTTACAGATCTTGATTAACTTCTTTTACAAGTATTAAGGGGTCAATTTCTGATTAATGTGACTATCTCTTTACTTCACTGGAAAAAAGGGTTCTACACTTGTTGTAAGGACTTATTAATGTAGAATGATACTCAAATTAACTTTTATGTCAAAAAAAAATTTAGAATCATCTGAACAAACATTTATGTACACCTTTGTTACTCCTGCATATGCTGGAAGGACTCATCCACACAAAATGATGAGGAAATTAACTTTTATTGGTAGACAACATGTTATATTCAATGCAATAAGGACGCCCTTATGGCTTTGGCACTTTGAATCTATTGAATTTCATAGTGCTAAGGAGACTTTGACCATGATTAGTTATTCTTACAAGTATTTAATGTTTAATTCTTGAAAGATCTCAAAATCAACTTTTGTGTCTATACTACATATTATTATCAAGGCAACAAGCATGTTTATACCTCTTTTTCATACTGAATCCACTGAATTTTATCAAACAAAAGGGTAATTGATCTTGAGTAGCTTCTCTTACAAGTATTAAGTGGCCAAGTTCTGATTAATGTGACTATCTTTATATTTCCACAAAAAAGGGTTCTACAGTTGTTGCTGGGACTTATTCATATAAAATAATACTCAAATTAACTCTTATGTCAACAAAACAATTTAGAATCATCTGAACAAACATGTATGTACACCTTTTGTACTCTTACATTTGTTGCAAGAACTTATCCACACAAAATGATAAGGAAATTAACTTTTGTGAATAAACGACATGCTATATTTAATGCGACAAGGACATCCTTAGAGCTTTGACACTTTGAATCTATTGAATTTTGTAGTGCAACGGAGACTTTGACCATGATTAGTTATTCTTACAAGTATTGAATGGTTTAATTCTCCAAAGATCTCGAAATCAACTTTTGTGTCTATACTACACATTATTTTCAAGGCAGCAAGCATTTTTATACCTATTTGCCATGCTGAATTTATTGAATTTTATCAAATAAGGGGTTTACTGATCTTGATAAGCTTCTTTTACAAGTATTAAAGGGTCAATTTTTGATTAATGTGACTATCTCTTTATTTTGCATGAAAAAGTGTTCTACACTCATTGCAAGGACTAATTCACATAGAATGATACTCAAATTAAATTTTATGTCAACAAAACAATTTAGGATCATCTAAACAAACATGTATGCACACCTTTGGTACTCCTGCATATGTTGCAGGGGCTTAACCACACAAAATGATGTGGAAATTAACTTTTGTGGGTAAACACTATGTTATATTCAATGCAACAAAGACGTCCTGATGAGAACCATAAAGATGATGGGTGGAGGGCTTCTATGGATGCAAGAGGTCCATTGGACATTCCAGAAGGTCCAATAACACGAGGTAGAGCTTTAATTGATACAAGAGGTCCATTGCACATTCCAAAAGGCCCAATAACACAGGCTAGATCTAGAAAGATGAAAGAAACACTAAATGGGCTGATTAAGTACATTCATGCCAACCAAGTTTTAAATGGTGCGAATTCAAGTTTGAAAGTGAGTTCAGGCCTTATTGAAATCATTGGGGTACTTAAAGAGTTAGGACTAAGTAATAGCAGTCACTCTATATTAGGAGTTTATTTTCTGTGTAAGAATTTGTCTCTAGATAGGAATTCCTCCTAAATAAGGAATTGTCCTAAGTAGGAATTTTTGTCTTTATAGGATTGCTATCTTAGCCTATAAATAGGCACCCCTTATAAGCTTTGAAAAATTACATCACACAATTTATGAAACAATTTTGAGTGAAATAGAAAGCAAAGGTTTTTCTCCCTTGGTTCTTTTGAGAACTAAAGAACTTACCAAGAGGTACTTCTTCTTGTGGGGTTCAAATTGACTTATCACTACCAATTCCTTTCTTTTCTGGAGTGTGGCATCCATATCCTTCTTTAATACCTAAGTTCTTGTTCCTTCGAACGTTGGGTCTAGGGTTTGTGTTATTAAACTTTTATTTAGCTTTCCTAGTTGTTCTTTGATTCCTTATATGCGTTGGGTCCCTAAGCCATGTCTTTTTGAGGTTTTCCGCAGTAATTGGTATCAAAGCCTGGCTTTAAATCAGGTTGAATCCACTCACTCTTCAATTTTCTTCCTTGTGATTTATTTGTTTCTATTCAATTTGTCTATTATGTGCATTACCATTCAAATGCACAAATCTGATTGTTTGCATTCCTTCTCTCTTTGCTTGTTTGTTTAAGCTCATAAACATGATAATTTCAATTCTAATTGCTGTATCTAAGTATTCTACTGTTGTTTTGTGTTGAGCGAAAAAAAAAAAAAGAGGAAAAAAAAGAAGGATCACAAAAAAAAAAAAGAAAAGAAAGAAAAAGAAGAAGAAGGAAAAAGAACAAAAGAAAGAAAACATGAAATTCAAGTTATTGATAAAGTTAACAGTTAGGTCATATTAGCCACAATAATAATAAAGTTTTTTTACTTAACTCCAATTCTATCATCTATTTTCCTATCTTGTTACCCATGTTTGTCCTCTAGATTTCACTACCCTTATGCTAATTTTTGTGAGTTTAGTTCATTAAATTCATTTGCCTTGATATCCTTTTTCGTTTTTTCATTTCTTGTTCTCCAATTTGTTCAATTCTATACCATTTATCTTATTCTGTTCAAAATCAATACTCTTGATTTACATTGTTTAGTTCTTTATAGAGCTGAAAGGGGAAATCCAAGTGGTAAAAGGCAAAAGTGAAAGTTTATATAAAGAAAAGGCCATAAAAAGTGTGAACACGAGGGATTGCAACACCTTCTTCTAAGTGAAACATGTGAGGGAGTGTTCTATGAGGTATCTTAATTATTTTTTGTAGAAGTAATACTATGATGTACAAAGACAAAGGTGTAGCTCATGAGGCAGCTGGTGATGTCCTTCATGATTAAAGCTATACAATAACAATTTTAGCGCACGAATACCAGATTTGATGATATGAGGGAGAGGATAAAGGAGCAAGCTAATACAATAGCAAAGTTGCAAAGGAGGCATGAGGAATATGAAGCTCTTAAAGCAAAAAGGCAATTAAGCTATGACCATGAAGATGATGTAGAAGATGATGAATTTGATGATCAAACTACTATGGTCAGAACTCCTAACAATAGAAGGATTAGAGAGAATTTAGGAGACAAGACACCTATGACCATAATTTGGGTAGTATTAAAATGACAATTCCTTCATTCCAAGGTAAAAATGATCCTGATGCATACCTAGAATGGGAGAAGAAGGTTGAATTGGTTTTCAACTGCCACAACTATTCTGAGGAGAAAAAGGTAAAGCTTGTTGCAGTAGAATTTATTGATTATGCTATTATTTGGTGGGATCAACTTGTTTTGACTAGGAGAAGGAATCGTAAATGCCTCTTGATACATGGGAGAAGATGAAGGCTATCATGAGGAGGAAGTTGTCCCTAATCATTATTACAGAGAGTTGTACCAAAGGCTACAAGGGCTCACTTAGGGCACCAAAAGTGTGGAGGACTACCATAAGGAGATGGAGATTACCATGATTAGGGTAAATGTAGAAAAAGATAGAGAGGCAACCATGGCTCGATTTTTGCAAGGGCTAAATAGAGATATAGCCAACATGGTAGAATTGCAACATTATGTGGAATTATAAGACATGGTGCACATGGCAAAGAAAGTTGAAAGGCAACTCAAATGAAAGGGTTCCATATGGTTTAGGTAAAACTTGGGTTCTACCTCATCTTGGAAGCCAAATTGGAGTAAAAGGGACGAGATGGCCAATTACAAGTCTAAAGCCAAGCTATCCAAGCATAAGAATATGGGTTCTAGCAAGGAGGCAAGTAATTTTGAACCCTAACCAAGTAGAAATAGAGATGTAAAATGTTTTAAGTGTTTAGGTAGGGGTCACACTACATCTCAATGTCCAAATAAGTGTGTAATAATCTTGAGAAGTAATGGTGATGCTGAAACTAAAAGTGAATCAGGTGCCATCATCAGAGGGTGAAAGTAATGGAGAGAAGTATCCGGTTGATGGAGTAGCCCTCGTCATAAGGTGAGTATTGAATGTGCAAGTAAAGGAAGAAAATGAGGTGCAATGAGATAACATCTTTCAGACAAGGTGTCTCATCAAAGATAAGGTATGTAGTATGATTATTGATGGTGGGAGTTGCACTAATGTTGCTAGCACAACTATGGTTGAGAAGCTAGAATTACCTATTATGAAACATCCTACGCCATATAAGTTTCAATGGTTGAATAAGAGTGGTAAAGTTAAGGTAAATAAGCAAGTGCTTGTGTCATTTTCTATCGGAAGGTACCATGTTGAAGTTTTATGTGATGTTGTACCTATACAAGCGGCCCATATTCTATTAGGAAGGCCATAATAGTTTGACAAGCAAGTTATGCATGATGGATTCAAGAATCGATATTCCTTTGTAATGAATGAAACCTGTCACTCTTGTACCATTATCACCTCAACAAGCTTATGAGGATCAATTAAGGATTAAAAATGAGAGTAAACAAAAAAGAGAGATTTAAAAAAGAGAAAAGAGAGGAGAAAACATGAGAACACAAAAGAAAGAAGAAAAGAGAAAGTTTCTATGCAAAAGAAAGTGATGTCAAAAGAGCAATTTTTGCTAAACAACCTATGATCATACTTTTGTACAAAGAGGCTTATTTAACACTAACAAGTTTGACTTGTCTTTGCCTAGTGTTGTCATTGTTATGTTGCAAGAATTTGAAGATGTATTCCATGATGATGTCCTAAGCGGATTGCTACCTAAGAGAGGAATTGAGCATTAAATTGATTTCATCCTTAGTGCATCCATCCCTAATTGGCCAGCATATAAGAGTAATCCTAAGGAGACAAAGGAGCTTCAAAGGTAGGTTAAGGAACTTATTTCAAAAGGTATGTAAGGAAAAGCATGAGTCCTTGTCCTACTTGTTCAAGGAAAGATGAATAAAAGACATGTCAAGTGGATCAAATTCATTAAGACCTTTCCCTACATCATCAAGTATAAACAAGGTGATGATTAGAGGATGAATCCTTTCGAGGAAAGGGGGAATGATGAGAACTGTAGAGATGATAGGTGAAAGGCTTCAATGGATGCAAGAGGCCCAAAAACATGAGCTAGAGCTTCAATCGATGCAAAAGGTCCATTGCACATTCCAAAAGGCCTAATAACACAGGCTAAAGCCAAAAAGATGAAAAAAAAGCACTAAATGGGTTAATTAAGGACATTTAGGCCAACCAAGCTTCAAATGGTGTGAATTCAAGTTTGAAAGAGAGTCCAGGCCTTATTAATATCATTAGAGTACTTAAAGAGTTAGGACTAATTAATAACAGTCACTCCAAAATAGGAGTTTATTTTCTATGCAAGAATTTGTCCCTAGATAGGAATTCCTCCTAAATAAGGAATTATCCTAAGTAGGAATTTGTACCTCTATAGGATTGCTATCTTAGCCTATAAATAGACACCTTTTATAAGCTCTGAAAAATTAGATCAGACAATTTTGAGTGAAATAGAAAGTGAGGGTTTTTCTCCCTCCATTCTTTTAAGAACTAAAGAACTTATCAAGAGGTACTTCTTCTTGTGGCATTCAAATTGACTTATCACTCCCAATTCCTTTCTTTTCTAGAGTATGGCACTCATATCCTTCTTAAATACCTTAGGTTGTTCTCCTTCGAGACCATCTCTTGATTTCTTCCTAACAAGCCTCCAATTTTTGTTGTAATTGCTCATTCACATTAATGATGTTGAAAATACATTGTGTACTAATAATAAGCAGTATATTCATGGTAAGAAACTCATCTATACTCCCTTTGAACTAGGAATTCATTGAATTTCATTTCTTACAAGTATTTTCAACTTAATTGCTGACGAACGAGACCAACTCCTTATTTCTTCCTAACAAGTCTCCAATTTTTGTTGTAATTACACATTCACACTTAATGATGTTTGAAAATACCTTTTATACAAACAATGCAAACTATATTCATGTCAACAAGCACATTTACTCTCTTTGTATTAGGAATCCATTGAATTTCATTAAACGAAGAGTTTTTGATATTAGCTAGCATTTCTTTCAAGTATTTTCGACATAATTGCAGACTAATGAGACCATCTCTTGATTTCTTCCTAACAAGACTGCAATTTTTATTCTAATTACTCTTCAACACTTAATGATGTTGAAAATAGCTTATGTCCTAACAAGAAGCACTATATTCATGGCAATAAGCACAATTATACTCTCTTTGAACTAGGAATCTGTTGAATTTTTTTAAACAAGTAGTTTTTGATCATGACTAGCATATCTTACAAGTATTATTAACTTAATTACATCTCTTGATTTCTTCCTAACAAGCCTCTAATTTTTTGTTGGAATACAAATTCACACTTAATGATGTTGAAAATAGCTTGTGTACAAACAACAGGAACTATATTCATGGCAACAAGCACATCTATACTCCCTTGGAAGAAGGAATCCTTTGAATTTCATTAAATGAGGAGTCTTAATAATGACGTGCATTTCTTACCAGTGTTTCAGCTTAATTACTAGCTAACGAGACCATCTCTTGTTTTCTTCCTAATAGGGCTCCAATTTGTGTTGTAATTACTCATTCACACTTAATGATGTTGAAAATAGCATGTGTACAAACAACAGGAACTATTTTCATAGCTACAAGAACATCTATACTTACTTGGAACTAGGAATCCATTGAATTCATTAAACAAGTTTTTTCAACTTAATTACTAACATGTCTTGATTTCTTCCTAACAAGACTATAATTTTTGTTTAATTACTCATTCACACTTAATGATTTTGAAAATACCTTGTGTACAAACAATAGGCATTTTATTTAAGGCAACAAGCACATCTATAGTTCCTTGCAACTAGGAATCCTTTGAATTTGAATAAATAAGGAGCTTTTGATATTAGCTAGCATTTCTTACAAGTATTTTCAACATAATTGTTGACTAACGAGACCATCTCTTGATTTCTTCCTAACAAGGCTGCAATTTTTGTTCTAATTACTCTTTCACACTTAATGATGTTAAAAATGTCTTGTGTACTAACAACAAGCACTATATTCATCACAACAAGCACAATTATACTCCCCTTGAACTAGAATTGTTGAATTTTTTTAAATAAAGAGTTTTGATCATGACAAGCATATTACAAGTATTCTCAACTTAATTACTGACTAACGAGACCACCTCTTTATTTCTTCCTAACGAGCTCCAATTTTTTTATAATTACAAATTCATAATTAATGATGTTGAACATAGCTTGTGTACAAACAACAGGACTATATTCATGAACATAAGCACATTTA